>OX243816.1:20822750-21177750 GCA_945859605.1 Lumbricus rubellus | reverse complement strand
TTATTGCGATTCGTATTATTTTCACTTCTTTATTATTATTATTGTTGTTTTGCATGTTTTACATTTTTCTACTCAAGCTGCATGTTATCCAAGAGTGATGAAACTTTGTGTTTAATTTTTTTGCCCATTTTAGATATGATTTTCCAAGCATTGATAAATGTTTGGAGCATGCAGAAATTGTTGCTATTAATATTATTTCTTCTTTTATTCAAGTATCCTAGAACATTTAATTACATTATTATTTATTGCTATTAGTAATGTAATTCAATATTTATTATTTTTAATGCTGACGTTGCTAATATTGCTATTAATATCGATCAATGGTAGACATTTCAGACTCGTAAATTATCCAACAAATTAATGACATGTAGACAAGGATTTATATTTAAAATATAAGTTTTTTGTAATGTAATCGCTTAGTTATATAGGGCAAGTTTAAGAAGTTTTTCCGTGACTGTATGCATTTATCCGGCACGTATAGTACCGTTAAAATCCTCAGAAATGTGCTTGAACCTTGCCCCTTCTGTTGAAGTATTCCAAGCATGTTTGAACAAGATCATCGAACAATCGATTTTGTCTTTTGAACTGTTTATTTTGTGTTTTTGACGTAGAAAGGGTTTTTGATGTAAATCAAGTTTGTGAAGCCCTGTTCATGCAATGTATGCTGTCAAAATTCGTTGAGATAAAAGTGCTGGCAGGATGTCTATGGACTATGGTTGCCTGTTAATTGGCAAGCTGTATGCTAATATTCTGTGCTTGAAAAGTTTTCTTCGTTTGTCAATAATTAGGTGCTGTGACCTTGTTCTGATTTTTTATGCAAGTAAACTGTTTCTTGAATCTTTTTCCTGTTGATTCATGTTGAGGTGGTGTCGTTGTTGTCCTTGCAATGGGCGTTTATGTGATCTTGATCTTTGTGTTTTGTAAAACGACGCAAAGGTTCATCTAGTCACTGTCCACGTCTACAACTCTTGCTGTTGACGATTTCTGCCCTTATATTCGTGTCGGTTTAAAAGAAAATTAATGTTTAACTGAGTGATTTTGGGTCGCCGTGTTTGGTGGCCATTCAAAAGTACTCTCCCACTTTCACTTCCTCCTTTTCAGTGGTATAAGCTCCAGGCAGATGGTATCTACTTCTTTCCGGTTGTTAACCCACATCTGTACTATAGCTAAAGTGCTTATAACACCTTGCATTAGTTATAGTAAAACCCATGTTCAAGCTATTGGGACATCAAGCGAACTTGACAACAACTTGAGAACCGGGGCGGATCCAGTGTAGCCTATGTTGGTTGTTGTTGTATTGCATATTTTCTGTCATGTGGATATAATAGCTAGACAATTAAAATTTCCTAGTGCCTGCCTTGAAACTTTTGTACAGAGGCAGATAAAAATAAAGTACAGATATCTTTTTTGCCTTCAATTACCAGTATTGTAATCCTAAACCTTAAACCATTTCTAAACTTAGGCCTAAACATATTATAGACAATCAGGGGCGGATCCAGGGGCATATCCTGCTATGCCCCCCCCCCCATTGAGAAATTTGCACATTTGTCATCAGTTATTCTGGCGAGCAAAATATACGTCCCCCCATCAGGTTCAACCAAACAGCTTAAAAAGGTCAGTTTTTTTTCGGTCAAAGACCAACAACAAAAAATTTCCATCCCAAGACCAAAAATGTTGACCCCTTCGAAATGTTTTTTATCCACCCCTGTAGAGAATAGTGTCAGTTTATTCACGAGCACCATAAAAAGCAGCGGATGGCTAAAGATAAGTACTAGGTACTAGGTTCAAGATCCAAGGAATCTCGGACGTTTTCAAATCCCGGGATTGGCAAACATGGAATCCCGTATTTTCGGGATTGCCAAAATTCGGATGTTTCAATGAAAATTGCTTGAACCAGTGCAATTCTTATTTTTAAATTGACGGTAATATGACAGACAAGCCTAGGCCTGCTGTGACAAAGACGGCTTGCATATAGGCTAGCCGCTAGGCTACATGTAGATTATGCTATGCGGTTGGGGATTTGCTTTACAGACGTAAGCTTCCGACCGGCTACCCAACCAGAAAGCTCAGCCCAAGAGTGAGACTGGGGGTAGGGTGACTAGGCTCTCTAAGTGCTTGGACAGCGGAGGTGCGATTGCTCCCCGTCTCTTGGTTCAAGGTCATTCCACTTAGTGGATGAACCGTGTATCAACCCCCCCTCCTCCCCATGCTGAGCCTGCAAGGTGCCATTGCCTAGTCAGTATTGTTTGAGCCCAGAATCGACGGTTAGATGCTGCCAATAAGGCGTATTGCATTAGGCCTACTGTAGGCCTTTAGAAGACTAATTGCCAAACACATCAATTCTGGGATTGACTCATTTTTTTGTAATCCCGTAATCCCTGGATTACATAATTATGAGGCTGAATGCCCCAGGATTAGCCTACATTCCGTAATAAGTATACGCAAATAATACGCTATTGTAGCAAGTCCAACAAAAGCAATAGGTTTAATTCCTGCCAGAGGAAGTGTAACAAGGCTAGGCCTATAGGGCCTATCAATAAAGGCTCAACAGCTGAAAGTTTCAGATGTATGACGTCAGCTACTCGTAACTAGGCAACGAAGTTTACGCGGCGCGAAACGAAATTTGATTTTGAAGAAGCGCAAATAATAATTCGAGCCGCCTGCTTTCGATTAAGTATAGGACTAGTTAGTTAACCTACGTAGAACTTCAAGCGGAGATCACAAAGTTTACTTTTTAGGCCCAGTTTTTAAGACGATCGAAGGCACTACACAGCAGACACGATGACGGGAAAGGCACAAGTACACTGGTAAAATATCCGTTTGATTTCTATCTTGTAGGCCTAATCGGAACTTGTAGGGCTTATGACGTCGTTATAGCCTAGGCCTATCGAAATTAAAGAACAGAATGCATTGGTAGAATGTCGATAGCCAAGTCGATTCTATGCAAACTGGCATTCCGAAATCACGATCCATAGCCTAGTTTGACTGAACGAGCTAGATGAGTCGAGATCGGTTAGATGCCTTCTTATATAGGCCTATATAGGCTACTCTCCCCCCCCCCCCACTGCAGAGACCGAAAGAACGGCGACAGAGGATAAGAATTCCAAAGGAGATTTGAGCCAAGTCCTAGAGATAGGCCTAACGTCGGAGAAGTTTCAGCGCCTGCAAAGCAGGATGCCAATTCCTTGGGCAACGTCCGTAGGACCGTAGGGCTTGAAGTGATTTCTGAAATCGTGGGAATCCAAAAAATTATAATTATACTGTAGCGTTCTGACGATTGTGTCAAAACCAGATTTAAAACGTGCGGTGAAGGTCCAGTCTAAGAAAGAAACGCCGTTGTAGTTTTCGATAAAAACCAACGACTAATTAAGTTTGTAGTAGGCCTAGGCTATAAATGAGGTTATGAAGAAAATGATCGTCATGACAAGTCTACTAATATAAAGCAAATGCAGGATTTCAAAGTTAATCATCGCAGTTAAAATTGGAAACAGGCGACAGAAAACATCAACTGTAGGCCTAGGCCTAATTACGAACACGATGACAACTATGATAGTGGTGCTGGTGGTGGTGTTGTGGTGGAGGTGGCGGCGGCAGCGGCGACGGCGATGATGATGTTGTTGTGGATGATGACGATGATGATGATGATGATGATGATGATGATGATGATGATGATGATGATGATGATGATGATGATGATGATGATGATGATGATGATGATGATGATGATGATGATGATGATGATGATGATGATGATGATGATGATCATAATGATGACGATAATGAAAGTTTTCATGTTGAAGATGTTACCTATAGCGGCAATGATATACTTATTATGATGATGCTAAATTACGATTACTATGCATACGGACGATGTAAATGCTTCGGTTGGTCATCATCGTGTTGATGTGTGTGTGTGTGTGTGTGTGTGTGTGTGTGTATGTGTGTGTCGGTTGCAGGTACTGCGGTGACCATACGAACATGGATCCATTTCGTGCGTTGTTCAACGCTGCTTCGTCTGAGAAGGAGGATCTGATGTGTCTCAACGAAAGACTCGGAGACCTTCTCATGAAGATCGAGAAACTGAGAGGAGACTCTGGGAAGCTCGACAACTCCGAATGGCTGAAAGCGATCGCATGTCTTGAGGAGGAGATAAAGAAGCTGAAAGCATTCTACGAAGTGGAACTCAGCAAGACCAGGTCAACAGCAGCAGCAGCGACGAGGATGGGGAAGAGGAAGAGGAGGAGGAGGAGGAGGAGGAGGAGGAGGAGGAGGAGGAGGAGGAGGAGGATGGGGAAGAGGAGGAAGAGGAGGAAGAGGAGGAAGAGAAGGAGAAGAGAAGGAGTAAGAGAAGAGGAGGAGGAGAGAAGGAGTAAGAGAAGAGGAGGAGGAGAGGAGGAGTAGGAGGAGAGGAGGAGAAGAAGACGAGGAGGAGGAAGGAGAGGAAGCAGAGGCGAAGAGGAGAAAGAGCAGAAAAGGAGGAGAGGAAGAGAAGAAGAGGAGGAGTAGGAGGAGAGGAGAGGAGGAGGAGAAGACGAGGAGGAGGAGGAAGAAGAAGAAGCGGTGGAGGAGGAGAAGAGAATGAGGAGAAGAGGACGTGGAGGAGGAGAAGAGGAGAAGAAGTAGGAGGAGAAGAGGAGGAGGAAGAGAAGTCACCATCCTCCTCTTCCTACACATCTTAGTTGTGGTTATCAATCATTTTCATCATCATCTTCTTCATAGTTGTTTTCATTGTCATGATTGTCATCATCTTCATCATCCGTCGTTGTCATCATCATCATCATCATCATCATCATCATCATCATCATCATCATCATCATCATCATCATCATCATCATCATCATAATCACCACCATCATCATCAACACCATCACCACCACCACCATCATCACCACCACCATCATCACCACCACCATCATCATCAGCAGCAGTAACAGAAACACCATCATACTGATCATCATCATCGTCGTCGTCGTCGTCGTCGTCACCAAGGTGTCATGAACGTGACAAAGAGATTTGTGTTTGCACATTTTCTTGATTTAATAATAAGCTTATAATTTTTTGATTTTGTTGTTTTTAAATAGACGAGAGATCGAGGTTGCTTTGGCGGAGAAGTCGGAGACTCAGTCAAATTTGGAGAAGTGCAGGAACTATACATGCTACCTACAAACAAAGTAAGAACTATACATGCTACCTACAAACAAAGTAAGGACTATACATGCTACCTACAAACAAAGTAAGGACTATTATACATGCTACCTACAAACAAAGTAAGCACTATTATACATGCTACCTACAAACAAAGTAAGCACTATTATACATGCTACCTACAAACAAAGTAAGGACTATTATACATGCTACCTACAAACAAAGTAAGGACTATTATACATGCTATAGACCTACAAACAAAGTAAGGACTATTATACATGCTACCTACAAACAAAGTAAGGACTATTATACATGCTACCTACAAACAAAGTAAGGACTATTATACATGCTACCTACAAACAAAGTAAGGACTATTATACATGCTACCTACAAACAAAGTAAGGACTATTATACATGCTACCTACAAACAAAGTAAGGACTATTATACATGCTACCTACAAACAAAGTAAGGACTATTATACATGCTACCTACAAACAAAGTAAAGACTATACATCATACATGCTACCTACAAACAAAGTAAGGACTATAGGCCTACATGTACGTGTAATTCGCCCCTTATCACGTTTGTGTCCACATAATATGGATATCATGGTTCGTCTGAATCAATTCTTTGTCGATACCTGCCGAAGAATCTTCCAACCTCGGTTGTTAGTTGTTACAAAGGCGTGTAACAAGTCTGTCACCTTTTGAACAGGGTAACATGATTATGTCTTAATCATTGTAACTGTTAATCTTGTGAAAGACGTAACAACGTGTTTGCTTGAGTCCGTCACTAAATTATTAGCTGCACAAAATTGTTCTTTCTGTTGTAATTTATGGTTTAAAAGCATTTAAAACCAGTAGCTCTAGGCTTTTTAAAGAAATTTTTAAAGGTGTGTTAGGTTATTAAGTAAGTCACCGAATAATTAATTCAGTTAGTAAGTAGTCTTAACTACTATTTTTACCCACAACTGTTAATTTAGTATTGCTGGCGTATTTCCTGTTCCTTTTTTGTTTTATGTAATGCGGGGCGGGGTGGTGTAGTGGGTATGTTCGTTGCCTTGCAGCCGGAGGGTTGCGGGTTCAAATCCACCTCAATTCGTTTCGTAGGGACCTTGGGCAAGTCCTTCACTTGCAATTGCTCAGCGCTTCGGCGTGAAACTACGATTCGGTATTGGATTAGCTACCTGGGTGTGCATCTATAAGCTTGCAATAGTAGCATATGATTGTGTGTTGTGATTGAAGGTTGGACGATGAGCAGAAGGAGAATCAGAAGAGACGAGATGAGATATCCGAGTACAAGTGCAGTCTGTTGGCCAGAGAAAGAGAGGTCAATGAACTGACGAAGTTCGTGCAATGTCTCAAGGCTGAACTCGAACTCATCAAACCGAAGCTCGATAAATACGAGCGAGAAGCAGAAACCTACCGACAACAGTGAGTGACATTAATATACCATGAATACAATTTTACATGCAATTATAGTATGTAGATGACAGCAGAGAGTGGTAGGCTATTGTCTGTAACGGAACTATATGACAACGGCATAAGTGCTAGTTTACCAGAAATTCCGGTACATACATGTATTAAGCATAATAATTATGTACACACGTATCTGATTAAATAAAGATCGGATTAGATTGCTGATCAATGGATTTGGCTTTAATTGCATTGGATTGGTTTAATTAGTTTGGATTGCATCTCGTTCCACTTAGATTTTCAAATCATGATGGGCTTCTAAATTCATTCATTCGTTCATTTGTTCATTTATTTATTCGTTCGTTCGTTCGTTCATTCATTCATTCATTCATTCATTCATTCACTCGAGTTCTTTCTTCCTTCCTTCCTTCATTCATTCCTTCCTTCATTCATTCATTCATTCATTCATTCCTTCACTCGAATTCTTTCTTCCTTCCTTCCTTCATTCCTTCCTTCATTCATTCATTCATTCATTCATTCATTCATTCATTCATTCCTTCCTTCATTCATTCCTTCATTCATTCATTCATTCATTCGTTCGTTCATTCGTTCGTTCGTTCGTTCGTTCATTCATTCATTCACCCTTCTTCATACAGACCTCTTCAACATGTCCTTCAATTAAACTTCAAACCTAATTAAACTGCTTGGTGACGAGGGGTATAATGAGGGTTGTTGAGCAACCACCTTCAATCATCGTGTATAACACCATGGCGAATTTATTATATAAATGGAAACGTTGGCATAACGTGGTTTGTACTCTGCTCTTAATATTGTATTGTATTGTATTGTATGCGTGGTTTGTGCTCTGCTCTTAATATTGTATTGTATTGTAGGCTATTGTATTGTATTGTATTGTATTGTATTGTATTGTATTGTATTGTATTGTATGCGTGGTTTGTGCTATGCTCTTGATAGGTTGGACTGCGAACGAAGATTGAGACAGGACTCGGAAGATAAATGTGAACAACTTTGTACGAAACTCAACTTCGACACGAGACTCCATGAACAGGTTCTTCATGAATGCTATTCCTGCATTTCGCATCGCTCATGTATTTTTTATGAGATCTGCAGGTCATCTTTCATTTGCCCGGTTTAACGACAGTAGCCTATATAGGTGCAATGGGGCATATACTAGTCTATGGTGGCTAAAGCGTGCTGGACTTCGGTCGAAAGGATGGTGTTTCAAATCCTACCCAGGTGAAAATACATCAATTTATAGGCCTACTCATTTCACGATCCTCTCTTCGGTTTACGCTGAGATCGATACATGAATTAACCTCACTTTTTTATTGCCTCTGCCCTGTTGTCTATGTAAAAATTATCTAATGTTTAAGGGGGGGGTAATCTGACATCGTACAGGGTAAGATAAAATGTAGGGGTCTACACCGGTCGTAGCCTAAGCTCTTTAGATATTTTTGCTCCATGGACTTGCATCTTCTATTGAACTCAATAAGAGGCTAACGAGTGCGCTGGCTTAGAACTGCCAGTGTAGATATTATAACGGAAGGAGCAAGAGTAGGCCTATGGCTCTCGTCCTCAAAATATGCCGAGGTTAAGAAAATGTAGTCGCTAGCTCTTCGTGCTTAAAACTGCGTCTATGGATAGTGAGATGAATTGTTCTTCTATACAGCGACTTTTTACGAATGGTATTCTGGCACGTAATAATGTTTTTATAGATATTTCTAGACCTGTATATTGACCAAACGCTTTATACCCATGTGCAGGAAGTTCTTAAACTGTTATTTATAAGTTATAACGCGTTTGTGACATATCCTAATTTACCAGCATATGTTGTTGATAATTTTTTTTTTCTAGCAAGTTCGTGACCTAAACGATCGGTTGGAGCATGCGCACAGCATCATCGAAATGCTGAACGCGAAGCTGCGAGAAGTGATGGAGAACGCGAATCGTCTGAACATCCCCGTCCTGCTTCAGAAGATGAGAGATCAGATGCAGGAGGAGTTCCAGAAGTACCGGCAGGAAGTCGAGTTGGCCGTCAACCGAACGATCGGAGACATGAAGGCCAAGCTGGACGCGAGGCTGTGCGAGAAGCAACGGCTGGAAGAGGATAGGGATCGATTGGAGGACGTCGTCTCTAAGCTGCAGGGATCGATCAACCAAATGAATTCACAGGTAAGTTATTCGTATATATAGCCTATATGTATATATATATTGTATGCAATCATAGGTACACTATTCGTATATCATGTATACATATATATATATATTGTATGCAATCATAGGTAGGCCTACACTCGAATATTTATTTATGTACATTCGAAGATGTGATCACAGGTTATATCACCACCATTATAATCATCGGCTCAATTATAGGTAGGCTATGCAATCAAAGGTAGAATAATAGTTGTCACATTGATAGATATAGTCACAGGGGTCGACACTACGCATCACAATAATGAGACATTCAGAAATGCAATTGGTATAGCTGCTGTTTAGAAAACTGTTATAAAAATTAACTATGACTGGCGACGCCCTCCTCTTTTTTCTAGGCTCTGAACTGGCACTATCACAAGTAGATTGGTGCCGCAGTTTGAAATAAAGTCGAAGCTACTATCACAATTGAACTCATGGTCACTGGTACAATGTACATTGTACAATCAAAGATTTAAAAATATGGCTGCACTGAAACAAATTAGAGGCGAGTTGCTGGTGAAATGCATGCTCAGCAACACAGTCACAGACGAACTTAGAGATACAATCACAGATCAAATCACTGGTACAAAGTGAAGACTGTGGGGCGCGGTGGTGTAGTAGTGGCGTCGTTGCCTTGGAGCCGGAAGGTTCGAGGTTCAAATCCACCTCGCCGCGTAAGGACCTTGGGAATGGGCAAGTCCTTCACTCACAATTGGTCAGTGCTTCGGCGTGAAACTCCGATGCAGTGTCCGCTCTGCATTCGAGAGCGCCTCTGAGTAGAGAGCTTGAAGGGGCGCTATAACAAGTGCACATACAAACAAACATGCAAACAAACATAATTATTTCCTTTTCAGCTGACGGCGGCAATCCAGAGCAACCAGCAACTGCAGGTGGCGCTACAGAATGAGAAGTTGGCTGCGGCGCAGAAGCAGCGCGAACTGGAGACGCACCTCAGGGACTCACAGGATTGTCTGATGCAGAAGGTCCGGGAAGTGACCGCTGCCAGGGAAGTCCAGACGGGACTACGAGGAGAGATCGAAGCGCTCAAGATCTTCATCGAAAGCGAGGAGGAAAAGTAAGCGCAGGACGATCGATGGCTTAATCAATCAATCGATCAATCAATCGATCAATCGATCAATCGATCACGCCAGTCAGTCAGTCATTCCGTCGGTCGGTCGGTCGGTCAGTCAGTCAGTCAATCAAAGGCAACCTTGGTTGATGATATGCTCAACTGGTACAATGTATAGCATAAGAATGTGTCGGCGAAAGGGTGGTTGGTCTGATTATTATGCCCTCGTTAATTCTAACCACCGTCTGTGTGTATGTGCGTGCGTGCGTGCGTGCGTGTGTGTGTGTGTGTGTATGTATGTGTGTGCGTGCAAAGGATGCGTTACTATGCTTCTTCTGTTTGAAGGTTGACCGGAGGATGTCTTCCACCTGTCCCGTGCAACTCAACTCCGCTCATCTACGCCACTCATGGATTTCCGAACCGTAGTACCGGATGTCGCACGTCGACGAATATGAGCTTCAACCCACCTCTCCTTGGAAACAAACTCATAGGTATCTTTGCCAAACATATCATACCAGTTAAGTGCGCAACGCATGGTAATGGTAATGTTGCCTTAATGCAAATGCAAGATAAGGTAATGATAAGATAAAGAACACGGCACAGGGACTTGTTTTAAGGAATCTAGAAATGCACATAGATGCTTTATCGACGTTTGCAAGCACAAGTCTATAATTATCCTGCATGGTCACACGTTAGAAATCAGAGAACGACTTGTGATCAATAAATAGGCTAATATTTAACTAAGCGCAACTCTAAACTTGTCTAAATCGATGCTCGTTACAAACGAGGATATCATAAGCCCCTTATAATTATCCTCGTTTGAAACGAGCATAGCTTTAGACAAGTTTTTAGATATTTTTGAGTAATTACGATTACGATGTTTATGCAGGAAGAATGATTTCTTTCGTTCTGTTGTTTCAGCCAATCGACCATTGTCTTCAGGCGGGCAGGTTAGTTGATAAGCGTAGCCTATAGTCTTTAAGAGAAAATCTGAACTACTTATCCAACCATGTTTATCTGTATTTCTGTCTATCTCTTTCTCACCTCCTCTCTCTCTCTCTCTCTCTCTCTCTCTCTCTCTCTCTCTCTCTCTCTCTCTCTCCTCTCTCTCTCTCTCTCTCTCTCTCTCTCTCTCTCTCTCTCTCTCTCTCTCTCTCTCTCTCTCTCTCTCTCACTCACTCACTTATCGTAAGCGTCCCGAAATATCGTATTTCTACTCTGCATTAGGCTACGTATTGTCGTATTTAATGCATTGGCTAAGCTCATGGCTCGACTCCGTCGTTTTGCGCACGTTAATATACCAGAAGCTCCCTGCTATAGCTATAGCAAGGAAAAGTGCTCTGCGTGCCAGCACAGCATATCCATCCAGGTCAACAGAGCTCACATGGAAATAGGCTGGAGTACAGCCAAGTGAGCAACGCAGCCTTGCCTTTAGATAGGCTACTAAACAAATTTTTACGGCACTTTTAAATAATTATATGTTGCACCAGCTTGGTGCACCATCGCCGATCTTGTATGAGGTCAGGTTGGAAAGGACGATCCGAAGCCAAACTAACTGCAGGGTCTACGCGCCTTTGTTCCCAAACGGGAAATTGAATAATAAACAGATCTCAGCGTTTACAGTGCAGAACACTAATCAGAAGAGTATCGCCTACTGCCACAAACAATGTCCTAATTTATAACTATTGATATTCTTTTATTATTGTTGTCTGTTTGTTAGTTGCCATCTGGTCGTCTGCCGGCCAGAGGAGGTGTTCTGACGTCACTCAACAGATGTCAGTGATGACGACACGATGCAGACGATAGCAAAACGTCCGATTGCAGTAGCATAGGAATTAACAGAATATGCCAGTAATGGCGATTGACGGACGGTTATGCTTAAGAGACGAGGACTAAAGGACTAAAGGACTAAAGGACTAAAGGACTAAAGGACGAAGTCCACTGACCAGGGACACAAGTTGAGAGGCAACTCTCGGGACCTTACGGTCGTACGGTGGAGCTTTAATGCTCCGATATATCTTTTTACAGTGTTTTGTTTATATATAGTTTGGGTTTGGAAGTTTTTTTAGCTGGAGTTGTGAGTTAGGTTCGAGTCTAGAGGCTCAAGTCACGGATTTTATTCGAGCTTCAGAATTGACAGTTTGTGACGAGAGGAGGTTTAATGCTCCGTTTTGTTTTTACATTTCTGTCAATATTCGTAATAAAATATTCGACATAATACTCTTCCGAACTTCATTAGCCTAAAAGTAGCCGTAAAGCACTCGATTCAGGGATAGATCTCTTGATCATTACGAGAATAACTGTTGTCAGTTATGATCATCGAAATCGTCAGTGCACTTAGTACATCAACAAGACTCCTCATCCATCCCAACCCCACATGTGCAGCACAAGATGAAAATTGAAGAATTGAAGATGGGTCCTGCGGCACGCAAAGAAATTGACTTGTGCATGGAATAATATTATGCATAGATGTAAAAAACGATGAAAACGAAATAAAAAACGGTAAAAACGACGTTTTTTCAAAATAATATAAAAAAACGACAAGAAAACGATAAGAAACGGAAATGGAAAATAATTTGAATTTGCTACATCTAAAACCGCATTTTAACCATGAAAATCCTGATTAGGAACCTACTAGCCTACACGTATGCTATCTCTTAAATGATGATGTTAAACGATGAAATAATGACTAGTTAGCTGGATCCTTGAGAGTTGGCGGAAAACACAAGAAATATCAGAAAAAATTAAATTAAGGAAAATAATAATAGAAAGTAAATGTATAAATAAAGTTAAAGAAAAAATAAAAAACGAAAAAAAGACGTTTTTTGGGAGAGAATAAAAAACGAAAAAAAACGTTTTTTATAACTAAGATATTATGCTCATCAAAGGTTAGCTAATAATAGTTTTATATGGCGGTTTTTTCGAAAATAAGGAGCCAGCCAAAATGATATAAATACGGAGTTTACAAAATGACGAGGTTGATCAATCTGCAGTTTGAATGTATCCCGGGGACCCGGCCGAGTAGGCCTACTTATTAGTTTTACATAGACGCTTAGCTCACAAAATACAGCTAGAGATAGATGGATGGATGGATGGATGGATGGATGGATGGACGGACGGACGGATGGATAGATAGATAGATACATGCAATCATACATAGATAGATAGATAGATAGATAGATAGATAGACAGACAGACAGAGAGATAGATAGATAGATGATAGATAGATAGATAGATAGATAGATAGATAGATAGATAGATAGATAGATAGATAGATAGATAGATAGATAGATAGATAGATAGATAGATAGATAGATAGATAGATAGATAGATAGATAGATAGATAGATAGATAGATAGATAGATAGATAGATAGATAGATAGATAGATAGATAGATAGATAGATAGATAGATAGATAGATAGATAGATAGATAGATAGATAGATAGATAGATAGATAGATAGATAGATAGATAGATAGATAGATAGATAGATAGATAGACAGACAGACAGATAGACAGACAGACAGACCTATAATGACAGACAGACCTATAATGACAGACAGACAGACAGACAGACAGATAGAACAGATAGAACAGACAGACAGACAGACAGACAGACAGACAGACAGACAGACAGACAGACAGATAGATAGATAGATAGATAGATAGATAGATAGATAGATAGATAGATAGATAGATAGATAGATAGATAGATAGATAGATAGATAGATAGATAGATAGATAGATAGATAGATAGATAGATAGATAGATAGATAGCAGTGATGTGGTCTCGAGACCGCGGTCTTGGTCTCTAGACCGTCTCGAGACCAGGAAATTGCGGTCTTGGTCTTGGCCTTGGTCTTGAATGCGGCGGCCTTGGTCTTGGTCTTGGTCTTGAAGGCCGGGCTTGGTCCTAAAGATCCGGTCTTGGTCTTGGTCTTGGTTTTTTAGCTTCGGGGCTCGATCATAAAATTATTTCGTTTCAATAAAATTTGATGCCAGTTTCATTTAGTTACCTTCGGTCATTCGACTGACCGGAAATTCTGCGACAGTAACTGACTTCCGGTGTGTAAATCTTTCGCGGTTTTCGGTTAAGTGTTCGAGCCTCGAGGTCTTGACATAAAATCTCAAAAATGTCGTTTGCTGTGGAGCCTGCAATAACGAAATTTGCTTACACAAATTTCAAGATTTTGGAGAAGTGCAATAAATGGACGGCAACCTGCAGACACTGCAAAAACATTGAGGAGCAAGGATTTGGCGGGCTTTATCCCTTGTTGGAAAAGTTTTTGTGTTCCTGCCACAAGTCTGCTCCAGTCGAGAGAGTTTTCAGCTGCAGCGGTTTGTTCATGAGACCACACCGGGCAAGACCTGGCGACAAAACTTTGTGTGATTTGGTTCTGATAAAATGTAACAAACATCTATTCTAAGATCTAGCCGGTAATCTAAGTGATCCAGTCGGTCTTGGTCTTGATATTGGAACACTCGGTCTTGGTCTTGGTCTTGGAACACGCGGTCTTGGTCTTGGTCTTGGAACACGCGGTCTTGGTCTTGGTCTTGGAACACGCGGTCTTGGTCTTGGTCTTGGAACACTCGGTCTTGGTCTTGGTCTTGGTCTTGGATTTTTGGTCTTGTGCACAACACTGATATATAGATAGGCAGACAGAGAGATAGATAGATAGATAGATAGATAGATAGATAGATGATAGATAGATAGATAGATAGATAGATAGATAGATAGATAGATAGATAGATAGATAGATAGATAGATAGATAGATAGATAGATAGATAGATAGATAGATAGATAGATAGATAGATAGATAGATAGATAGATAGATAGATAGATAGATAGATAGATAGATAGATAGATAGATTATGCCATAACTTTCCCATATTTATCATTTTGTAATAATAATTATCTCGTGTGGTTCCAATTAATTATTCTTATCCTTCGAAACATTGAAGCATGCGATTCAACAGAAGCATACATACGCAGCATACGCGATTCGTGTCATGCTATAATTTTTTATACATATCGTTGTGAAGACTAGTATAGGCCTACATGTACAATGTAGGTCCACAGCTGCACCTGTATTTAGAAAGCATGTTTAGACTTCATGGACAGAGCTGCTGCTGACGAATTATTATCGATCAGGATTTGATGGAGGGCCTATACCTGGTTACAGTATACCATATTATTTGTGAATGACTGACGTACAGTCATTCAAATGCCAAAATTGACTATTAGCCTATAAGTATAAAAAGCAATGTTGGGGTTACGTATTCGAACATCACGTGCTTAGTGTCGAGCATAACCGATGCAAATATAGTGCCTTGTCTGTTCTTGAGCACAACTGCTCAAAAGATGTGGGAGGGGGTCTTCACTCTTCAGGGCCATATTCCAGCTGCTCAAAAGATGGGGAGGGGTCTTCACGGCCACTATATTCCAGCCGACAATGTCGGTTTAATGCAGGCAACAGATTTCTTCGACGACCAATGCCAACAAATCGTCACCAGTCATGAAGATCAGGATCGAATGTAAAGCAGACCAACCACAAAAATGTGGACCTAAGAAGATCAATTTTAGTCGACGCAGCCAATGAGATGATAATTAACCCTATAATAGCATGTTGAGCCTGCCGATCTCGTGAGCAGATAATATTATCGAAAGTGCGTGAGAACTAAATAGGTTAACGTTGAAATTAATTTCCGACGCAGAAACCATATAATATATTATGGGCTCTGATGGTAGACTAGAATCACTAGATAGCATTGAAGACGTTAAAGTGACACGTGACAACGCTCGTGATTTGGAGATTACGATTACGATTACACGTTATCGAGCACAGAATCTGTTTCGAAATCTGTCCTTTTTTGATAGACCTAGTTTTAAGGTGCCATTACAACAAATGTCCAGATTTGTAGGAATATTAGAAGAATAAAATCACAAACTAACGCGAGAGGCAGTGGCGTAGCAAGGTGTTTGGGGGCCCTTGTGCAGGGTTTTGGTGGCGGGCCCCTTCAGTGCTTGAACCCCCTCGATTTCAAACAAAAAGGTTGCGCACAAACGCCTCTTTTGACATAGACACTGCATATTTCGCACTTGAAATTAAATATATAATTAGCTTATCACAATTTTTAGGCCTATTATTAATTTTCTCTCATTTAGGCCTATATTTATAAAACATTTTTAATTTCTTCAGTCTACCAGAGAAAATTGAATTAGAGCTTAAACCAATGACACTTTTGAGTGTGTACGCCAAACGTGTAGGCTAGACTGGATTACTTTCTGAATATTCCGAAAGTAAAAAATTGACTCTGACCGCCGGGGGCCCCTTACTGCCTCGTGCACTGCACAGGCTGCACGCCCTATTGCTACGCCACTGGCGAGATGCGTTATTGCCTCTTCAGCACATAAAGGCATTCTTTCTCATGTTCATTTAATTTTAATATTGAGGTTCCTATCCGTTGTGTACAATGGGTGACTTCATTCATTCATTTCAAGAATTTATATAGCGCCTCTTCAAGAAATCCACTCAGAAGCGCTCCCAGTCCAACCACGGTGAAACAAAAATTTCGTAGCGGAGTCCAGATGCATACACAGAAAATTTTGAAGGGGGAGCTAACATCTTCGGTCTTGGGACAAGGAAAAATGTCATCTTTGGTCGCTGAAAAATCTGATGACCTTTTTTTAGTCGTTTGGCCAATTCTCGAGAAAAAGATACCATTTTATTCGCCAAAAAGTTGATGACCTTTTCTAAAATTATTTTTAAAAGTTGATGACCTTTTTTAGTTGCCATACACTCATACAGCACTTTTTCCCTCTGCAAACCCTCGTGGTTGAGGGCCTACCAAACTGAGGGGGCAACGTCCACTTTCCACGCCATAATGACTAGTGAGAAATAAAGAAATCTTTAAATTTGGGAGGGGGGTCATTGCCAGATTGTCCCTCTGGATCCGCCTCTGGCGGAATCGACGATTTAGGCCAAAATAGACGCAGGTAGCTCTCAGTACGTCATCCTTCTGCTGCGCATATTGTGCGTGTCAAACGAGGAAGCCGAGCCCCAGACCGGAAACGCACATTGAGGCCATGACCTTCAGGACGACGTCATCACGAAGGACGGAGGAACTCTTGAATCGAAGTAGGATGATCGTGAGACTCGTGAGGAGAGTCGAGATGCAGATGATGACGGATGCAATCATCACTACGATTGGATCCATGTCGGAGGATACGACTGACGTAGTAGCTAGAACACTCCGGATCCAGATCCGGTCGTGGAATTAAAGGCAAGACAGTGCAGCTGTCTGTAGGCCTACTCGTCTGTAGAAACATCAGCCTAGAACAGCGGTTCTCAACCGGGGGTCCGCGGACCCCTGGGGGTCCGCGGCGATCTGCCAGGGGGTCCGCGAGCAAGTCTTGAAAATTATACATTTCTTAGTTAAAAACATAGAAACAGATAAATTTTTGTCAATTTTTCAATTTTTCCTCGTTTCAATGGCGATATGAAACTTATAACACGCTGATCAATTACAAATTCATCTGTTTTATAGGTATACGTTTGTTTTAATAACTATATAGAGTACAGACTGAATCTATTTTCGATCTGAATAAAAATGGTTAGGCTAATTTCACCAATGCACGTCCAATAAACTCTCGTCTTTTTGTTACATTAGGTTCGGGGAAATCATGCACAGTTAATGATATCTATAGGCCAGCCGAATTTCACTGGCTATCAACCTTATGGCTATCTCTAGAATAGATTTCGGGATTCTTTTGAGAGAGTTTCTTAGTGAAAAATGTAAATTGTGCTCGAATGCATGTGCCTAAAGCTTACATTAAAACAAAATACAGGTTTAAAAAAATTAATTTCATATAATCTTATTATATAAATCTGTAGGCCTACTGCAGGAGTGCATGAGCATATCTATAGGCTATATTATAACACACATAATTATAGGCCTATTATTACATAGGATAATAGAGGCGCACAGTCGCGATAATGTGCCAAAGGGCACCAAATTTTATTGGGGTCCATGACCGGGACACAAAATTAAAAGGGGGTCCGTGAGTCTGAAAAGGTTGAGAACCACTGGCCTAGAAGTTGAACTGTCGGCCTATAGAAGTACTCCTGGGTTTAGAAGTCTCTGTGGAAACGCCGTGATGTCTGAATCAAGATTATTTATACGCAGAGGCTGAAGAGTGAAGACTGATGTGCAACGCAGACGACCATAGGAATCCAACAACAAGAAGACATCTTTTATATAGCGCATTTTACACCGGTATAGTCATATTCGATCGGCCAGTCAGTGACGGAGGGACGTTGATATTTTGGGTCAAAGTAATGTGATGTCCCTTGGTCAGTCACGCATCCCGTGGCCCATCACTGGCAGAAATCAATGCTTTTGAGTCAGCCTGCATAAAATTATGACTGCATGCCAGCGTTGTATTTCAACGAGTACGTAGGTATAACAGTCAACTGATGACTGATTGCGTCTATGCATGAGCACAAACCATCTTTGACTCAGTGACATCGGAGAAACAACCACTGTAGCTATGATAGCTTAATGTGCTTGCGATTAAATTATTTTTTACTCTCGTTAATCTTGGTTTATATTCGCACGCATCTCGCCTCACCTGTGTCGGTATAATCCTATCAACAGGGCGCAAATCAAATGGTGCAATCAAAAGGTCGCCATCGACAGGCAAAAGTCACTGTAGGCCTAGAGCGCATGGTCATTAGAGCGGATGGTCGAAGGGCGAAAATCAAAAGGGCGCATGTAGGGCTACCTAATATCAAAATATTAAGGATCTCTGTCTTTAAAATGAATAGCCAATATATAATTAAGTCTGCTAATTGTAGTGTGTGATTTTGTTGTGTCTCGACTTATCATTGGCTTCCGAAAAAGTTAGTACTATGCTATTCCATAGATGGCAACTCTAGGTTGGCGTAAGCCAGAGCAAAAAACTAATTATCATACGGCAAAACGTGTATAATATAGAATACAACTCAATACAATACAATACAATACAATACAATACAATACAATACAATACAATACAATACAATACAATACAATACAATACAATACAATAGAAGACTGAAGCCATCCGGCCTTCCCCTTAATTGATGACTCCACCTGGAAAGATCGGATCGCATCCAGCAGCACCTCTCCTGCTCTCACTTGCCATGCCACTACCGAACCAGGGTCGGACAGAGCCCCCCTTCCCCGGCAGACCCATAAAGACCTAGGCTATAGGACAGTGGTCGGTAGAGTGTTTTTCTGCAATAGCCTGCTTTTCTTCATCAGAGACTGCATGCTGGCCCCTCCCTCAAGGTGAGGACAGCTAGCCGACCTAATGTCTCCGTATTCTAACTTAGCATTGACAGCAGTAGGCTAGGCTACGTCTCCCTGGCCTCATTGACTATGCGATGGTCTCTCTATTATTAGCCTATATCCGGTTCTCAACGATTTTTGTTTCACGCTCCATCGTTTTCTTGTCCTTCGTGGTTGAGCGAGCATAGAAGGAGCAAAGTCAAACAAGGTCTTCCACGCTGTAGTGGATTGTGGAATTCACACAAACCAATCCATATTCCATACAGTCTGTAGAAAATTGAAAAACCAGTAAAAATGAACGAAAATTAAGATAAGATTACTCATTACACGGGTACGAAAGACAGCGTGCAACCCAGACGAGGCCATTCCAGACATAGAGTCTATGACTATTATGACGTTTGTTAATAGGCCTACGTTCTTTCTACAACTTCAGTATAATACAATAATTAAGCATGCAGCTATGCTATAGTCACGCCGTTTCGGTGTGGTTAAGCACTTGACACAAGTTAACAGTAGCCTATAAGTAGAAACTGCACGTATAGGCCAACCGTTTATTTCGTAAAATGGTGGCATTTTTACTTAAAATAAGTGCAACATTCTTACATAAGCAAAAAGAATTAGAACGATACAGAAAGGGTTGTTGTATGCATGAAAGCGGTGGAACTGTAAGAAGGATAGACAGAATTATTTGATAGTTTTTTTGTTCAAGGTTCACATGCATGCATGTTAACAACCCCAGAAAGTCTCGAACTCGTTCAGTCCGCATTGCGAGTCAAGAGCTCTAGACGCCGGGATCAGTGAGTGCAGAGACCACTGCAACATGCAAGACCGAAGTGTCTAAAGAAAGCAAGGAGGAGGAAGAATGGCTGGGAAACGGGTTCAATAAGTGCATAGAGTGATGACAATAATCAGAATGAAGAATACGACGACAATTATCATACAACACCATATAGAAGAGCACGGTTACAAGGTCGCTTAATGCTCATTGCGACAGGCTTGAAGAAATATACATAGGACTAGATAGACAGATAGATAGATAGATAGATAGATAGATAGATAGATAGATAGATAGATAGATAGATAGATAGATAGATAGATAGATAGATATAGATAGATAGATAGATATAGATAGATAGATAGATAGATAGATAGATAGATAGATAGATAGATAGATAGATAGATAGATAGATAGATAGATAGATAGATAGATAGATAGATAGATAGATAGATAGATAGATAGATAGATAGATAGATAGATAGATAGATAGATAGATAGATAGATAGATAGATAGATAGATATAGATAGATAGATAGATAGATAGATAGATAGATAGATAGATAGATAGATAGATAGATAGATAGATAGATAGATAGATAGATAGATAGATAGATAGATAGATAGATAGATAGATAGATAGATAGATAGATAGATAGATAGATAGATAGATAGATAGATAGATAGATAGATAGATAGATAGATAGATAGATAGATAGATAGATAGATACATGTAGGCCTACATTGTAGATCGATAGGCCTAGATGGATAATTTTATAGATACAATGTACACTCTGTCCCAATAAATCGGGACCCCTTTTTATAATGGGAATAAAACAGGCAAATCTTAATCGATTTTCAAAATTTTAAAACTGTTTTTATCCTGAGATAATTATCTTACACTGATTCAAATATGAAGTTTCTGGCATGAATATTAACGTCACAATTACGTCATTTGCATCAGAGAATTTATATGTTAAGTATACCGAACACAACTTTTTCGGTACTTAACATATGAATTATCTGATGCAAATGACGTAATTGTGACGTCAATACTCATGCCAGAAACTTCATATTTGAATCAATGTAAGATAATTATCTCAGGATAAAACAGTTTTAAAATTTTGAAAATCGATTAAGATTTGCCTGTTTTATTCACATTATAAAAAGGGGTCCCGATTTATTGGGACACAGTGTGTAGATATAGATAGATGGATGAATGGATGAATGGATGGATGGATAGATTGACTGATTTGATCGATCGATATATTAATTGACTGACTGACTGATTATGCAATCATATTAACTGAAAATTTTCATCATTTTGTAACAACATCTCGTGCGATTACATTTATTCTTTCCATTTGGATAAGAACGTGCCATTCCGGCCCATTCGACCTACTCTAAAACGTCCCCCGTTGTCAAGTATACAGTGTATTGTGAAGGCGTGCTAATATATATATAATATATTTATATATGATATGATAATAAATATGCATGCGATGTATTAACCAAACACAAGACAAGTTTATTATTCATGTCGAAACTACATCGACAGATCTGATGCTGGTCTGCCTCGTCAAAGCCAACGACCTTATGATCATGCAAACTGATGGATGGATGAATTAATGGATGGATGGATGAACGAATTGATGGACGGATGAATTGATGGATGAATGGATGGATGAATGGATGGATGGGTGTGGGTGTGTGTGTCTGTGCACATCAATTTCATGGCATCATGCGATTTCATGTAATGGTTTTCCGTTATTACCATAACCTTTCCCGTAGGGATATCACATTCCCTCTGAAAGCCGCTACTCATTATCTCTGCGACACAGATTATATAATATATCAGTCGGAAGTTCATTTGCTAAGAACGTTGATAATTGCTTCCACATCACCGAATACTGAATCGCAACTGTCAGCTGAAAACGTTTTCTGTTGTGAGAAGATGCAAGAAGACATCACGCACACTGTCTGGATGGATGCCTGAATGGATGCCTGGATGGATGCCTGGGGGATGCCTGGATGGATGCCTGAATGGATGCCTGAATGGATGCCTGAATGGATGCCTGAATGGGTGCCTGAATGGATGCCTGCATGGATGATGGATGGATGCCTGGGGGAAGGGTGGGTGTAGATTACGGTAAAAAATTCGCTTTTCCGCGTCTCATATCCGCTTATCTGGGTGACCTTGCGTGCGTTAAAAATGTTCGTGAAAATAAACTAGTGGATGCATAGATGCTTGTCGCGAGTTCGCTTGTATATTGTAGCTTATACAAGGCGTTGATCTTGTTCGAAATGTCATAGTAATTACTAGATTTTCTTTTATAAATTTTTCTTTATTGAGCAAACCGGTTGACAGACCGCAACCGGCAGTGTTTAATCTAGGCGTCTCTGGGGGAGAACTCCCCCCCCAGGATTGACATTTCCTCCCCAGAAAATTTTACAAAATGATATTGGTTTTTAGTTACTGTTTTCATCATTGTTTTACATGCAGTGTTATAATATACCGTGATGTTATTCACTATTATATGTATATAATGACATTATTTACTATTATTATATATATGATACTATCATGTTGCAATGAGTATAACTTAATTAGTAACTTACTGTATATATTTGTATAAACACTATTTTTGCACAACTAAAAACAGATATGATTTCCCCTCCAGAAAAATTTGACAAAATGATAATAGTTTTTTAGTTGCTGTTTACATTGATCATCGTATTACGTGAACTGTTATAATATACTGTAATACTATTAATTATTATATGGTTAATGCATGGTTATAATGTTATTTGCTATTATAATATATGACATAATGACAAACTCCTGCTAAAATGAGAATAACTTACTGCTAATATTTGTACAAATACTACTTTTGTACAACCGAATGGCTTCTCACCAGTGGTATCCTTCAAATTTTAAACTGTAAAATTTCAAAATGTTTGGTCCTATTATTTGAACACATATAGTAAAACCTAAAAAACATCATTATTACACATGGTTTCCTGAATTTGGAACCGGTAGTTTATTAGTTCTTGGTTGGTTTGTGTGCCATTAAATATGATTTCAGAAAGTATGTCCTGCATGGTCAGCCATTCATAACATAACTTGGGAAACATGGTTAAACTGATACAGTGCTGAAAAGTCAGGTTATATAGGCTACTAATTATATTGAAGTCTACATTTATTCATTAGAATAACTCAGCAACAGGAGAGCTGAGCTGCTGAACTCGATACATAAAGATATTTTTATTGTAATTATAATCATATATATATATTGGATCCTAAAACACTTTTTTATCAGTACTGAATAGTCTAATGGAGTTATTTTGCTAAAGTGGCACCTTTAAAAGGGTACCGTTACAGTGTGGAAATAGCCCCCGAAATATTTGTTAAGTGTTGCTTATATTTATTGAGGTCTTAGCCCATTCTTATAAGCACTGAAAAGTACAGGTATTTTGTTAAGATGATGCCTTAAAATGCTGCCATTGCAATGTGGAAATTCAAAAAATTTCTGATAAGGCTCTGAAAAAGTACAGGTATTTTGTTAAGATGACACGTTAAAATGGCACCATTGCAATGTGGAAATTCAAAAAGTTTCTGACGAGGCTCTGAAAAAGTACAGGTATTTTGTTAAGATGACACGTTAAAATGGCACCATTGCAATGTGGAAATTCAAAAAGTTTACATACCCCTCCTTCTACGGGTCTCGGCGCTACGCGCCTCACGAGCGTCCTTCGGACGCTCGATTGTCTCCCCCTCCAGAAACCTGAATTCCCCCCCCAGCGGAGGGGGACTAGATTAAACACTGCGCAACCGGTTACAGTGTATACTAGACTATACACTGTATACAGTGGTGCAATTGAAACAAGAATACAATGAAACAGATCACAAATCACAAATCTTAGCTGCAGATCATACAGACAGCTTGCAATACAAGATTTATGCTGAATAGGTCTCACAAAAAACGAAAATGTCGGTGAGTGCCAACCACCATCGCTATGAATGAGATAAACGCAACGCAATGAATGTGAATCTCATTGTATCGCCTGTTTGCAAATAGGCCTAAATTATGCAACTAAAGCCGAAACATATAACGGGTATAAGCATAGTAATGCAGAAGTAGGGAGCTATTAGACTATGTGCGTAATATTGCACAGCAGATGCTTCTATCCCTGTACAGGGCTGGCGCAACTTGAGCCCAGTAAAAAAAACGGGGAATCAGAAAAAAGGGCAAACTCACGTCGGGAGGGGGAGGCCGGTGTCACGAAATAAAGTCTCCCCCGATACAAAGTCTTCCCCCCCGAAACAGAGTCTCCCTTGACTGAAACCCTGTATTGGAAGAAATTTTTTGAAGTAGGCTAAAGGTATATATATTTTCTTATTATGTAATCTGGCAACGTAAACTAACCGTTCAGCCTGCTCATCTCTAAATTTGATGCAACTATAGCCCATTTCACGCTGAACGGGAAAGACTTTACTTCGTGGATGGTGGAAATATTCTCTACACCACGGAGACTTTATTTCAGAATATACTCTCCGGGGCGAATTTGTTTTTGGAACAGATCCGCCGGGGGAAGAATCTGTTTCGAAATAAAGTCTCCGGGGGAGACTTTTAAGGGGGAATTCTGTCACGCGACACCGGCCCGGGAGGGCAGTGTTTGATCTAGGCGTCTCTAGGGGCGGTGAAGTTACCTCCGAAATTACTTTCCCAAAATTTGGCAAAATGATAATAGTATTAGTTGATGATTAAATTAATTGCATTACATGAACTGCTATAATAGGCCCTATAGTTTTTAATATTCGACACTATCATATTACGACCGTATATATAACGAGTGTAATATTCTGTTAATATTCGTAAAATACTATTTTAGTACAACTATATGGCTTCCCTCCACTGTTAGGCTATCTTTCAAATTCACGCTCAGTGTAAAATTTCAAAATGTTTTTGGTCCTTGAACACTTAGTAAAACAACACCATTAGTACATTGTAATTACATTGGATTGTAGTGCATCTATACATTTATATAGCGCCTCTCAAAGTGACGCTGACCAGAGTTGCTAATCACACGGCTACCCAAGACCTTGAGAAATTTTGTTAATATTAAAAGCTTAAAATACTCCCATTTGCAATGTGGAAAATAAGAAAAATTGCCTATGGAGGAGGGGAACATCTCCTAGCCAAACCCCTCGGCGATCGTTCCAGAGAAACTTTCTTTTCCCAAAGAAGAGTTACTAGATAGATTACATATCGCCGGGACTGGAAAGCCGGCCCGGGTGGGGGAAATGGATTGTGCCCGGTTTCGTATTAAGGAGGATAGAAGCCCCTGCACAGCACTTGTCGAACCATCTTAATTGGATTTCTTACGCAATACTTAGGCTTATATGCTCAAGGTGACTATGCGGAATTAGGTATCGTTGAATTGTGTTTCTGTAGGGTCGACAAATCATAATCGGACTGGTTTCAACGCAAAGGTTGACTGTAGCGCAAGAAGATGCACAAGACCGCTTTTCGTTTGGAAATTTTTCCATAATGACTTTAATTATTTCGCGTTTCATCGGAAGTTCTTGTAGCTATTTTTCTGGCGAACTCTGATCATTTCAAGGTAAGTAATTTTCGTACTTTTTTAAGCCAATCTGAACAACTTAGAAAACACAGGTCGGGTCTAGGCCGATTAAATCTCTCCGGACAATCTGTAAAAAATTGAAGGATTTTCATTGTCTAATTAGTTACTAGTAATTAGCATAACTGCTGCCTAATAATATCAAAACTCTGCTGATCTGATCAACTGCAAATTCACAGACAAATCTTACTTAATTGAAGGGACGACTTCTAAAATCATCCTGAGTTTACATCTTCGCTTACATATCAAATGATGTTAGTTTGAATTTAAAACAGTTTTAGGAAAATAATTTTTAAATAATAAGGACTGATAGGCAGACGGTTTAACTATAGCTTCCAGCAGACTCACTTCCAATTGATATTAGCGAATGAACTCTGCACAAAGTGACAGTGCAACTGGTGCAAAACAATCTGGCCAGCGCTAAACAAACCTTTAAATAAAGGCCTAGATGAGCATTTTTGATCGTGTTTCATTTACTGCACAGGTTGTCCAAAATTAATGAATAGTGCACATAGAACAAAAGACAAAATATCGATTTGGCGTCTCCAATTAGAATGGAAAGCTTGTGTGTGTGTGTGTGTGTGTGTGTGTGTGTGTGTGTGTGTGTGTGTGTGTGTGTGTGTGTGTGTGTGTGTGTGTGTGTGTGTGTGTGTGTGTGTGTGTGTGTGTGTGTGTGTGTGTGTGTGTGTGTGTGTGTGTGTGTGTGTGTGTGTGTGTGTGTGTGTGTGTGTGTGTGTGTGTGTGTGTGTGTGTTTCCGACAGTTTTATGCTGCTTATTTTTCACACAATTGCATTCTGGTGTCAGACGTATGTGAGAACTAAACATGTAAGTTAACGCTTAAGTAAATTTTCAGTGCGGTAACGATAGGCCGTGATGGTCGAATAACTGGAGACGTTAAAGTGAGATACTATCGAGCAAAGAGTCTGTTTCAAAATCTGTCATTTTTATGACATGCCTACTTATAAGGTGCTAGTTAAATAATTGTCCAGATCCATGATAAAAGTTTAAAAAAAAATAAAAGCAGAGGAGCACACCGAAGAGGCATTTGTTAGGCATAAAGTGTTCACGACTTCCTATTGCTTATCTTCAACACAATTTTTATAAAGACGTCTAAAAATTCAGTCGATTTATTCCAAATCAGTCCTCTCGTCGATCCTCGTGCCTTAGTTGACTTATAATTATTCCTACCCGTTGTGTACAATGGATGTACACTGTGTCCGGAAAAAAGCGAACCATTTTGTAAATATGAAAATAAATAGTAAATATTAATCGATTTTCACAATTCAAAGACCGTTTTTATCCTAACATATTTGTCTAACAATTGTAAAAATATAAAAGTTCCAGTCCAAATAATGACGTCATTATGACGTCATTTGCACAAAAAGTCAAATTTAAGAGATAAATGCGCAAAATCATCACAAATTTAATATTTTTATGATGTAATTTATCAATAATAAATTATGTAAATTTAATTTAATTTTTATATCTGACTTAATTTGTTGTCAAAGTGTACACCTTTGGCCTCAGCGTAAGCTTCAAAACGGTCGCGCTAATAGCCAACAGCAGCATCGATAACCAGCGCATCAAAATCCTCCCCAGCAGGCATTAACAATTCGCTCACGGAGTTCCTCAATGTCTCTTATCCTTGTCCTGTAGCCTACACCTTCTCCATCAGTCTCCAAATCTTATTATCAGCGGGTTTTAAGCGGGCGGCCGTTTAGCGGCCAAAGAATTAAGAGGAATGAAATCCGAGTCTCATTAGTCAACAGTTCAACATTTTGACGAACTCGGTGAGCTGAAGCACCATTTTGTTGAAATGTGTAGGCTATTGTTCCGAATATTCCAGGATATCAGGCACGACTCTTTTATAGAGCGGACAATCCCTTTAATAAGCTGCATTTATTTTCATTCCTTACATGGATTTCTGTTTTACCAAGAGCCAATATCAACCGAAACCATGCATGAATAGCCGGATAAATGCATTTTTATGCAAATGACGTCATTATGACGTCATTGTTGTGACTGAAACTTTTATATTTTCACCAATATTAGACAAATATGTCAGGATTAAAATGGTGTTTGAATTGTAAAAATCGATGAATATTTACTATTTATTTTCATATTTACAAAATGGTTCGCTTTTTTCCGGATACAGTGTACTCATTTAATGACGGTGTTCATCAACCGCACATATTTACGGAGTTCTGTTTCGTTCGATCGAGTGAACACACAGCAGTAATAGCGCTACCATTATTTTGACATAGCCTACTGCCAACTTTATTATACTCTTGACATACTGCCTACTTTATATACTCTTGACCTGTTTAGTTTATATGCTCTTTCATTCATTCATTCATTCATTCATTCATTCATTCATTCATTTCAAGAATTTGTATGGTCCCCTTTAAGAAGTCCACTCAGAGGCCAACCACGGTGAAACAAAAAAGTTTAAAAGGAGCCTGTAACTTACACTGAGGAGTTAACCCTTTAGGTATATCCTAACGGGCGCATCTCCAACGGGAGACTATTCCAGACAGATGGACCTACAACTGAGAAAGCACGATGCTGACAGGTTGACTTGCCTACGTTATATACTTTTGAACTTCCTACTGTATATACTCTTGACTTGCCTACGTTATACACTCTTGACCTGCCTAGTGCCTACTTTATATACTCTTGAACTTCATACTTTATATATTCTTGAACTTCATACTTTATATATTCTTGAACTTCCTACTTTATATACTCTTGACCTGCCTACTTTATATACTCTTGAACTTTCTACTTTATATGCTCTTGACCTGCCTTATGAACTGCCAAAAATTCTTTGGAATTTTCTATATTTTCCTTACATCTAGTTTCTTAGACCTGCTGCTGAATAATTCCCATGACCCTGACGCAACCTTCATTTAAATTGTATTTCTGACGCAGATGACGCCATATAATGTTGTGTGCTAAGTGTCTGAAGAACTCCGCCACTGCATGGTTGAAATCTGCCAGTGCCAGTGCCAAGACTGGACAAAGGAGGAGGGCGTCGCTAATGATCTTTGTTATCTCCTGTATACAAGTGTCTGCATCGATTTATGAGAAACCGTAAGACCTTGACCAGTTCACGTCTTACAGCCTTGTGCAGGACAATGTAGAGCAAACTGTTTTCTGCAGGGCCCACCAGATAGAGCCACTTGCCAACAAACATCGTCCACGTCGGCATCTCCATTTTGGCCGCAACAAAAGCACCTGGAACGTAGGTGAATAGATAGCATAAGCTGATGATGAAGAGGTTCTTGGCTGACCGGACACTGGCGGCAAAGTTCGTCGACCCTTGAGCATTTCCGGTTCCGGTCTGGTATGTCTGAAAATTAAATCCGGGAGAGATGGAGACCCGTTCGGAATTGGCAACGACTGAGGATGAGATCTGTCTTAAATGTTGGCGGACAACGAGAAAGATTTTAAAGTAAGATGCGACGACGATGAGACTGGTTAGCGCAAGGTGCAACTCGAAGCCGACGATCAGGTAGGTCGTCGAGTTGGAGTTGAATGCCAGTAACAGTTCGGGATCCAACTTCCAGATGAGTCCACCGAGGAAGGATGCGAGTACGATGAGGATGGGGACGATCCAGATGATGACGATGATTGCGTTGACGACTCGTTCAGTGAATAACCGGAAGTACTGAAACGGTCGACAGATGACGCAGCATTTAAAGACTGCGAGAAATGCTAGTTGCCAGAGGATGCTGATCCGGCACGATCCAAACACGAATCCTTGACACGTGACGAGCCAGGGATCGTCGACGCCGTAGTGGGCCCTTGCGAATGAAACAGCCGGAACGAGAAAGCCGAGACCCAGACCGGAAACGCACATGGAGGCCATGACCTTGAGGACGACGTCATCACGAAGGACGTCGGAGCTCTTGAATCGAAGTAGGATGATCGTGAGACTCGTGAGGAGAGTCGAGACGCAGATGATGACGGATACAATTATCACTACGATTGGATCCATGTCGAAGGCTCCGACTGACGTGGTAGACTGCAGGACAACACAGATCCAGATCCGGTCGATGAAATAAACGCAAGAAGGTTGTTTGTATACCCATCTATACGTGCGACACATAAGAAGTTCAACCGTGAAGTAAGCACAATGATAATTGTCTGAACAATTCTCTCGAATTGTCTCGCTTTCGATTACTGATCCTATAGAAGCAGTGTTTGCAGAGGTGCAATGCGAATAATCACGTAACTGCTACACAACAATACGACATTTTTCAACCGCGCAATTTGCAACACTTATATTCATGTCTATACCAGTGAACGAATGAGACAAGTCGATGGAGAGAAGTAATCTGCTATTCCACGATCAGACACGAATCCCAATGAGCATGTATGTATACTACTACTGAACAGAAACTGAATGCTGTGGATCGACGGCAGTGTCTGCATGCCAGCGATGTCTTTCAACGATGTAAAGCGGTAAAGCGCGGTCGCCTGATTGCATCTCTACACGAGCAAAAAGCATCTTTGCCTATAATAGTCTACATGTGTATACATACGAATATTGGTTGATTGAAGTCGTCGACATCAGAGAAAGAGACAGAGACCACTGATAGACATGTATTGTGCTGGAGATTTAGAGTCTCTCATTATGGCTGATCACGCGCATCTCACTTCACCTGTGTCCTTATCCTCTACACATGTCTGTCTTCCGCGTCCCCAGCTCTCACTGTATACGCACAATATAATAATTATTACAGGTGGCCTTCCTAGCGCTCGCGTTTTCTCCTCCTAAATATATATATTTTATTTTATATGTCATCGTTATAATACATATAATATAATCATATAATCCAAATTTGCGTTTATGATTATGTGTGCATGTGTGTGAGTTAGACTCAAACACATGCACATTTATCCATACGCGCTACCATTCATCTAAAGAGTCATGATCTAAATAAGTCTTATAATAATAAGTCTTATAATGTCCTGCAGGGTGCGCCAGCAAAAATGCACCGACTTTGAATACGTATAACCATCGATCTTAGTCTCACACAGACCTCTGCTCTCAACTAATGTTTTTCCCAAATACCTTGCGAGTGCATCGATTGTTCTCTGCCTCGTATAATTTCATAAGCCTATAATTATTCCAAAGATGAGACAGGTTTTCGTTCGGAACTGCACCTGTGGTGGATGAACATCCGTTGTTTGATCTGTCCTTACTTTTCACAGTCCTGATATTAAATAGCGTTAAAATGTAATAACTTTTATTACTTATGTTTTGGCTTCGGATATTAACGATTAATCAGTCAGTCGATAAATCGTTAATATACGAAGCCCAAATTAACATTTTATGTTAAGTAATAAAGTTAATATATTTAATATATTTAGCACCGCCAGTGACTAATGGTCCAAGTCACCTTATCGGCTCATATCACTTCAACTCGACCGACTCGCCAATGACCCGTTTCCTACACGGTCCTTTGACCCGTATCCTATCCATGGCTCGACCGGAAATAACCAATATAATAATTATTATAACAACACAATATTATTTTGGTAGCTATGGTTGTTCCAAACATTGTATTAAAATTTAAACTGGTGCCAGTTCGACTTTTGTATTAAAATTTAAACTGGTGCCAGTTCGACTTTTGTATTAAAATTTAAGCTGGTGCCAGTTCGACTTTTGTATTAAAATTTAAACTGGCGTCAGTTCGACTTTTGTATTAAAATATAAGCTGGTGCCAGTTCGACTTTTTCGAGGCTTATAAATTATTAGTGTGAAATAAACCCCTATCTTTAAAAAGACACATTAGGTAAAAATAAATTTTTTAAATTGGCTGAGTTATAGGCTACGCGATCAAAGTCAGTGCATACAATGTACATGCTTGCCTCACCCTGTATAGTATACAGGGTGAGGCAAGCATGTATGCACTGACTTTGATTGCGTAGCCTATACAGTGTATACATCCTATATTTAGTCATTAATTGGCCGGCTATGAAACTTCAAACATCTTTAATTACGTGCAGGCGTAGTATAATTTCGTTCACAACACATTGTCAAGTAACAGAAAACCCAGATATCAAAGTCAAAGGGCAGAAAGCAACAAAAGGAAATAAGAAACTACGAGCCTATTAATTATTAAAATAGGCCGATATAACTTGCAATCATACATGTATCTCCTTTTAGATAGGCTATATGCCTTGCCTTCAACCTTCCTCGACACGAGGGTTTTGAACAATTCTTCTCCATTAAGTAAGTAGGTAAGTAAGTAAGCAAGCAAGTAAGTAAGCAAGTAAGTAAGTAAGTAAGTAAGTAAGTAAGCCGTTTATTGACAAAGCATCAAACACATACAAAATAACAGCAATCAGTACAAACTCAATGGCTCTCGAGTGATCGGTGCATATGTCAAAGGATCAATCCAAAAAGGTCGTATGGACCCGCTGAGGCTGGATTGACCCTTCCTTTCTCAACAATATTTGGCTATTCTCCCCTGTCTTCGGTTGCTCTCACCAATTATTCCTCTGTTGACAATACCGTCCATTCACACATGTTGTCCCACCACCTCTTCCTAGGTCTTCATCCAGGAACTTGCTCCCGGAACCGTTCCTTGCATAATTTCCTTCTCTAAACAATCTCCATGTTTCCTCATGAAGTGCCCGACGTATGACAGCTTCCTTCCTTTGATAGATTCAAGTAGGCTTCTTTCTACACCAGCCGTCTCCAGTACGCATTCATTTGTGTTTTCTCAGTCCATGATAGGTCTATAATATACGTATGCTTTTCTTCATGCGCTGACGTATCAATCAATCAATCAATCAATCAATCAATCTATCAATCAATCAATCAATTCACTTTATTGCAACCAGAAAACAAAATGACAGCAAAAGTGGAAAATATACATGCATTGGCTATAAAGGGGGGCCTAAAAGAGATGGACATCCCGCTGGGGAGGGTCACCCAAGTAAAAAAAATTCCCAAGAAAAATTAATCAAGATAGCTGAAAAGAAAGAGACTAAATCAAATTAGGTGATAGCTGAAAAGAAAGAGACTAAATCAAATTAGGGGATGACAGATTGCAGAAAAACTTAGATTGTCAAGAGCATGTAGAGAAACAAACTTAGCTAAGTTCTTAACTAAAATCTTAACTACACAAGGTCATGTGCACTTCAAGTAGCTTTAGTACAGGAAAGTAGAAAAACACGAAGTTTCTTTTTAAATATCTGCAGACTAGGGCCTACTGGATTAAAAATATCTGTTGGTATTGCGTTCCAAACTTTAGTGCCATAAGATTTAATAGTAAAACGCCTAGTGTTAGATTGAGCTTTTTGACAGAGCGATATGCAGATGAACTTCTAGTGAAATGCGAATGGATGTCAGAGGCGCGCGGGAGGTACTTTTGGAATACCGATTGGAGGAGACCGTGTTCGAGTCGAAAAAAACTCGCAAATTTGGAGATCCTTTATCTGGTCTATTTTCAGGAGAATGATGAAGCTCACTAAATGAATGGCCAGTGTGTTCCCATTTACGAATACCCGCAATTATACGAACATCCTTCTTCTGTAAGATAATAAGTTTATGAAGCCTAGATTCGTATGTCAATGCCCAAACCAGATTGCAATACGTGAGGTAGGGGTAGACAAGGGTATAATATAGGCCTAAATTCATTCTAATTGTCTTTGGTAAGATATAAGCAACGCGGGAAATAATGCCAATATTCTTAGCAATTTTAGCTGCAATTTGATTAATATGAACTTTTCAGGTCAAATGTTGATGATCTATATGCATTGCACACCTAAGAATTTCGTTGACTCACAGACTCAACTTGATTGATGGAAACATCATCAATAAGTAAACAAAGATTGTCACTTGGCATTTTTTCCGGTGGGATTTAAATAAAATAAAGTTGGTATAGGCTATATGGTAAGTAGGTAAGGCAGTAATGCATTAGGCAGATTAGACCAGCAGAACCCACAACTGTTGCGGAGATCCCCCTTTATAGAAACGTTTGCTGGTATGTACACTTGTTATTGCGCCCCTTCAAGCTCTCTTGCTACTCAGAGGCGCTCCCGAATGCAGAGCGGACACTGCATCGGAATTTCACGCCGAAGCGCTGAGCAATTGCGAGTGAAGGACTTGCGGTGGCTTGAGAGTGGATTCGAACCTCGAACCTTCCGGCTCCAAGGCAACAACGCCACCACTACACCACCGCGCCCCACTTGAAGATGGGTTTGTCTGTGATTAGAAAATATCTTATTCGATAAAGTTTCTGCTGACCTCTGCCCTCTCAAAACAATAATTAATTATGTCAATAATCCATTCTTTCCATTTGATCCACTCAGAATTTTGTAAATCCAGATGAGAAGGCTTAGTCCCATTTCTAAGTATTGTCTTCAAAGGAAAAAGCGCGTTCACCATATCAGTGACCTTTGCGTGCGCGTGCGCAGTGGTCAACATCAATGGCAGCCTACAATATATGGTGGATTACATAAAGATTGCAAATTCTCAATGCGCGAGTTTCAGATATTCAAAATCTCGGGCTAGCACGGTTCGTCCACGGGGACCTAAATGGCGTGGCGACACTAATCTTCTTCGATATGGCAGTGTCGTTAAACATGTAACAATAATATGCAATGCGCGATTCTTTAAGTTTCCGAAAGGTCACTGAGATGGGGAACCCGCTTATTATTGCGACTGGCCTAATTAAGTCTCTGTTAACTGCCGTGTTGTGCGTCGACTGTAATAATTATTGACTTCTGAGAGTTTAACAAAATGATATTCCCTAGATGGCAGCAGCTATATGTAGTCGTGAACAAGAAAAAAAATTGACGGTATAAGTTATGCATGTACTCTGCAATACAATACAATAGTAAAAATACATTGAATACAATACGATCAACAGATAATGACAGATAATGGCTTTGTAACGTTTAAAGTAAGATGGGCTGAAGAAAGTAGGCTATATTGGTGCGATGTCGTGTTACATCGGCAACCGATCAAAGTAGGCCTATAGGGACCCAGTCATGCTGTTGGAAGGGGTTCCGGGTTAATGTCGTCGTGTTATAGGCCTACCAATGGATTCGAAACTAAATTTTAAAAATTGAAACTAAAACTTATTGCGACCGCAAAGAGAAAATGAAAAACGGGATAACGAAAGAATGCAGGAAACAATTGGGTCGTTTAAAATTCATTCATTCTGCTCACTATAATATATGAGAAATTATTCACATCGATCTTCTGCGTTCTAACATGATGATTCTCTCTCTACTCAGGTAATTGTTAGGTAATTAAGTAGCGAAAGAACTTAGATCTATTGGGTGAACAAAAAAGAGGAAGAGAAAATAATCTCAGTAATCCTTTAAAGCTTAATGTGCACGGTATCATACTGATGGAACGGAGTCTGTGTTTAGAGCCTTAGACGGTAGACCATCGGTGAGTTTGATTGATAGAGTGTCAACTTGAGAGCTTACGTTGATGCACTGTATGTACATATGCACATGTATGTATGTATGTATGTATGTATGTATGTGTGTATGTATGTATGTATGTATGTGTGTATGTATGTATGTATGTATGTATGTATGTATGTATGTATGTATGTATGTATGTATGTATGTATGTATGTATGTATGTATGTATGTATGTATGTATGTATGTATGTATGTATGTATGTATGTATGTATGTATGTATGTATGTATGTATGTATGTATGTATGTATGTATGTATGTATGTATGTATGTATGTATGATTGTATGTATGCATGCATGCATGTATGTATGTATGTATGTATGTATGTATGTATGTATGTATGTAGTATGTATGTATGTATGTATGTATGTATGTATGTATGTATGTATGTATGTATGTATGTATGTATGTATGTATGTATGTATGTATGTATGTATGTATGTATGTATGTATGTATGTATGTATGTATGTATGTATGTATGTATGTATGTATGTATGTATGTATGTATGTATGTATGTACGTACTTATTTATTTATATATGCACGTATGTGTGTTCATAATGTATATATGCAGGCATGCATTCATGTTTGTATACATAAATGCATGCATATAATTATACATACATACACACTTTTACACAGTTCAACATACTGTGCAAATACAGATAGCCTAAAAACAAATAAATATGTATTATATAATTTATATATATTATATGCTACAAAATGTTATCAGCAATGGATAGTCTAGTGATCTCTAATCTAAGACTCTAACTGTTTAGTACTCGCTTCATTGTCCTCCTGAGTTTGCCTTCAGAGTACTACACGAGTGAACCCAACCACATCACGTGTCGTCCCAACTTAGGCAGATACTCAATCCATCTTCAGGACTATAGACTATTGTGATGCGCGCACTTTTATTCACTAATAATAATAATAGATCTAATTGAAATGATTGAGGCTGAATAATAATAATTGATGAGGACATCATCATCGTTTGCTGCAGCGGATGCGATGAAAGTGTCCACTCACAACCCACTGTTTACATTGTCTCTCTCTTCAGCAGCAGCAGCAGCAGCAGCAGCTCTCGTTCCTTTGTTTATTGTATCGTTGAATGTACTCCCATCAATGTGTGTGCTCTCATGATATCTCAAGCGCCTCCACTTCAATCCGACCGACGATTCTATCCATTGGAATGTCTCCGTCGAAATAAACTGTGGCTGATATCAGCGATGGCTGCAGCTGTATACATGTAGGCAGAGGAGAGGGGGCCGCCGAAGTCCCCTCCACTTGAAAAGGGCAGAGTGTTTTTACCGCAATATACCTAGCCCACAGAGAAGGTCATCGGGATTCGGTAGAGAGGGTTGGGGGTGGGGACCAAACTTCCCACTCAAAATTATTAGGGCAGAGTACTTTTGCACCACCAATAAGCGGGCCATAACGTTGTAAGTAGGCATGTCAAAAATTGGAAGCTAGAAATAGCATCAATACTCAGTAGAAGTTAATAGTGGCAACAAAATAATATTTGTTAATAGGTAAGACTGGTAGGTGAACGTGAATGCGTGGGCGATTATACCAAGACAGTTCGTCAACATTTTCTCACAGTGTAGGATTTGATAACATTTCGATATAAAAGTTAAAACAATGCTCTCATGAAATCTCTCCCGTGTTATCAGAGATTTTCAACATATCACTTGTTGATGGTGTCTTTCCTGATCAACTTAAAATTGCTAAGATAATTCCAGTTTTTAAGTCTGGAGATAAACTTATGGTATCCAACTACAGACCAGTTTCCTTATTATCTCCTTTTGCCAAGATATTGTAAAAAAATTGTTTACAATAGGTTCCTTGGTTTATTTGTAACTCAAAATGATTTGCTTGTGGATAGCCAATTCGGTTTTAGAAAAAAACTTGTCGACTTACATGGCGCTGCTTCAGCTTACAGACAATATTAGCAAATCTATTGACGAGCATCAACTCACAATAGGAATTTTCCTCGATCTGGCTAAAGCTTTTGACACTGTACATCATAAGATTTTGTTAGATAAGCTTGAACACTATGGAATTAGAGGCTCACCTCTTAATTGGTTCTGTAGCTACTTATCTAATAGATTACAATATGTCTACGTGAATCACTCTTCCTCTACCTCTCTACCTGTGAAATGTGGAGTTACTCAAGGTTCAATATTGGGACCTTTGTTATTTATATTGTACATTAATGATTTACAATCTGTGACTGCCTTGAAATTAATCATGTTTGCTGACGACACGAATATTTTTGCCACTAGCTAAAACTCTGAATGATGACTTAAAACTGTTAAGCCACTGGTTTGCCGCAAACTTGTTATCCTTGAATTTAAATAAGACTAACTATATGATATTTGGAAATAAGGTGACTCTTGACTCAGATTTCGACATATGTGTAAATGATGTGCATCTCCCCCGTGTACGTGAAACCAAATTTCTTGGTGTTATTATTACTGAAAATCTCAAATGGAATAAGCATGTAGACATGGTCACCAACAAAGTGTCCAAGGTTGTGGACATTTTACGTAAGGTCGGGCATGAGCTACCTACTGAAAAATTGAAGCTTTTATACCATACCTTACTAGAACCGTATATACTCATATATAGTTATATAAGCTTACTGAACACTAATGCATGCTTCCTCCTCCCTACTGCACCTGCCCGTGGAGGATTTTGTGACACGGCAGTCAACTGTTTTGAGCGCTCATAATATTTTCAGATGGAGTGTACGGACTCCAGTCTATTCTTAGACTGTTAACTCCTGCATGTCCAAGGATACGGTGATTACCAAAGCAAAGAATCGTAAAACCGTTCTACAGTGAAGACATGATGCACACACCTGCTGGACAATATTTTATCTAGTCTCCGCTTTGGGAGGGGGGGTGTTAGGGGGGGGGGGTTCAGGCTTCTGGGGAGCGTAGAAAATGGCCGCTTTGGGCGGATTGATGGACAGTCGGCAACCGCTGAGCCAAACAGCCTGACACCGACACCGACACCTTTTGACAGGTCATTTTTTTCTGACGACCCTTTTTAGTCTTTCAACAAAAGTTTTTGAGAAAGATCGTAAGTAATAATAATCTTCGTTTAATAATCTTCGTTTAATAATCTTCGTTTAATAATCTTCGTTTAATTCAAGGCCGTAGACAGGGGGTGTTTTGGGTGTTTGAACACCTCCCGAAATTTAAAATGCAGAAAAAATCTATTGCATTTACTAGCTCGGGATGCAAAAACCATGAAATAAAACCATCAAAACACCCCCCGGACGAAATGAAAAAATAGAATGCATTCAGTAGCACATAAAAAATGAATTTAAGCAAAATTAGATGAATTTTCGATCTTATGACTAAAAAAGGTGGAAAAATTTCTTGAGATTTCGACCTGATGAGTAAAAAAGGTCGTCAGAAATTATCCGGCGAAGAAACACCCCCCGAAATAAAATCCTGGCTACGGCCATGGTTTAATTAGAAAATGAGACCAATCAGGGTGACACATGCACCAATTACACATCAAAGCACATTAAATATACACAACAACAAAAATAATGTGAACATAACAAGAGCTCTCGGAATAAAGTTTCTAACATCCTTCCTTGAATGCATGGTAGAACAAAAGGATGCGGTCTGGGGCGTAAGTTATAGGCGGTTTTTACTAAAGGTGGAAGAAGTCTCTTACTTTAAAATCTGATGACATTCATCCTCCAGAAAAGCGCAGATTTAACATATCACTGCATGTGAACAAAACCTTTCGATTTTCTCGGGGGTGGGGGGGGGGGGAAATCCTACGTACGTATACAATTTTTCTGAGGAGAAAGATTACCTATGTTCAATTGTTCATGTTAACACCAGTTCAAGATTTTTACTGGGGAAAATCCCCGAAACTTCCCCCTCAGAGTCAGAGATGTCCTGATTAAACGCTGCCTGTTGGAGAGTTGCACGAATGAATGAACTGTGTAAAAAAAGCGCCGCTATTTAAGCGACGTAAAAGCATGACTCAATGGTTTGAAAGAAGTTCCACTGTTTGTTTATTCATGCGCATCGCACTGTATTCGCATAACAATGCTCGCATTATTTTGTGATACACATCAGAGACATCACCCAAAAAATTATTCATCTTTGCCTCATATAATTTCAAATCGAGTTAGATAATGTATCACATAGACTGTAATTTACGCTAGGCCTATTCATATTCACATGTATAGCCTACTGAGTAAGAATATAAAAGAGACCATTGTCGGAGTGCACTTTATGACTTTTGATAATGGGTCTAAACATTAGAGCATTGCGTGTAAGGTCGTAGTCTGCATTATAAATTATTGTAACTCAGGTATAGGCCTATATGTAATCACAGTTTTTCACCTTTCTTTCTCATCGTAAGGCCTTAGTCTGCATCTGACAACTGTAAATCAGTCAAAATTAATAATTATATCCTAGCAGTTGTTTCGACTTTCTTTCACATAACCTACTAAGTACACATCTTTTTCCCCTTCGTAACACATTCGACTGAAATGTTGCAGCGACTTTGTGCGTCATTCTGAATTAAATGATTTGTTAAAATTGGACTAAATTGTATCGATGTCTCATATATTATTAGATCAGATTAATATAGCATCATGACAGGATTAACAGTGGCTCAGAAGACCAACAAATCTGTATCGTAACCACAAAATGATACATGTCCATGATGTCCTAAAATCCTGCCATAAACCGAGTTTATTCTTGAGTTGCTGAGTATCTCCACCGAAACAGCCTCATCAGTCAGCTCTTTCCAGTCAATTAGGCTACTCTGCAACAGATTATTTCATATTAACAGACCTAATAAGGTCAGACGACATTCAGTTATATTATTATTTTGATATAAGAATTGTATTAGACAAGTTTAGGTCTGACGAACGTTGAGCAGGTCGCCAGATGAGAATTACTGGAATAAACTTAATCGATAGTTAATCAGACGAAGTAGTTGAAAATTTATGAATGGCATTCTCAATGGATCACACACACATAAGCTTGAAAGTGTAGGCTGCCCGCCACGGTTGCAGTGAATCGAGGTTAAGCCAACAAACACATTCATAGAACACACACACATGCACACATACACACATATATACACTGTGTCCGGTTAAAAAGTAGCCCCCACAAGAAAGTGTCATAACTCGGTCAAAACTTTCGGGATTTGTATGAAATTTTAAACACAGCAACAGTGACCATATTTACACGAGATTCCAAAGTCGTTTGCAAATATTCGCGAGTTTGTCAAATTTATGAGTGTTTGCGTTGGAGCACCGACATATTGAACTTTCCAACATGGAAAACCTGAAAGGAAGTGAAATTCAGCTATTATGGTGCCAAAAAATGTGTTTCTTGTTCTCGGACACACGATCGTAGACGTAGTAGGTTAATAGCTATCCCGGGAGATACTCGGTTTCTTATCCTGCAGCTGTGGCCGTCCAGCAGTCCAGACTTTGATCCGGAGTACATGTACTGGAGGAGCGCGTTTTTTGTTCACGGGTATTCATGACATCGATAACCGTAGGGCGTAGGGCGCGTCTGTTTGAAGATTGGCAGTTGTTTAACCAGTTGATCATTGACAGGACCATCAAACAGTAGCGTCTAATCTACGGTCGTGTGTCCGTGAACAAGATGGACATTTTGAACAGCATATTTAGCTGAATTTCACTTCTTCTCAAGTTTTCCATGTTGGAAAGTTCAATTTTTCGGTGCTCCAACGCAAACGCTCATAAATTTGACAAACTCATGTATATTTCTAATCGGTTTTAGAATCTCGTGTAAATATGGCCGCTGTTGCTGTGTTTGATATTTCAGACAAATCCCAAACGTTTTTACCGAGTTATGACACTTTTTTGTGGAGGCTACTTTTTAACCGGACACAGTGTATATATACACATACGCACACATAGGCTATACACACACACACACACACACACACACACACACACACACACACACACACAACACACACTCACACATAGCGTCAGCGATGATACAGCCGACGGCGGTGGCAGAGGGTCGACGTCTTATCGCCTTCAGCAGAGGACGGACCTCCGGCGTTGAGCTGCGGCAGCGTAGGCCTCATCCTCCTCGGGGTCAGACGGGGCTTCGCTTAATGACCGAAAATTAAACGGACCTCCTCTGTCTCATAGAGAAGCGGATGTTGGTCGACTAATAGCTGTTCGTCGCTCAATGGCAAAGAGAAAAAGTGAGCTGAGCTGAGGAAGCGACGACGGCTGCAAATAAAAGTCTATTGACTGGAGAGGCCGTAATAACGAGAGTCGTCTGTTTGCTTGGACCTATACGAGAGCTCTGCTGCAGGCGGCACTCGAAGCAGAAGCAGACGACGGGTATACAGTATACAGTCACGGTGGATGACACTCGTTGGTTCAAGACACCACCGAGATGTCGACGAAGATTCGCAACCCGTGAAAAAATATCCGCAGCGTATTGCACGCGTCACAGCTAGAACACGGGTAGGCCTATACCAAAAGGAATTCAGGACCGAAGAGAAAGCAAGTTGAACATCTCATGTGATTTGTGGCGCTGCATTGTATAGCGCGGTCGTTTTCTGCCTATTGTTTCAAGAAGCTATTGCTTTTGTCCTAATTACGACCGCAGGCTGTTCGGAGGACTGGTTCGGGTTTAATGTCGCCATTTCCACCAAAATATTTATTTCTATTCAATTTTGCTACGACGAAAACAGATGCTGTAAAATTCGCCTCAGTAGTGGACAGAGTTGAAACCATCTGCGCCCAGAAACTGATGTGAAATGCAGAAGCTAGTTGACAACATGCATGTGTCGGTGGCTCTCACGGGGGTTAGCGTGTTTGGGGGATTGCGATGCTCTTCTGCTTCGGATTTATTATAATTATAATATAAATATTATTATATGCGCTTGTCTTTTTATATCCGCATTATGCTTGCAGAACTTATTTCGTGGATTATGTCGCCTGTTCGTGGCTCACTTGCTCTACGATTCATCGACCGCCTTTTGTGATACCTCATAGCAAGGATGAACTCAACTCTGTTGTTTCCTATGATTGGTTCAAACATTTAATAGTCGAGGAATTTGGCGCTATAGGAGGCCTATCGTCGGTGGCCTAGAAAAGCCTAAATGCAAGTATAGTGCAATGAAATGGTCTTTCACATTCTGCAAGGATTGTACCCCAGTGTCTGAAGAGTCATAGCCAATAGAGTGATCTCCATTCACAGATCTCACTATGGTAGCCTATGCATGGGACACCCAAATGGTCTATTCGCTGGGAACTTATCAAAATCACTTAAGTGACAGATATGATCTACCCGGTTACAAACTAGATCTTTTACCCCATGGCGATTTAATTACTGGTTGGCGATTGATGCGATGTGAACCATAGCTTTAATTCCTTTAGACTGGAAGAGACGTTTTACAATTTCAATTGATAGAATATGACAATGTCATAATTATTGGCATGATAAAACATTCCTTTTTGCTTAAAAATATATGTTAAGATGTCGCTCTACAATGGTGAAAACTCTCACTAGTTATTTCTAGCTATTGTCATTAACACAGGCTACTAAGAACGCTCACATTATAGGCTACAAACATTAGTCTTCATGCATTTGCATATCGCCATTTACAAATTCACCTCAGAATCGCGGACTTATGGGAATGGGAGATAATAATAATATTATAATAACGACAATTTATATGGCGCCATAACACGATCATACCGCTACAAGGGCGCCTCACAAACGGCTAAGACACTTAATTTTCAGGAGATCTCGAAAACAAATAGCAGGTCTGCGTGAGGCTGTTACTGTAGGCTACTTAGTAAATTCCACAGAAATTGAAACCCACAATCTACGATGAAATTAAAATCATTGCGTTGCAATTACGCGAATTCTCTCCTAGGAAAACCGCTTAAGAGGAGAAGTTTGCGCTGAGACACCCGACGGTTTTTCATCGAGTCTTCTTCCATTGACGAGGATGAGAATCGCGAGAGACAAGTCGCCCTCTAATAAATCCAGAGGAATCCGTCTCCGTTTCCAGACAGCAGCGCCATCTATCCGCTGGTCACCGCCTTCGTCGTCGTCTGTCTGTCCGTCTGCTCCTCGTCGTCCCCATCTCTGTCCGTCTGCTCACGTTCTTTGAATACGTGCCGACGCTGTAGTTCCGACCGCATAACGGCGCGCGGAGCAATCGAGCGAGTGAAAGAAGAGTGAAGCAACTATTCTCTAACGTGGCGGTGGTGGTGGCGTTGGCGTTGGCGTTGGGATAAGGCAGATTGATTGCAGTGGGGGCGCTGCCACCACTTAGACCAGCTCTACGCTGAGGCATGGATGAACATAGCCTCGAACCCTTCGCTCGCGCCTCTGTCGAAACCCAGGATTTAATTAAGATCAATAATTGATTGCACGTTGCGCCCGGCACTCGCAGGACACTTGGATGCTTCGAGGGATGTATCGGGGCGCAACTGTACAGATGCTGCTGCTGCTGATGCTGCTGATGGTGGTGCTGGTGATGCTGATGGGATATCGGGTCGATTGAAAGGACCAGGTTGGTTTGTCGATAGTTTTTATTGCTTTCGTCAAGTCGGCGTTTTAGTAACTTTTGCGACGAACGAACGTTAGGTAAAGTTACTAAGTTGATGCGCTCGTGAGGAATGCGGAGTATAATACATTGCAGTCTTTTCCTATATCCGCATTCTATAAGTTTGTTTGCGATCTACAAAATGGCAGCCGTTCCTTAAATTTTCACCAGAAAATTAAGACGCGGATTCAGGGCTTTTTAAACGTGCAGTTGCACACAAAATGTACAGTTCTAAATGTATTTGTGCAGTTGTAGAAGCACTTCTGCACTGTTAAAACTTGCAAAAAGCCATTGTCCTCCGATTGGTAGTAGATTTTACCATGGAGGATCGGATAGGAAAGAAGTTCTAAAAATTCCTTTAAAACAGCCCTGCCCGGAATTGTCGCAGTAGGAGTCATAGCAATGTTAATGATGCTAATGATAGTAATAACTTCTTCCGCTCCATTGGAATGCGTTCCCTCCCTCTGTCCGTCAACATACTCATTCCTATGCGTGCATTCGTAAATGACAACGACGGCGAATGTTATAATGATGACGATGACGATGACGACGACCAGAAACTTAACGCTGCTTTCAAACATTTGAGTAGAGCAATAGATTTCCAGTGACTATTATTGCACGTCAGAACCAGAGGGATCTTTCCACATTTGGGCGAAGAATCTGCAAGTGTCTATACCAGCGTCTGGTAAATATATTTATATGTACGTATATACATATGTATATATGCATAGAGCAGATGCACATTTTATAGCGCCATTATCATGATTATATATACCCGAAAGCTCTTCTCTCTGGCCTAAGTGATGCTAAAGTGCAGAGCACAAAATTCAATTCCTGAGCAATCACAAGGTTGCGCGATGATCGAATTAACGGTTAGCGTATAAGACGAGAGGGTTCTATCGTAATCGTAATCTCTAAACTTCTAAAGCGCTCCTCGAAAGCCAAGCGTGGGGCACCGGCTTATCCACGAGTGCTGCGTCAAGTCAAAAAGGTTGTCCGTAAGAGTATAGTACAAAGGTGACCCGGGTCGAGAGTTACCATAGTTCTATGGTGGAAATTTGATAGACAAATCTAAGGGATAGAGACTGACGTTTGACGGAAAGAACTATAATGTTCGTCGCCTTGCAGCCGAAGGGTTGCAAGTTCGAATCCACCTCAAGTCGCCGAGTAGGAACCTTGGACAAGTCCTTCACTCGCAATTGCTCAGCGTTTGGCGTGAAACCTTAATGCAGTGTCCGCGCTGCATTCGGGAGCGCCTCTGAGTGGATATATAGCTTGAAGGGGCGGTATAACAAGTGCACATACATACATAGGCCTACATACAGACTGATCAGAAAACACTACAGACCGACGAAGCTTGCACATATCAGACAAGACGGACTGACAAAGTGAAAAAGCAAACAGACGCATGCACAAACGCACAGACATACATGTACGTATATATATACATATATATATACATATATATATATATACACTCATACAGCAGAGAGCACAACCGCTGAACGCCGAGAAAGCCGCCACCGCCGCCAACACAGTATAAGGATCATCTTGAAATACCTGAGCAAATACGCTAAGCGTCGCGCATTGAACTTCTGTCGACTTGAGAGATTCGTACAACATACAAACGTCTTATACGAATAGCGTATACGAATCAGTCAGAGACTTTAATAGTAAAACAAATATCTGCTTCGTGTATAGGACTATTACTATGCACGGACAACGTATTTAGTAATTCTGAGTAGATATACACGCGCCACTATACATATATACACATATATATATATAATTATATATGTATATATATATATACATCTATAGCCTATGGAGGGCAACTACATACGATAGGGTCATGACACAGTCAGGTTTTCATCTAAAAGTCATGAAGTCTGGACGTACTTGCAACACACAAAGGCCTATGTGTTTCAACTTTCCTATCGGATGGTGTCCTTTACCTATTGGATTTAGGGGTCTGCATGGTTCTCCAGCGGATTATGAGTTTTAGCTACGTTTCTATATGGAGGTATAGTACCATGGAATTCATACTTTATGCGCTTGATTATGGTGCTGTAATAAAAGTCATTCGCCTCAATTAAATTTGATCAGGTAAGACTATACAGAGTCAGAGTTAACAGAAATAATTTGTTGGTAGTTTCTTAAATACGAAAGTTACAGTTAAGTCAAAATGTGTACTTGAAACAGAAATTGCGGTAGAGGGGAAGATATTCTGCAGGTGTCAGTAGGCTATGAAACACCTGCCTGATAAGAACTGAGTGTCATCCATCACCACATGACGTTTGACGTTTGTTTTCTCTCCTTATATATATCGCTGAATCGTCTAATCGTCTGTTTGCCCTTCCGTCAGTTTTGCTCCATTGAGATCCAACTGTGCGTCGCTATGAGTAGGCCCTACTATACCGTTTCTCTACAGCTTTCTGATGTTTCTTCAATGCTGTTTTTAATAATATTATATGTATATGCAAATATATATGACATGTATTTGTATGTGTATAAGCCCTACAGTATGTATAATATGTAGCATATTCCTCTTCCCATGCATGATGCTTTCTATATATTATGTGCACCATGCATTTATAGTACTAGGCGTTACCAATTAACTGTCTCGTAAACTACAACTGATGGTATTGGCACTATTGTGACTGAATAAGTGTATATAATTATAATTATACTCATAAAACTGGCCTAGTTAGCTACACCGGTAAGCGAGAGCGGCATACGTCTGTTGGTTGCAACGGACTGCGGTTCAAGCACCGGGCTGGGAGTTGACATTCAGATATTTAGATATCTCAGGCTAGCACGTGTGAAACGCAGGGGCGCAAGCTCCTGCGGAGCGACATTGGGCACGTTGCTTACCCAATACCCATCATTGTCTGTGGGGAAGGCAACGGGAAACCACCTCACTCATCTCATCTCATCCCCGGTGGCGCAAGCCATAGGACCTGCATAGGCAGAGAACCATCATCATCATACTCATAAAAGGAATCTGCAAGTGGATGTGTCAGTGTAATGGACTGCGGCGTATTTTCATATATCCTACAATTAAGCCATGTGCAATCCAGCTGTCGTCCTTTAGATGCGTATCGTTTCCCGTTCTACCCTCAGCTTATGCATTGAAATTGAAAGAGGGCGATAGTCTCTTTGATGAGCATTTATCTGGAAAAGCATTCAATGTTATTGCATGGAAGACGTCCCGCTGTTGCTGTTGCTGCTGCTGCGGTGCTTGACCGACGATGATCATCCACTGCTGCAGTCGTGTCCAGTTCCCCCTTCCATCTGGAACTTTCAACCTCCTCCGCCTCATCATCCTCATCTTATAACAACTCTCTTACCGAAACTGTCTTCCGCCCTAAATTCAATATTTACCTCTCCCCGCATGTTCACGTTTGATGCATGCATTCCTGTTTCCCGATTTCAATCTGTTCCTTTGAACTATTCGAACAGGACATTCCTAAATCCTATAGTAGTAGACCTATTGTAGTGCATCTGTGCACACACTTTAACGTATTTTGTTTTTGAATAATTTACTACAGTACTACACACATGGCAGTTTGGTTTACTGCGATATATTGTTGTAATACGGTACTAATACGGTAATACCCCAAAATGAGAGGCAATGTTAGAAAATGCGGCAGAATGTATAGGCCTAATGTATTGTAGAGATTTTATACGTTTTCTCATACCATTTTGAGCACTACAGATTCATCAAATTGCCACGCCATAGGCCTACACACATTTCGAAATGTTCTAATTCTAAGTTATTCATTGCCATTTACATGTATACATGTCACATGCCACAAGATGTAGGCCCTATTCGATAGCCACAGGATGCATACATGTCCACAAGATGTATTCAATTGTCATATGATACATACATTTCCACAAGAGACATTCAATTGCGACAGGATACGTACATTTCCACAAGATGTATTTGATAGCCACATGATACATAAAAATTATGTATGTCCACAAGATGTAGGCCTATTCATTTGTCGCATGATACATACAAGTCCATTGCACAAGAACATTCAATTGCGACAGGATACATACATTTCCAATGTAGGCCTATTCAATAGTCGTATAGCATGCACGCATTTCCACAAGATTGACATAGAATACACGCATACATGTATGCAAGGTGTATTAACATGCTATTGCACACATTTCCATATTGTTACCCACGTTTTCACACCGTAGACATTTCCCACAAGATTCGAAGATGACGTCTTTGAGAATATAAGGTCTTGAGGGAATTGCCAATTCAAACCCCGTATATATCCTACTTACTCTTCAGTGTCAAAAGTTTCGATTATTTAGGCGATTTGCAGCTGATGGAAGTGATTAACCCTTCGACCGCTGCATATATTACTTTATATAGCGCCATAGTCGCGGCTAATCGGTTTTGCTTATACGTATACGATAAAAGCAAATTTCGGCGGAAATTGCTTGAAAGTGTTGGTAGACGCCATGGGATCAGAGACCATCGCATATTACCAATTTATCGGATGCGATGGAATTATATAGCGCCTCTAAAAGGAACGGCTGACCCCACCCCCACCCCTCACCGACCACTCGCTGCATAGACGACGGCCATGATGACGACCATGATGACGATGGAGGTGATGATGATGACGACGACGACAACAACGACGACGACGACGACGACGACGACGATGACGATGATGATGATGATGATGATGATTATGACGACGCAGATGGCCGGCTATCCCATAATTCAATAAGTACAAAGACGATGCAGCTGAATTCCGGATGGCAAGATGGCCGCCAGGGATTGTGGCTGTTGTCGGCCCAGGCAATCGTCAAAATATTTAGAAAATATAACAATATGCATTGTGAGGCCGTTAGACCAAGGCCGTAGCTATAAGGGGGGGGGGTGTTTTGGGTGTTTGAAGACCACACAAAATCATATAATGTAAAAAATAAAATGATGCATTTGCTAGCACATGGTGTAAGAACTACAGTTTGCAGGCCCAATGTATTGGCCGTCCAAAACCCCTTATGAGAGCAGCTCACGGCGCATCTCCAAACCCTTTTGATTCATTTCATTCGGTTGCTTGTCCGAAGTTGCTGATTGTTCACGATCGAATAAACCCCTACCCCGAAATAAAATCCTGGCTACAGCCTTGCATTATAGACGATCGCAAGAAATAGGTGTTTATAGGTCCTCGTATATTTTGACCTGCTGCAGGCCTGCTTATTATGCCTATCTACAAAGGCGTGTGTTCCAACTTATATAGCGAATCTCACGAAGCTCACAAATAACGGGACTTAAACTTAAATATCGTACAGTCCTATGTCTTAAAATTAATGGATAATTTTCCTTTTTTGTGGTCGGTAAAGTTTGAAAGTTTTAGTGGAAGACTTTTCTGCTTTCCACTCACGCTGTGGTATCCGATGAGACTATAAATAGCCAATCAGTCTTTCCTTCTCTATTTCCCATAAGTCTTTGCTTCTCTATTTCCCATAAAAGATATAGAAGGTTGGAGGGCTGTCATTCATGCTCTTTGGTTCTCGAGTCGACATGCATAGACTATAATCCATTGAAGTGATAAGATAAGACTTTTATAGAATACCACATCTTACTAATATAGGTTAAGTGAGGTTCATCCAGCAAGAGAAACTTTGGTTTACTTGTGACCAGTGTTTATACCACTGGCACTGATCTGCCATCTTTCTGGGCTGGAATATAGCCTAGGCCTATGACGTAGGCTACTCTACAATGGATCCTTTTTGGCCATTGGTTCTCTTATTTCATTTTAAACTTAATTTGCAATACCTTTAATGCAGTTAAATATATGACACTTACCAAATTTTTAGAGTTGTCTCTCATTACTTAACCATCTTCATACTTCAGAATAGTTGATATGACAATAATTGTGATCAGATAGTTACTAATTATTAGTTAGTTTGTGAATATTCTGTGTTAATACTACCTGCAATCTATTTTCTGGAAACAATAAAGAGATTGATTTATCTGAATAATGCCAGTTCAGTATGAAGATTATTGCCTCAGCGTAGTATTTTTATATTGTAATATGCCTTTAGAGTTTATATTATATTATAAATTTATAATGCCAGTGCATTGTTTATTAATTACACAGCGACTTGTATCATATCGCCTTCCCAGAACCGCCATATAAATTCCGTTTGGAAGGCTGGAAAGTGTCGTATAGTGAATTTGGTTTGAGGCAGAATATGGTGTCGTCCGTTCATCGATCCAGGATCCAGGTGGATGCTCTCACTGCTTTAGATTCGCTGGAAAGAAGAGGGCCTGTAAGCATGGAGCGGCTCCATGCATGCAAGGCCACGCCTTCTTCCACGTATAGAGTCTCTACTTGGAATCGAGTCTGACAATTGAACGTGGAGTTTACCAGCAGCAGCAGCAGCTGTCTTATCTTATATTTTATGTAGGCTTGAATGTAAATAAATAGCATGGTACCTATTCACGGTCTGCTGTGTTTGCTTCCATATTTAGACGATGTTCTATAAACCATGTGCGTCACCAAATCTAATATTCGCCTCGTCGGTCTTCTGAGTCTCTCTGTGTTTGCAACAAAAATTCTAAATGTCCCTCTGTCTGTTTGCTTGTCTGTCTGTCTGTCTGTTTTAGTGCGTCGTTCTGTCTGTTTGCGTCTTTTCCTGAATCTGTCATGCCTGTCTTTCGGTGTGTTTACCTATTTTTCTTTTGTATCACTTTGTATATTTTTGTATCAGCATCTCAGTCACTCTTCTCCTTAATTCCCGCCTCTTCCTCTTTTACCTACCTCTCCTCCGCCTCTTCTATACTTCCAAAACCTTTTGCTATTGCCATCCTCTGATCCATTATTTACTCCTCCACCACCATCATCACCTCCTTCTCCTCCACCACCACTTTCTTTTCCTCTTCTTCCGTCCCTCTTTTTCCCTATGAATAGTAGAATTTTATAGCCTTTCTTTTCATATTCTTTCTCAATCCTCAGGTCTTGATAGAGCATTCGATATTTGTATCTTGTTGGCATTTATTCTATGTTCATTTTTTCCTATGTCATTCCATTCTTTCTCATTACTTTCCTCGTTCCTTTTCTTTCTTCAATCCTTCCATTCCTAATTCCTTCCTTCCTTCTTTCATATCTCTGTTGAAACCCGTTCCGAGGTCCTGGTCACTGACCATCATCGACCATGATTAACGAATTCCGTCGAATCTTGACATGTATATCCCTTCAAACACCGACCGTCCTCCAGATGTCACTTCTAAGTAGACCGATTCCCTCGTTGATAGGTGGCGCCCTCCCCCGCAGAGAGGTCACGCATTAATCTGCGTTTCCTCCTACTACTACAATCCTCCAGCATCGCTAAACGACGCAAGTGTTTATTTGCACGACTTAATCACCACCGACGACGACGACGACGACGACGACGACGATGCTTCATGCTAATTGCTTCTTACTTCTGTCTTCTGCTCTACTTGCTGTCTGTCTTATAAACAGTCCAGTCGAAGAAAGAGAATGCATCAGCAGATTCAACATCGAAGACATCGATAGAAGACAATGCGTTCGAACGTACAATTCCACCACCACAGTGGATCCTCATCCTCATCCTCATCCTCATCCTCCATCGTCTTCCGCTTCCTCATCCTCTCCTTCGTCATCCTCGTTCGTCTCTCCTCGTTTCCTGTTCATCCGATCGCTGCCAAATCGAGATCTCGCAACGACCAACTCGTGGCGGAAGTGCCGGCCGAGCGCTTCCGGTTCCGTGTTCCGGCGGCAGACTGTCCCGTCGTGCCGCCATGCTACTGTGCACCAAGGACCGGAAACAGACGACGGGAGCAGCGCATTTCCTGCGGGGCTTTCCTCAGACAACGAAGATTTCCGAGGTTCGTTGAGACGATAGAAGATGTCGATTACGTTTCACTCATCTATTCTGGACTCACCGTTCTACCGAATGCAGCGTTCAGCGCTCTCAAGGTCAGTTAACATAATGATTGTGGTGATGATGGTGGTGGTGGTGGTGATGATGATGATGATTATGATGATGATGGTGGTGATGGTGATGATGATGGTGGTGGTAAAGGAGGAGGAGAAGACGGTGGTGGTGATGATGATGAATCATGATGAAGATGATGAAGGTGATGATGATGATGAGGAGGATGATGAAGATGATGATGATGCTGTTGATGGTGGTGGTGGTGGTGATGATGATGGTGATGATGATGATGACCATGTTGATGATGGTTGTGATGATGTTGCTGTTGTTGTTGACGATGATGATGACGATGACGATAATGATGACGATGACGATAATGATGATGATGATAACAATGGCGATGGCTATGGTTATGATGATGATGAAGATGAGGATGATGATAGTGGTGGTGGTGGTGGTGATAGTGATTGTATATAGGGCATCAACTGAATATAAAAAATATCGAATTAGGGCATATATATATATATATATATATATATATATATATATATATATATATATATATAGCAGCAGAGCAATACATCAGTTCCTTAAATCTTCGTCGACACTCAGAATGCGCATGCGCAGACCGCAAACCCAACTCGATGTATATTATGCTTTCTGAGGCTGAGCGCCGATCTCAGCTGAAAATTCATTCTCTTCGTCGGATTGCATGGTGTGGTGGAAGAAACGAGCGACCCTCTGATTTAAGCCCCCACCACCCACCCCCTGCCCCGTGGTCTTATTGACAGCGCTGCAGAGGGAACTAAGCGGATTAGAGAAAGCTTCCGGTGGCAAAGGATTGTCGTCTGACCGATGCTGATCGATTTACGCATTGCCGTCTAATGGAAAAGACGAAATGAGGTTCTGAAGCAGGAGAGGAGCAGGAGAGGAGTAGGAGAGGAGGAGCAGGAGAGGAGCAGGAGAGGAGCAAGAGAGGAGCAGGAGAGGAGCAGGAGAGGAGCAGGAGAGGAGCAGGAGGAGAGGAGCAGGAGAGGAGCAGGAGAGGAGCAGGAGAGGAGCAGGAGAGTAACAGAAGAGGAGCAGGAGAGGAGCAGGAGAGGAGCAGGAGGAGAGGAGCAGGAGAGGAGCAGGAGAGGAGCAGCAGGAGAGGAGCAGGAGAGGAGCAGGAGAGGAGCAGGAGAGGAGCAAGAGAGGAGCAGGAGGAGAGGAGCAGGAGAGGAGCAGGAGAGGAGCAGGAGAGGAGCAGCAGGAGAGGAGCAGGAGAGGAGCAGGAGAGGAGCAGGAGAGGAGCAGGAGGAGAGGAGCAGGAGGAGAGGAGCAGGAGAGGAGCAGGAGAGGAGCAGCAGGAGAGGAGCAGGAGAGGAGCAGGAGAGGAGCAAGAGAGGAGCAGGAGAGGAGCAAGAGAGGAGCAGGAGAGGAGCAGGAGAGGAGCAGGAGAGGAGCAGGAGAGGAGCAGGAGAGGAGCAGGAGAGGAGCAAGAGAGGAGCAGGAGAGGAGCAGGAGAGGAGCAGGAGGAGAGGAGCAGGAGAGGAGCAGGAGAGGAGCAGGAGAGGAGCAGGAGAGGAGCAGGAGTGGAGGAGCAGGAGTGGAGCAGGAGGAGAGATGAAGGAGGAGAGAAGAAGGAGGCAGTAAGAATCCACTCCACTCCGAACCATTCCATCTATTCACTGCAGCAGCTGGCAAATCAAATATCAACGCATTCTAAATGCAAAGTACTAAATAGATATTTTATTACATGCACTCAGTATTTCGTGTGATGAAATATACATGTAGGCATTGTAGGCTAAATGAATAACTGCCTGATATATACATATTTTATATTTATTTATGTATACAATGTAAGCGCCTGCACTTATGCGCAGACTATAATAGTTTAGAATACACCACGCATTATTATTTGCTTCCAATAATATAATATTATTCGGACAAAAATTTCACAACACTTCTGAATGATTCATGAAAGTTCAAGTAGACATAATTATATAGTTATATACCTCTTAGTCCATGTATGAGGAAAACACTCTATGCACTGAATGTTTTCTGGCATATACAGAGTCTGTTGTTGTCTATTGTTTTCTGATTGCCCTTGCATGTGCTGCAGGTGTCCGAACTTGACCTCCAGGGCAACAACTTCAGTGACCAGGTCAGCGGAAAAGCTTTCGTCGGGGTCAACAAGCACCTGCTCGCTCTGAATCTCGCCTGGTCCAACATCACCCGACTTCCGGCGAAGGTCTTTCGAGGCATGACGGCCCTTCGCAACCTCAGTCTGGCGGAGAACCGCATCCACCGTCTTCCCGGTCCAGTCTTCCACGACCTTCGAAGCCTCGAGCAGTTGACCTTGGCCGGGAACTCGATGGCCGACCTCATTCCAGATGTCTTCCGTCACCAGATGAACCTCCATACTCTTGACCTCGGCTACTGCAGCATCGAGCGGATCTCGTGGAACACGTTCAACGGACTCTGGAACCTCAAGAGTCTCGACCTTCGTGGGAACCGCATCCAGCATCTCGAACCGTTCGTCTTCTCGGACCTCGTCTCACTCCACTCGCTTCTGCTCGGACACAATCCTCTGCGGAAGCTGCGTTCGAAGGTCTTCCACGGACTGAAGAACCTCAAGGTCCTCAACCTGGCCGAGAGCTCCCTTGAACGCATCGAGTTCGACGTCTTCAGAGACACGCCGAACATCGAACTGCTCGATCTCGGTGACAACAGTCTCTCCTTCCTTCCGATGGGAACCCTGCTGCTTCCACACCTCGAACACTTGACCCTCGACGGAAACAAGCTGACCGACATCCCGAACGAGGTTGCCTACCTGCCGGCGCTGAGGTACCTCGACGTCTCATACAACCGAATCCAGTCGATCGATCGATGCATGCTCGAGAACCACAGCCAACTCGAATACCTGAACCTACGCGAGAACCCCTTCCACTGCAACTGTTCCATATTCTGGCTGCGTGGACTCAAAAATAAGTTAATGTCGAGGTGGAAGGACAACCGGAAGAGTCTTCCGTTCGTACCTGGAAAATGTTGGATGCCAGTCAATCTCCGAGAAACGTTGATCACCAGTTGGTTGGACTTGAGCTGCGTGCGCGAACAGGACTCATCGAAATGTAATCGAATCTAACGAAACCACATTCAACCTCGAATTAATTATTATACAGTATTGTAGTAGACACTTCTGCGTCGTTCACAGTAATTGTCTGCATTGAAGTCAACGATTCATGGGCGTGTTTGGAAATCTATCGATAACATAAAATTATGGACTGTATGGTATACTATATTATACATAATAATTATGTCCTCACGTCTCAGCATTTCTCCAGTTGTACATAATGACAGTTGGAACTTCGATCCAAAAACTGCGCACCAATTAATTACCAGACCAAAGAAAATCAACAACTTTGCATTTTTATGTATACCACGTGTATTACACTGCATATAATTGCATACTTGCAAGCAAGTGTTAATTTCTGCACATATGCAATCATGAACACACATCACATACATACATGCATACATACATTCGCACATACAATAAATACACATATACAATACATACATACACAGATACATGCATACATGCATGCATACACACATACATACATGTACAATTGTACATGAATACATATATATACATACATACACACATACATACATAGTTACATACATACATACAATGTCATACATACATACAATGTCATACATACACACATACATGCATGCATATATGCATACATATATGCAAACATACATGCAAATATACATGCATACCTACACATGCATAGTTGCATACATGTACATTGTACATACATGCATGCAGTCAATACACGCATACAATTATGCCAATATCATTCATGCTTTAAGTATACGTTCCAGCGATACATGCCCACGTACGCGCGCGCGCACACACACACACACACACACACACACACACACACACACATGTATTACATAAAATTTATGAATTGTATGATTATACAAGATAGGAAATATAGACTAGGCCTATGTGTAGTCGTTGTTATTATATACATATGACCAATTTGCGTTTTATCGCCTTTGAAAAGTCTTACCAAAGCGGCGCCATACGTTGAATTTTATACTCTATGACATTCTATGTCGTTTATGCACAGTATATTATTCGCAATAGAAATTATGCGAACACTTTCCTGAGGAGACTGTAAATGTTTTTCAACGAGAACACTTGACATGTATTTAATTTTTTGCAGACATAGAAAGATGGACTTATACAACAAAATAGAGAAGAATGCGTCGCGTTGAGTATCTTTTGAGTTCAATGTGGCGATGGGTGTATAGTATGCGGGGTCATTAATTGAATGTGGTCATCATTTGTGTAAACAGGGGCGTCATGCTCTCCATTGCTCCACTCAGTGTGTACGCCTCGTTTTCCCTATATCGTGAACTGCTAGTAAGCTAATTCCAGTGCAAGAAAGTCGAGCTTAGACTACACACCAGTTTCTGAGTTAGGCCCTATTCATAATACTGAAACGGAAGTTTGTTTGTAGGCTATGTTCATTTGTTATAGCGTCCCTTCAAGCTCTCCACTCAGAGGCGCTCCCGACTGCAGAGCGAACACTACGTCGGAATTTTACGCCAAAGCGCTCAGCAATTGCGAGTGAAGGACTTGCCCAAGGTCCTTACACGGCGACTTGAGGTGGATTCGAACCTGCAACCGGCTGCAAGGCGACAAACATACCCGCTACACCACCGCGCCCCACACGTAGGCTTAGTGGTCCAGAAGCAGCAGAAATGAGTTGCAGAACTTGATACACAAATAAATTATTACTGTAATAATAACTATACTAATTGAAATTTCAGCCACTCGTTTTATCAGCACTAAAATAATATAGTAATTTATAAGATCGCAGCTTACAATGCTACCATTACATTGTGGAAACTGATAAAGAAATTACTATAATTGTAAGAATATCTATTGAAGTCTTAGACTATTCAGGTCAGCACTGCAATATAGTTGAGGGATTTAGTTAAAATGGCAACTTAAAATGCTGCTATTGCAATGTACAAATTCAAAAAATTATGGTGGAGAGGGGCACATTCCCTCCCCTGGGCCCTTGCCTCTCTGTACTCGGCGCTACGCGTATCAGCGACCGACCGGCAAATACTCGTTCTCCGTCCTCCGGAAACTTGATTTCCCTCATGCAGAAGAGGGGAACTTGATGAGACTCGAATAGTTACGTTTAGAATTAGGCCTAACCTATATAGTGTTTGTGCATTGGGCCCAAAAATTCCTTAAGGCGGCCCTGGTTAGAGCCAATATGCATGTAGGCCTACACAAAAACCTCATTAGGCTACTGTTTGTAAGATAGAGAGTTTCAAAGCAATGAGACAAAATAATACCAAGAGCACATCGAATAGAGGAACACGAGAGATGATTAAAAGTATTGACAGATGATATAGTTGTTGCAAATAATTATCAATGAGGACTATTATTATTTATCCATTTAGCTGTTTATTTTAAGCACCTTAATGACGTGCGAAAAAAATCGGTAAACTATAAAATCTGAGACGAGATTCTCAGCAGTTGTTGAAAAATAAAATTCTCGATTTAATTAATTAATTACTTTTCAATCGTCACGTGTTTCTCAGCCAATAACGACAACTCTAAAGAGAACGGTCACAGCAGCAGCAGCTGCCAAGAACAACATATCACCATGGAAACCGCGCATGCGCAGACAGACGGAGGCTGCTGTCCGAGTTGCCCGCGAGGTGGCGCTCGCCGCCGGTCGCCGCCTTCTCATTTCCGGTTCCTGTGACGACGACGACGACCTGCGCGCGGAGACGAACTGCGCAGCCGCTGCGCCTGCGCACTCGTCCTTCCACCATTTGAGATAGATCGTCTGCAGCTCGTCCGTCTGCTTCATGCGACGCAGTTCTCGCGAGATGAGATCTCGCAACCGGAAGTCGCCACTGCGCATGACGAACGCGTATCGCATGACGTCAAGAAACGGTTCGGAGGCGTAGAGGTCGCAGGGTCGTCGGGAGGCGACGTATTCTGCCGTCGGCGTTTCGACGAGGAAGGCGTATCGCTCCCTTCTTGCCCTCTCCACCCCCTCCTGCACGCTGCTGACCAGACCCGACGGCCAGAAGTTGGTGATGCGTGTCCAGAGAGCACGAATGACCGGGTCAGTCGAATTGGTCAGTATCTGTTGGACAACGCCGTTCTGTATGACCCCGTAGGTCAGGTCAGAACCTAGAACCTGGAGAGCGTTCGTTATGATGTGATGTGCAGCTGTGGTCGTCTCGCCCCGTGGTCCGGAGGGAGGTCGGCGAATGAGGGCTGACACCCGAAACGATAGAAATGGTTCGGTGAAGTCGACAGCCGGGTTTATCGTCGTGTTCGGTAGGATGATTGCCCCCGCAGCCAGATCAGCTTCCTGCGAGTGTGAAAAGTAGAAACCAACGCCATTCATATTCAAAGCACAACAAAACTTTATTAGAATTAGAAGGTAAATTCGTTTTTGAGTTGCTGTGTGTTTTGTAGCGCTGTGGCATTGTAAGTGAGCGTAATAATTAGATGGAAATCTGCTGACGAGTTTATTTTAAATTGGCGCTATATAAATGCCATTCAATTCCATCGTAAAGCAACGCATCACAACGCACGTCACACATAACCTTACATCAATGGGTTTTTGTATTGCATTGCATCTGACTAACAATTTAGGCTGCACGACGTTATGTCAGACAGTTAGAGTGCACCTTAGACACATAAAACTTGCATCACAGCAGACCTACATAAAATTATATCCATCGCGCAAACTTTACGTAAATTCCATGTGTTCTTAAGTTTACAATAACTGGCGATGATGTCACGACTGACGTACATAGTCATAACCATTGATACAGAAAACAAAAGAGATCTGAAGATGAGAGTCTCTTACTCCTCTCTGCACCTCCTGCAACATTCCATCAGGATGTCTCCCGAAGTCACGTGACAACCGGATCTCGTATCTGAAGCCGACAGATGTCGCCAGTCGGCTGAGAATGTCGGCCAGGAAGCCTTCGAATCGCTCGTTTCCGGCCATGAAGTTGCCGTGTTGTCTAAACAACATGTAGGGTGGCTGCTAAAAGCACACAAACAAAGAAACGAAAACCTAGAGACTGCGCTGACACCTAGCGAATCAGTGGATCACCATGAAGGTTTTAATTAAGCTTTAAATGAATCAGAACTTTTAGTCACAATTTTTAAACGATGGGCATATATAATTATTTTATATATACACATATAGGCTAGCGGCTAGCCTATAGGCTACATATAAAAGGTATCTGCTTGCTGGAAGGCACATGTCTGTATAATTTGAAATACTTGCGCTTCGCAGTTAGTAAAAAAATTAAAAGTATGGTTTTTAGACGGCAGATGTTAAGGAACTTCATGAAACAAATATATGAGATGCCAGATGTTTCTGAAAGATTGGATGTCTGGAGACTGTAACTGACTTAGGCCTACTCTTAGGGCAAGAGAATAATCTGGGCAAGAATTATTGAGGCAATGCTAGTCTTTCTTGACATGTAATAATTATACCGTACGTTGACATATTAATAAAATTTGCGGTAGAGTCTATACGAACCAAGTGAGTAGTGACGATCAGTTTCCGATGAACTTCAGTCTTCTCATAGTAAACGGAAGCTTTATTTGTAAACAAAACACGACAAAACAATCAGCATTAGCCTAATTTAGAGCTTAAAAGGTTAAGAAAACAATAAATTTGCAATGATTAAGTGCAATATCACAGAGAACTATTATCATGAAGAATCTGTACGAGGAGCTGGTCTCTCCCATAATATGAGTGTACACATGATTTTACTGTATTTAAAACTGGAGTCTTTACTAACCTTGCATCTCCTGTTTAAGGACGGACATTTGAACATGGGCGCCCGCACAATACAAGCCCCCCTGAAATTGACTCCTATTTAAAAACTACTGGTTCTTGGTTCTTAGCAAAATAATCTCTTCGCACTAAAGGGTTAATGATAGGCTACTAATGAGATGCTACATCTTGAAAAAGAAATATTTTAGAAATTTTCATCGTTAAATTTTAGGCAACACGTAGGCTACGCCATCATAGTAAACATATTAAACTATGCCAGCATCAATATATTTACACATACATTGTAGGCTGCGTCTATAGCCTAAAATGCGCTGACTGATACCTAGGCCTATAATTATGTACATATACATGTATGTTGTATAATATAGGTCCATACATCATGTATGCAGACACGATGAAAAAAGATTCAACGTAGACATCGTATAAGCAGTGCCATTTATTTAAGCTATGAATCTATTTAATAGGTTAGCGATTGTTATGGCAAAGAGATGTGATGACGGCAATTTTTATCTGATTGTTTACACAAGAGTTAACAGGTTAAGTCTAGCATTACCTCAAGCTCTACTCACGTCTTTCGTCCGCTGATTAAGTTGCATACATGCAGTTTATGTCAGTTTTAAACGGCCTGTTTGATTCCGTCCGTCTGTCTGTTTGTTTGTCTGACTGTCTGTCTGGCTGTCCGTCTGTGTTCCATTTATCAGCTCTTATATATCCAGGGCTTAAGGTGTGGCAGGACTGTCATGGACGGCGTCCTGGCACTTATTTTTCAAATCTCTATGCCGTCCTGCCACTTATTTGGCCAGCACACCTGAAAACGTAAGTGGCGTCCTGAATGGAAGGCGCACAATTTTTGGATTTTTTAATCGTCAAAGAACAGTGGATATAGCCTCACTAAAAGTAATATATATATATATATATATATATAAAACATTTGTTCGGTTGAATATTTTGATGAAATAATATTATTGCCATCATGTGTAAATATGAATTATCTTCAAGCCTGTAAAATTTCATTTCGAAATTCTTACTTCTGGTCAAGATATTGGCAAAAAACCGTATGGGTCTTTTTATGGCCCACCCTATAGAGGCAGTAGAGTTAAGGTCCTCAGCAAAAACTTTTTTGCACAAAGCCCATGTATAGCATGAGCAATTGAGCATAGACATAAAATTACATACAATTTGTATGTAATTTTATGTCTATGCTCAATTGCTCATGCTACAAACACAATTACTATGAGCAGACTGGCAGACTCCCGTCGGATCACTGATGCCTCATGATGTTTGGATGTTTGGCTAAAGAGCAGCAGCAGTAACAGCAGCAGCTGACATCTTCCTCTGGGGAATCAAACTCAAGATGCAACGACCGCCTTTCATTGTTTATTTACGGACGACGGCCATTTTGATTAAATCTCTCTCTGGGTTAAATTCACAATAAACAAACCCTTCTGAATACCACCCCTCGTTTACGACTCCTCTTTGACCTCTCTAGCTGGATAATTAGCTTTTCGGTGGGTATTTGACTCCAGATGGACTGCTTTCGATAGCTGCCCTTCTTTCCCAACACGTGGCCATACCCTTCCACAACAATCTCTTCTCACGGTTTTCAGTCTAGTCAGAGATTTTAAAGCACTTGACGTTTCAAAAATGCAATCGATTGAGTTTCAAACCATTTGTCGGAGACAATTACACTTAAGTCAATTACTAAATTTGAGAGGTGGTTTAAGGGTTTAAGCCCACCATGGTTGCATCGTTCTGTTATCTCAATGCAGTTTGCTAGCCACGAAGCTTAACGCCATTCAGTTAAGTAATATGTATGTTATCCCTCTATGTCTGCCAGTCTTTCTCTCCAACTCTCCATCTCTCTCTCCTTATATATTGCCCTCCCTCCTTCTCCTTTTCTCCTTCTCTCTCTCTGTCTCTCTCTGTCTGTGCGTGTCTCTCTCTGTTGGACTCTCTCTCTGTCTCTCTGCCTCTCTGTCTCTCTGTCTCTCTGTCTCTCTGTCTCTCTGTCTCTCTGTCTCTCTGTCTCTTTGTCTCTCTCTGTCTCTCTCTGCCTCTCTCTGTCTCTCTCTCTCTCTCTGTTGGACTCTCTCTGTCTATCTCTGTCTATCTCTGTCTGTCTCTCTCCAATCAGATGTCACTGAAGTAAAGCGCAAGTGTGTGTGTTCATCCGACCCCTTCCGCGTCGTTCCGTCCACTTGTCATCTCGCCTCGAGGAACAGACGTTTTTGAATCGTCAAAAAAACTGTGGGTGGCCTCACTAAAAGTAGTATAACTTCTGTTCTGTTTGAAATTTTTTAATGAAATCTGGCCATCATGTGTAAATATGATTTGTCTTTAAGACTGTAAAATTTTATTCCTAAGTTCTTACTTCTGGTCAGGATATTGGCAAAAAACCGTAGGGGTCTTTTTTTGGCCCACCCTGTACACGATTACGTACGCTCGACCGAAGTTTCACGATTAATTTATTCCTCTCCTCCTCACAGAAAATCGATTCATTACCGGGATGCTGTAGGCATACAACATGCTGCGGATTAGCAAAGTTTGGGCGAGAGAAGACTTGTAAAACTTATAAAACTGGTCTTTCTGCTTAGGGTTAAGACTGATTGCGCTCTCTTTGTCGCAATAATGGCTGATTCTGAGCATGTTTAAAATATTTGATTTATTTGTCTTCCAGGACCCTAAGATTTGTTTGTCTCTGGTCAGCTTCACGTCTTAGAGATAATCCGGACGAGACCTGGATATTATATAATTACATATACATAATTAGGGCTACATACATATGCCTATATATTTATATGTATAATAATATCTTACAGTTATGAAAATTTCCAGGTGCAAAGAAATCATATCCGAATTATAGACAGACGTAAACATTCGAAGACTCAAACACAGACACGGTAGCACACATAGACAGACAAACTGAGACAAACTGAGGAATACACACAGAGAAACGGAGAGGAATAAAGAGACGGACATCAGAGACGACACGAATCGCGAGATCGTTGTGTTGCGTCTTCATATATAGTCGAATGTTTGGATGTTTGGATATGGAGACGCAAATGTTTGGCCGTTGAATATATCGGATCCGATGGCATTGAAGAGATCCATCCGTCTCCTGGGTTCCAGGCACCGCAGGAGATGTTTCACACTCGTCGTCTGTACATGTAGCCAACATGTAGCATACATGTACATGTGTAGCCTATGCAGACGATGATGATGTTTGGACAGCGTTAGAGAAATTCAACAAATTAAAGTCGATTGATCGACTTATCGTTATTTTGTGGAAACTAAAGATCATACACATTCACCTCTTCCTCATGCCTTCGCTCTCTCTTTGTCTGTCTGTCTGTCTGTCTCTGTCTCTCTCTCTCTCTCTCCCTCTCATTGCCTTCCTCTGCCTCCCTCCATCCCTGCACGTTCCTACCTCCCTCACTCGTCTTTTCTGCGTGTGTATCTGTCTGTCTGTCTGTCTCTCTCTATTTCACACACACACACACACACACACACACACACACGCACACACACACACACTATTGCTCTTTCTTTCGTCTTTTCCACACTCATTTCTCGACTTAAAATGTCTGGTATATATGGTGTCTGCTTCAATCTCCTTCTGTCTCTCTCTCTCTCTGTCTTTCTGTGCATGTGTTTTCCGTCTATGTCTTTGTTTAAGTCTTCGTATATTATATTACTTTCCCCAGTTTGTGTTTGCCAGTTTCTCTTTCTCTCCTTTTCCAGCCCTTTAACTTTGTCCCTCTTTCTCTTTCTTTGTTGCGTATGCTGTGTGTGTCTGTGTGTGTCTGTGTGTGTGTCTTTGTGTTTACCACCGAAGATACCTGGCAGGTGGTGATGTGCGATAGACACTTGCTTCGTCTTCTAATATTCCATTTCACACCAATAAACATTATTAGTTCAATGGCAGACTTCTGGTCTAGGTTTAGGCAGAGATGGAGCCAGGGAAGCATGCAGGGATGCAAAGTCCTTTGTTTCTTAATTGGAAGTGATTGTAATTGCTTCTGCATGCAAGCTGACATTTATAGAGCGCCATTCATCTGAAGATTAAATTCATTATTAGTGGCACTCCCGGTTTCCTACCCAAAGGAATGAACTCATTGTCAACTGATACCGTTTTGAATATCACGACGACAATGATGATGATTACGACAACGACGAAGAGGATATGTTGCAACGACGACGATGACGACGATGATGACAATCATTATTACAACAATGTTATGGTGATGATATCGTAACTGGTGATGGTTGTGAGAATGACGATGACAATAACGATGATGATGATGATGATGATGATGATGATGATGATGATGATGATGATGATGATGGCGATGAATGATAATTGTGAAACCATTTGACAGCGTTTACCGGTGGGATGTTTAATGTGAGGCTCCGATGCTAGATAATTCTGCACGGGATTTAATCGGGTTAAATATAAATGGTGTATACTAAGCAATTGCCGAAGGCACCAACTTTGTTCCAGTCAAACTAAACTTCTCTGACAAAGATCTGTGACATGGAAACGCTGAAGAGGAGAATGAGAGAAGTGGAGGAGAAGAGAGGAAGCGAAATTGGAAGAGGATCAAATCAACTAGTGGTAGAGGACAAATGAAAGAATGGAGATTGATTTAATTAAAAAGTAGAGGATATCTCGAGTGAAATAAAACGAGAGAAATTGGTAAAGAAAGATAGAAAGGGAAGACAGTTTGTGTGAGAAAGAAAGACGGCCAAAGTGGAGTTGATGGAGGTGTGCATAGGAGTAGAAATAGATCTGTGGAAAGAGACGGACAGACGGCATAGATAGCGCTTATAACTTCAAAGAGATATAGATGAAAGACTAGGAAGGAAGTGGATGATGTTGATGACGGAAGAAATGCGAAATGGAGGAAGGAATGAGATGTGGAAAGACAGCTGAGAAGGTTGTCGGTGTTCAATGACATTTGTGAGAGGAACTAACTTGATACTCGTGAAGTCGATAGAGATGCGCTTATCTAATAAGCAGCAGCAGCAGCAGCAGCAGCAGCAGCCGATGGATGCTGAGAAGAAGATGATGCGGATGTTGCGAAAATGCATACACGAGTATACCTCAAATGAACGCACATCATCATCATCATCATCGTCATCGTCATCATCGTCATCATCGTCGTCGTCATCATCATCATCGTCGTCATCATCATCATTATCATCATCATCATCATCATCATCATCATCATCATCATCATCATCATCATTATCATCGTCGTCGTCGTCGTCGTCATCATCATCATCATCAGCAGCAGCATCATCATGATCATCATCACTATCATCATGATCATCACCACCACCATCACCACCACCATCATCATCTTCATCATCGTCGTCGTCATTATCATGTTTTCTCTGCTGCCATTCAGCAAGAACGCACAAGTTGAACATTCGGATTCAAATTTCTCACAACAGCAAATTGTCAGCAGACGGGCAGACAGGGAGAGGCAGAAAGCTGATAATTGGTTGGCTGCTTGACAGTCTGGATGACTGACCGGCTGTGTGGCTGGCTAGATGGATGGTCGGCTGACTGGATGACTGGTTGGGTGGACGGGTTTGGCGAGTGGGGTGGACAGAATGAATGGCGGACGAATGAAGAAACGAATGAGTGAACGAACGAATGGAAGGACGAAACTTTTGAAACATTACCTTGAGAATTAGTTGTCTTTTGACCGATGACGTCATTTCCGTTGAAGGCGGCCAAGTAGAAGACGACGACAACTATGGTCCGCGTCATCATCATCAGCGTCATCATCGGCGTCATCATTGTAGTCGTCATTGCAGCAGACTAGTCGCCTCAGCGATGACTGGATTCATGATGATGTCGTATAAGAAACTCTAAACATTATCATCATCATCGTCATCAGCACTAAAGACAATGCAATACCATAATTTTTCACTTCAATAACAACGGTCTTTAGGCCTAGCTTATTTTCGTATTGTTTTCGACTCTCAGGAAGCGAGAAGTATATAAGTGTTTAAAATCAGCAAAAGGATTTTAAGATATTAGATTGAAGATTTCGTTTCATACGTGTGCGCCACCGATCAGAATCAGCAATAGGACTACTCAAGTGTAGGTCTATGCCTACTATATTACTGCATAGATCTATACTGATGATGGGAGGAGGAGGTGGCAACAGGACAACAGTCGATGACAACCTACTGTAGGCCTACCATTCGATTGTTATCGACAACTTGATGACGATGACTGAAAAGGACTAAGTTTATTTTATAACCTACCTAAATTTACTTGAGCAGAACTGTTTCTTTACGTGTTTCTATAGTTGCACAATCCTCGCAAGTAACCGACAAGACACGTCAATTAGACAAGATACAATGGCCTCAACACTTCTCAATACATGACATGTAGGCCCTATGAGGGCATATAATAATATGATAGCCAAGCGTTTATAAAATTATGATCTTAACGTATTCTGTCGCGTTGTCTATAGCTACGGTTCATGCGCAGGATTTCTTTTAATAAACTTTCAGAACTGAACAAATCATTCTCTTCTTTTCGATCCTCCTTGGTAAATGATTCCTAATCGGAAGAAAATGAATATTTCAAACTATTTCTAACTGTACAAAACTGCTTCTACAGCTGCAAAAACATTTAGAACTGCTCTTTAAATTTGTGCAGAACTGCATGCTAAGAAAGGCCTGTTTAGGCTTTCTACATCTGAACTCATCTGTGATACGTCGTCCGATCTAATTTCCATCGACTTCCACTCAGAGTTTACTTAATCGCCTCTGGTCGAAACCGTAACGAGTTCTCCTTTTGAGCAGCTGCAGCACCACCTAGCGGAATCGACGATCGCCTGCAGAAGAGTGCCTTATTGCCCTCTGGCGTCGATTTCGGGATCACTGTAGAAACGCGCCATCGTCTGCGCTGCATGTGCTGCAGAGCGCGTAACTTGGATTTACAGTTTCTTTCAATTGAGAAAGAACTTCAAAGAAGGCGTTGTTCTAGCGGAGCGACACGCTCAACCAATCGTGGCATAGTTCATTTTGTAGAAGCCGTTTACCATATATTTAAAAAATTGTATGCATGCATACCACCCCCTTTTGTGCATCATTCTACAGACGCAGTGTTTAAGGACAAGCCCCTATTCGGGGAATGGGAGTGGAGACGGTGATGAATGAGCAGCAAACATTTCGGCTTTCCACTTCCATATTCCGGCAGGGGCGGATTCGGGGGCAATCCGGCCATGCCCCCATTTAAAAATTGCATGGGACGTGGCCCTCCCATTCGGTTTCAAATTAGCAATAGGTATAGGGGTGCCATGGCATATTGCCCCTTCCATTGAAAAATTGCATGGGACATGTCCCTCCATTCGGTTCTCGGCCGGACGACTAAAAAAGGTCATGAACTTTTTGGCGACCAATGACGAAATTTTTTCCTGCCTGTCCGAAGACCAAAGATTTTGCCCCCCCCCCTTCGAACAGTTCTGTATCCGCTACTGTATTCCGGGTTATCATCCCGTTTAAAGTGAAATCGAGAATAATTCAATATTGTACTTGTAGCTCGGTTTTGCCATGAACGTTTCCATAGAAACTCGGTCCAATACTCAGTTTAACGTGTTTTCGACTGCACGTTTTCTGTGCATGAAGTTTCGTTTCCGGTTGAGTGATGAGACTCTTGACAAACTGTGCTTACTGTGCACATTTTTTTACCAGAAGTCAGACGAAGCGCTGGCAGCACTGGCAGTGGCAGGGCCTAAAGCTGCGATTAGACGATTTAAACTTTTTTAAAGTGATATTGACAACTCAGCTTAATTGTAATGTCGGGGATCTAAGTGTCGTTTATGGTCAGGTTAGGCGTCGTGAAGGTTGGTTAGGACTTAGGGTCAGGTGCCGTCGTGATGGTCGGTTATGGTTAGGATTCGGACTAGTGTCGTCATTAGATACTGTCCAAAGATACTTTATATGCCGGTCCCCGTTACTACAGTTATGCCGACAATTCTGTTCATATGAAAAATTTCTTTTTCGATTTCAATAACATTATTGTTCTCTTTTGGTGAAATTTTTTGACTGTTATCTATTTGGAAACTTTTAACTTTGTGGCTATGGTACATATGACGTTGCTCTAATCGCAAGACATAATTGCTGTGGTGCAGTAGGCCTGTTACTCACTGTACTCAGGCTATCATAGATAGGCCTAAATTTGTAAAATACAAACTCTTCTAAACCGGATGCCTGAGTTTTTACTGACGCCAACATCCGAAATCGAGTTAAATACTAAGTCTTCCAGTTTGCACATCATAGGCCTATATATAGGCGCCACAGAAGCAACTCGAAAGCAGGTCGTAAAACATGCAACAACGACGACGTTTAGAAAGCTGTGACTTTATGAACTCAGTGACATTTTGCAATCAAAACACAATAATTATATTAAATTTTATGATAGCATCAAACTCGTAACCATGGCAACGCTGAACGGGCACAGGCTGCATTTTCGATGAAAGGAGATTGGAAGAAGAGAAGTGAAATTCCAGCAAATTTTCCAAATTTTGGAAAGATTTATCGGGTGTAATTAACAGACTCACTACTTTGCTTTAGACTCATCTCAGTTGGTGATATGTCTATTAGTGATGATTAGTTGGCATTGGAGAATCGAATGCACTACGATACAATAATTGACTATCGAAAGAACTCGTCCCTGTCAACTCGACGATCGATCGTCACCCGTCTGCTCCACAAAACCAACTCGTTAACGTGCTGACAATAATTTAACTACAATTATTATTGATGAGAATGGCAGTCACCATAAGCTAAAAAGTTTCACTCTGAAGTAATAAGTTTGCATGCATGCATGTAGGGACTACATTTACCGAATCTGTATATAGGCCTACAGCGTTTAATTTTTTTAACTGCCCTGGTAGGCTACAATTAACTGAGCCTGTCAGTAGTTGTGAAAGTGTAGCAGCTGGAAGGGTTGGCTAACTTGGCTTGCAGTTTAGGCTATATCTGCATGACATAAATAAACCGAAATAACAAACAAACTCAACTTGCACTGAAAATCAAAACAAAATCGTTGCCGACGGTGTCTGATCTGTTTGAGTCAGGTTCAGTTTATTAAGTGTATAACAATTATTAATGGACAAACTTTTTCGGATTAGCCTGTAGGCTATACTCTTTCAGACAACTTTTCAGACTAGACACAGCGCTCATGAATAAACTGGTGCCCTGCGCTAGGCTTTCGAATGGCGCTATAGATATTTGAAGGTGACGATTACGATAAAGACCCGACACGATAGGCCTATAGGCTTAGTCCTAGCCCATAGACTCTATCTAAGTCTATATTCATTTTTTTAAATTTGTCTGCCGACTAATCTAGTACTACTCCACCCCGACCCTGCAAAAGAGAGAGAGACCTATGATAGTCCTATACTAACAATTAACTGCAAGGGAACTCCTCCTCGCACGTACCGTACTCCACTATTGTGTCTGATCTGACCTTTGCTGCAGTGGTTGCCTATATACGCCAACTGCTGACTTTTTGCATGCAGGGTGTGCAATAAAAATACAGTTTGAGAACAGATGCTGCTCTATAGTCTAGACTCCTATTGTAACACAAAGCAGTCAACACGAAATAGGTTGCCGGCTGAACGAGAACGCAACCACGCTTGAACTTTAGTCGTACCTTTTATTTCTTTTATAAACACGCGATAGTAGTATAGGCCTATGCGTCCTTAACTTCTTTCATCAATATTCACATTGGCATTCCACGCACAAGTCCTTGGTTTGTCACTACAGTAGGTGATCAAATACATTACATTACTTTACTTTACGTAGGTCTAACTACCAAGCATGTCGGATAACCTTAAGAAGTTTAGGCCTATGCCGTATAGCAAGTCGGTGAGTTAGTCGACAATTAAGTTTCATCGACTTAAGCTACTCAGAAGCGCTCCCGATTACAGCGCGGGCACTGAATCGGAGTTTCATGCCGGAGCGGAGCAAGGCAGCGAACATACCCACCACACTCCACGTCTATAATTATTGTATAAGCTTAGTCTATGATGACAAGCATGACTAGCGCTTCTCAACACAAATTTCATACGGACTCGGTCTCAATATGTCACCAAACACTTCACCATCCGTCAAGTCCTCACCATCCGCTTTCACTATGCGACAGCGATGCAGAAGATTAGCAAAGAAGAGAAAGACTTGAAGACGTCCCAACATTTCGCCGACGCAACGCCGTCTGCCGACACCGAACGGATAGAATCGGTTTGCCTTTGATTCGTCCACACGCATTAAACCAGTCTCTTCTGTAGCGATGATGAATCGTTCTGGTTGGAATTCGTCAGCCTCGTTCCAGACGTCCTTATCACGACCCACGGACCAGAGGTTCATGAAGACGAGGCAGTGCTTCGGAATGGTGTAGCCGTTCAAGTGAACTTCCTCCGTTGAATAATGTGGTAAACCGAAAGGAACGATTGTCCGCAATCGCATCACTTCCAAGATGGTCGCCTCCGTGTAGGGCAGCTGAGATCGATCCGAGTAGGAGACAGTGGTCTGATTGGGACCAAGTGCCAGGTCGATCTCCGTTTGGATCTTATGCTGTGCTGAAGGGTACTTGACCATGTAGTACATCAGCCATAGAAGCGTCGTTGATGACGTCTCAGATCCAGCAGACAGCATCTCGATAGGTGTGTTGAGTAGATGTTGCTCAGTCAAACCAGAATCTTTGTCCAGTTGATATGACGCACGGATCAAGGTATTGACGACATCGTCATGACAGTCGAAGCCGCATCGCTGCTGCTGCTGATGCTCGTGATGGATCCTCACCTGTTCGTCGTTCAGTCTCTGGAATGTGTCCATCCGCTTCACGTATTCGTCATGCTTCCTCCGGATTCTCGACGGACACAGCATCCACGGAATGAGGTCGACAGGATTTCCAAACGCCAACAATTCCGTTCCAGGATTCGTCTGCAGAAGCAGACCCTCGAACGCGCGGTCCTTCGCTAGCGACGCCTGGCGACCGTAGCACATTGAGAAGAGTCCACCGGCGACGGCCAGGGTCAGGTCCCTCGACGGATCGAACCTCCGACGTCCGTGTCGATCCATCGCGAGCCACAGGTTCTTGAGTTGGATCACTTGGCGTAGAACGATCTCCTCGGCAAATCCAGAACTGACAAGATCCTTGATCGTCTTCAAAGCAATGCGACGGTGAAGTTTCAGAGCGGTGGTGTACGGCTGGAAGGAAATGCTCTTGCCAGCGGAGTAATGCGAATAGCTGCGGTACTGAGGTCGACTGGCCAACGCATGACCGTGACGGACGAAGGCCTCCTTGACCGATGCTTGACCACTTATCACAACGGCAGGCCAAGTTCCGAATCTGAGACTGACCAGATCGCCATGACTTGATCGCGACTGCGTTAAGGTTCTGTGGATGTTGCGATCGACACTCGGAAGGTTTCCAACGATCGGGTATCCGCGTCCAAAGGGTCGCGGAGGAGGTAAGGGTGGATTTGTATTGGATATTCGTCCCACCCCCTTTCGTTTTGCCAGCGCCCCCACGGCCCCCAGAATCACAGCAAACGCCAATAGATCCCTTGTTGTAGTATCTCCTTCCATCCAAATGAAGAGACTTTCGAACAACGACAGCCACTGCATCATCTCAAGATGATTCGTCAAGATTGATGATACTTTGATGATACTTTGATGATACTTTGATGATACGCATGAAATCGAAAGAAATCAAATCAAGTCAACGATGTCTGTGCACGCAATATATAGTAAACACTGTCTTGTAAATCGGGATTGCTTCGAATTCAGCGTGGGCCACAACTAATAGGTCAACGTTCTGTTGATAAATATTTATGCATATGTATAGGGCCTACCCTATACTCTTTCTCCTGAGCCTGAGGGCTTGTCGTACGTGCTGTTACTCACGGATGTCGACCTGAGTGCGCGCACACACACACACACACACACACACACACACACACACACACACACACACACACACACACACACACACACACACTAACACACACACACACACACACACGTAGGCACCTACGCCGTTAGTTAGTATACGATGTTGGGCCAAGTTGTAGTTGCCTGCGATTGTCGGTCCGATTGCGATAGTCACATAGTGGTCATGCAAGATCAATCCACACACCTTGGTGGTCATGCATATAGACCAACACCTACGCCTACAGCAGCTGTAGGTCAAGATCTATCCATTCAGAGAACCTTGGCTGTAGGTCAACTTCTCTTCTACGTACGATGGTGACCAACTGTTCACTAGAAATCCCTATCATGGCTCACCTTTGGCCCACATGCGGGCCCTTCCCTTCGCTATAGGGACTAGGCCCACATGCGGGCCCTTACCTTTGCTATAGGGCCTAGAACCTAGGTCCACATGCGGGCCCTTCCCTTCGCTATAAGGCCTAGGTCCACATGCGGGCCCTTCCATTCACTATGGAGCCTAGGCCTATATATGCGGGTCCTTCTCCAAGTTCCCTTCTTTATAGGGCCTACACCGAGGCCTCTATCTGCACGAATCAATGGACCGAGATTTAATTGGAGATGAACTGTATAACATGATTAGTAAATTATTTTATGTAACGCCTCTCAATAAAGACTATAATAATTTAATAAAGCACAATAATAACGAATAATATCTAAAGCATAATTGTGTAGGCCGCAGTAAAATTAGGCCTTTAAGAGTCAAGACAAGTAAATCGTCGAAGTCCTCGAAGATCCCTTAATTAGTCGAAGTCCATAGGTGAGGAAAAGCAGAAGTTAAGAGATTTAAAATTTAAATCCTGTCGTGATTTTTCCTCTTCTTTCCACCTCCATCGCCATTTCAACCCTAAACATCACCCACCTTGACCCGACCGTCTGTCTTTCTGATTCTCCGGAATCTGCCTATCGGTTTTGTTTCGATTAATCATCAACGACGACAACAACAGTCAACAACAACAACAACTTCATCAACAACAACAACAACAACAACAACAACAACAACAACAACAACAACAACAACAACAACAACAACAACAACAACAACAACAACAACAACAATCGTGGACTCAATGCGCGCAGGTGTCCGATACTTTCTTCACAATGTCTTTCCACTCGAGTCTGTCCTGAGCCCCAGCTTCTGAAGGTTTTTCCGCACCAATCCATGCACAATGTCATCCGTCCACTCTCGATGCGGCCTTCCTCTTTTCTTGTTGCCCTCCATTATTCCAAACATCAGTCTTGATCTTTCTGTCATCTTTCATTCTGCAGATATGTCCGAACAATTTCAGTTTTCTTTGGATGATCTTCTGCACCAGGTTATCAGTCAAATCCAACCTTTTGTAGACCTCTTCATTGCTAATCTTCTGTGTCCATCCTATCCTCAAGATTTTTCTATAGCATTTTCTCTCAAATGCTAACACTCTTCTTTGAGAATTTTTCGTTAGTACCCATGTCTCGCATCCGTATACATCATGCTGTTGAACACACATGTCTTTAATACCTTCAACTTTGTTTTTATGCTGATTGATTTGCTTTTCCAAATTTGATTAATCGCCTGTCAATAATAAGTAGGCCTATTACCCGTCACTTCGCTTTTGTGGGCGCTTTAGAAATCGCGAGATTACGATTGGCTTGGGCTATATAAAGGTTGCGGTGAGTGAATTAAGCCAGCTGAAACCACTGGCGAAAGAAATCTTAAACCCCTGGGGGGGGGGGAAAGAATAAATCTTGTGCAGTAGACGCTTAAGAGACAAAACAACCCTCTATAAACAATTATTATTAACCATCTCGTTCCTTGGATCGGCTCTTATGAGCGCATTTAGAAAAAAGCCCCCAAAGGACACGCGTTTAAAATTTAGTAGTCCTTGAAACCAACGTCGAAAATAGGCCTAGTTGGGAAGCTAGCCTTGCGTAACTCCGCCACTACTCGTACTCTGGCAGTGCCAGTCTCGAGGGTGAACAAAGGGGGGGCGACGATAATAATGATCTTTAATTGATATAACACGTACAGTGTCGCTCAACTGAAACTATTACCACTTCGCTGCATGCAATGAGACAGCTAGGGCCTAAAACACGAATCTATATCTTTCCATACGTTTCAAAGGGGATGGGCAATCCCGGCAATGGGCATCTTACTCGACCTGGGCGCTGGACGTGCGTGGTAGAGCAGCATAGCTCTTTAATTATATTGAACATTGAACAAGGCATGGCAGCATGATGACAGCGAAAATGTACATTCAGACTGTTTTCAAAATAATTCATGAAATGTCGAAGTAAAATAGGATTAGCAAATCTGCTAAAGTCTCATTTGCTAGTAGCATTTAATTTACATCAAGTTACCACATGCATTAGCAAAAGAAAGGTCTTCATATAATAATGATGAGATTTTTAAATCTACACAAATCTCAACAAAAATTGCATCACATGCCCAAATAAAATCATTATATGATATCAAGACAAAATTAGGCCTAATAAAACAGCAATCTACTGAAAGAAGCAAAACAGGTAATACAAAAGCAAACCTGGCCTAATAAATTAGAAAATTAGGCCTCATCAAGCAGCAAATTAGGTCGATAAGAACAAGAAATTAGGCAATTAATAGGGTCTTTTAAAGTGGAAATCTAGATATAAGACAAATTAAAACACATCTAGTAAATCAGACCTTAAATTGATAAACAAATCAAGCCTAAATAAAATATCAAATTATGTAATGCATGATGGCCCAACAAAATTCACAACCTGAAGAACAGACACTGGCTCAAAACATATCACATAATATAATATATGCTCTTTAAACGAAGATATAAAGACACATAATCTTCCACAAAAACTGATATTTAACCAATTATTCAACAGCCGAATTAAAATGCTTCTCTGATTTTTTAAAGACACTTAGCAGTCCTCCAAAGAATGTGCAAGTGTCGGTAATAAATGCACTTATTAAACCAATTTAATTTAATCTCTAATATAGACCTTATATAAATATATATATAATTATATATATTATAATTATATATATATATATATACACATATGTATAATGGTAGTGTGTGTGAATTAGTGCATGAATATTAGTCACATATTCACCAGTCTCTTAAAGCACAAGGCCTGAGTCTCTGTGTTTTCCAACATAGTTCAGCATTCACGTGTTCATATCACAATAGAATTCATTTTGGCTTTTGAGAAACTGTACCGTCTTTTATTGCCTGATCTTCATAATCAGAGCTAATTATTGGAGGTTTTTTAATCAAATTATTCTTTCTTAAATCAGTAGCAGTCCTAATTTTAACCTTAACAAGTTTAGTTGGCAATCGTTTTGACTACTTTCATTCAGTGCCTACCAAAAAATATCAGATGGTGATGAGACTGGATTGCCTTTGCCTAGACATGGCTGACTAAAATGTAATAATTTAATTTAATAATGATCAGTTTTTCATTCGTGTCACCATGTGACTGAATTCTTTGTAGTTTTGGTTCTGTCTGCAACAATTCACTTCTAACTTCAACCTGATCTTCTATAGAAATTGATCCTCATTTTCAACTCATATTTAAAAAACAAAGAACCATAGAACGTACTGTAAACAAAATCTTCACACGTATAGTCACCTTACTAATGTGAATTCCCCAACAAAACAAAACTGCCCCAACTAACACCTGGAGACAGTGTGAACAATACACTATCTAAACCTTCCAAAAGTTTCGCACAATATGACACAATACAGGAACTATTAACACCTAATTAATTCGTACATTCAACAGCTACCAACATTCAAGCACAGCTAACGATGTCTCACGCTTTACTTTCTGGGAGAACAACTTGAAATACACTAGTATCTATCAAATGCTTAGCCTATATAAGCAGAGTACGGTAATTGTTTTACAAGAGGCCAGATTTCCTAATGCAATAATTATAATACCCTAAAGCTACGAAAACACAAAAACCATGCGGAGATATTTCTCAAAACATAGACAACAACCTCAGCAACTGCATATGATGTTAAAAAATTGTTAACTGTTAAAACCCATCTAACCTACTCCCTCTAATCTGTTTCCATGAGCAAATTATAACTGCTGATGTGTAGCTACTAAGAGTGTGGAACAAACAATAATAAACAAGTATTGATTAATTGCAGTGTTTAAACTGGACGAAAATTGCCTCCGATTCAGATCAAAATAAACTCCAGTAAGGATTGAATGGTCCTGGGCATGACGTTAAACTGCATCCATCCTCCGCCACAGGGGACCATCAACTTCCCAGTGCCGGTCCTAAGCCCGGATAAAGAAGGAAGGTTTGCCAAATGGGTGGCGATACTCTGGCAGTAGAAGACCAAGACGATTGAAATCCGCAAAAACCACGACACAAGTGACATAGCGGCCCAGATGCTTCAAGATGTCATGATGTGGATCAGACATGCACAGGCCGGTCAGGACAGACCGGTGGAGAGAGTCGGAGAGAGCATACGTGGGCCACATACGGGCATTGACCCAGGTTACCCAGGTTGTCCTTCGTACCTCTCTCCCAATATTCTTTTCAATCGGACAAGGTGGTCTAGCGGCTCCAAGATATAATGGTATGAAGTAGACCTGCTAGCCTGTAGAAACTGGGAGATGACACGAGACAGACTCAGACAGAGAGTGGCGTCGGACACCTATGGGCGTTGCGCCTATGGTTTGTGATGATGATGAAGGATTAAACGCTGTAAAGACTCAGACAGAGAGAGGCGTCGGACACCTATGGGCGTTGCGCCTATGGTTTGTGATGATGATGATGAAGGATTGAACGCTGTATTTGTGTTGCAAGAAAACCGTCTAACCACAGGACTGGATGGAATGACATTCTTCAATGAGGCTCTTCATACAATCTAGAAATTCGCTTCTCATAGGGACTCCTCTGAATATGTAAATAACTGAGCAAGAAATAAATATCTAATAGAATTTATTTCATAAATCAATCTGTTCAAATTATTTACAACTCAAAACAGTGATAATTAACAGAGGACTATATTAAATATTTCACACGCAAAAAATTCAGAAACTCAACTTGAAAACCATAAAACAAAATAGTTTACACCCCTTGTCAGAGACATCAAATCAAATACTAACGACATTAATGATTATCAAAAATACATGGTGATTGCTTACAAGCGTTACATAGAAGTAAAAAAGTTGAACAACAGCGCAGTCACATCGGTGGATACAGAAGCAACAAAAAAGCAGTTCTCCAATTGCTATGCAAAGCCATCAATATAATCTCATGTTACCTGTTTTTGAGCGATATGCTAAGCGTACGACAACACACAATGAGGCTGTGGTAAAATTTCCGCAGAAACTAAATCAAATGGCAAATTTCCAGACTTTCATTGTCAGCCCTACACTGAAACTGAGGCCTATAATTATCACAGCGTCGTATACATGACGTTATGCCAAACGATACATTCAGAAATCGTAGAAACTTTTAAACATTTCAGAGGCTTACTTGCATAATTGGTCACACCTGAATGCATAATCGCCCATTTAAGTAGAATCAAATTCAAAGCTACGGTATATATATATATATATTATTCTGGACATTTGTACATATATGTATATATATATACATTATATATATATATATATATTCACATGAGTGTTAAATCTCACACAAATGCACCTGGACTCTAGGGTTGAATGTTAAGAGTGTTGCCTGCATCGCAACATCACTGAAACAATTGACATTTGCAGAAACCACTACACGAGACTACGAGGTCCTTAAGCATACAGCATGAAATCATGAAATGACACAACTGCTAAAGCTTCATATGAGCAAGGAAAGAGCATTTTAACTACAGCAGTTCGATCAACCTTCAATATATAATATATTATAAAAAAATTGTCAAGCAGCTTTAAGCAATCACACACAATCCAGCAGTTGATAATAATGCTAAAATGTACATCAGCAGCAGCAGAACATTGGTTAATACAATGTTATGAGCATTTCTATATCAACCCACCCTACTCATCGAGCATAGAGAAGTAAACAACACATAGAGGTCGCCAAGAAAATGCCAAGAAATAAGACACAGCAAACTGTTTACCAAATAATATGCCAAAAAACAAGCTGCTGTGATAATGCTACTGGTTTACTACAGTGAATGAAGAAGTAAAAGCCAAAATATCATTCAGAAACAATAGTAACTAGTTTGTTCAATGATTGTGATATCTTCTCTTAAATGTTATAATTAAATCAAATAGAACAGTGCGCTGTAAAGTTCCTAACTATGCCAACAGCTAAAGTTTAGCTATTTCAGACGACATAAATATAGTCAGAATAGCTAAGCTGGAAAATGATATGAAATAGAATATGAACAGACGACTCGGAAAAGAATACAAGGAAAAGAGCAAATCAAAATACTTGCAGTAACACCATTACAGGCCTTTGTAAACACAGACGATAAATTTCATAAGTTAAAGTGTTCATGTTACACAGTTTTGTTCGCTATAAATCATAGATACATGACATCCTTTGCTCATCCTATTTTGCTTCCAGACTATTTTGCTTTCAACCAATTCAAAATTGAACCTATTGCATACAACCTAAAAGTTAAAAAATGCAAAAAATCTTAACAAAGTAAGTACTGATAATTAATATACTCTATTACGTACCACTGCAAGCATATAATTTTCAACATTACACTACAAGCCACTAAGTACTTATATTTCAATGACTAACAAATTATTAGGCTTTCATGGTAAAATAGCCATATTATACCTTTGAATTTATAATAGATCTTGGAAAATGCCTATGCAATAAAATGCACAACAGTCAGACTATTGACAACACATTTTGTAGCGTGGCAGATGGTCTCATTAATCGACAATACATGTCATGAAGCCACTACATTTCGCTACTCTCTTCTCAATGAGCAAACTATTCCAAAGAGTTAAACAAAACCAAAAAAATTAATTTACACAACACCGAGAAGCTCTCACTGTTCACGATGCTCTAAATACTTAAGCTTTCTCCACATCAACACTAAAACAAAATAATGTAATAAGAAAGTAAAAATATTAACAACTTGTTTGAAAATTCTTTGATTCTTGTTCTAGCTCATAGTTGAAAAGTTGCTATAGCATAACATCTTCCTAATCATCATCAGTTTCTGATGCCAACCGCTTGCCACGACCAGTGCGAACAAATCATCTAAAATTCACCAGAACATACCGGCAACATGAAAATGACATGAAATAATAGCTACACAAACACCATACTTACATTATATTAATGCAAAAGCTTCACAGCTTCTGAGCAGGTGTTACCGATAATAGCAGAAGAGCTAAAACACCAGCAGAGCTACAAATATATTCTTTAACACTGAGAGTGTGTACAAAAAGTGATTTGAAACCAACAGAACCCATCATTAACCCGTTCCCGGCGGATCGGGTCACTCGCGACCCAATTAACAGGATAGGTATCAAAACAATTCTGGCGGGAAAGGGCTAAAAAAGTTAAACCTACTACCGGTCATCTACCCTCATTAGAAAAGGTATTAGTGCTTAACTACTACCATTTCATATCGGTGGATCGATCATACATTACATTACGCATTATACATTACATTACGCAGACATTGTCAAGAACTTGAGTCTGATTCAAAGAGGTATTATGGAAGTGCTCCACACAATACGGCCATTACAAATAATGCAATACAAAACTTATACAGGTGTGCATTCACCTTACCAACTCAAGACATTCAAAGTATATTACTTCTAATGTCCACAATGTCATTGTGACATAAAAACATATAAACAAATTTGACGTACCGGCAGTTAGCACAAATATCACTTTACAGAATGAGAAAAACTTAACTTTGATAGACTGAACATATTTAACCATGAAAGCAAATTGTATCTCATGTAGACGTACTTAAATAAATTCAAAATTGTCATTTCACAACTGAGGATATTTTCTAACATCACGTTTCAACAGAAAGCCACTTGCAGCCATGAAGCAGAAATGCATAAAAAACTACAATTAAATATTCAACATATAAGAACATATTCAACATAACTTTCAATAGCCATTTTTACATATATATATATGTTCACCCTGAACACACGTTCAATCAAAACCCAGGTACTAAAACAATTTCCAACTCAATCACTGCCAAACAATGACTGGATTTCCTATTCAAATTCCATAGCAATCCTGGGAATGCACTGAAATAATTCTTTACTCAGATTTTAACGAAACTTTGCAATATTAATTATTTTATATTATCAGCATTACATGACACAGACTACATTACACCCACACATATGTACAACGGCAAAGCGTACAGTCATCATGAATTCAAGGTATTTTGGAAAACCAATGCAGTTAAGTCTTCTTGTTCGGTGGCTCGGTCAACCATGACAGCGGTCAGTTGAAGTCAGCCAAGCGCAGCACAGGGGTTCGAAGCAGCAGTTCACTGTCGACAGAGACAATAGGCACATTGTTCAGCATGTGGTAGTTAACGAGATGGCTGACGCTGGTAAACAACTGGTCTTTAGTTCGAACCTGTTACACAAATCCCAATCGTAAAAACATTAGAGAAAAAAAACAATGCTAACAACATGTTTAACAGACTCTGATTTTTGTCACAATGCAGCTTTTAAGTCAACAGCATCATTGTATTGTATTTAACCATTTACAAAGCGCCTCTAGTAGAGCAAAAAGGCGCCTCTAGTAGAGCAAACCATTCAGAGGTGCTCCCAGTGCACAAAGTCCCGTAAGAAGAAGCAGGTTTTGAGAAGAGATAAGGAAGGAGAGAGACTGCCAGACAGAAGTGTATGTCAAACATCATAAACATAATCATGCTCATAATCATCATGCTCCTCATATCAGCCACTGTGGCAGTGGTGGGTGTGATCATCTGCATCTATTTTAAAACTGACATAAAATGTTTCATTCAGTTTGGTATCTGTGAGAGCAATGCTTTTGTGGGGCGTGGTGGTGTAGTGGTGGCGTCGTTGCCTTGAAGCCGGAAGGTTCGAATCCACCTCGCCGCATAAGGACCTTGGGCAAGTCCTTCACTAACAATTGCTCAGCGCTTCGGCGTGAAACTCCGATGCAATGTCCGCTGTGCATTCGGGAGCGCCTCTGAGTAGAGAGAGCTTGAAGGGGTGCTATAACAAGTGCAGTGCACATACAAACAAACAAACAAACCTACAGAGCATTATATCAACCGCCTACCCGTCCTTCAGGGTCGACGAGCAGCAGATGTCGAATGTGACCGTGATGGCGTCCACTCAAAACGAACTGACCGGGTGAATTCGGACTTTCACGAACGAGAAAGTCTCCGTCGTAACGGAGAAGTTCATCACACTAGTTGCAAAGAGAAGAAATTCAAGCTTATAAATCCGAAAGAGACTTTCTCGCAGTTAAGTAAGTAATGAAGATTTCCTCGAAGTTGAAGTAACAACTATTATGTGGAAACTCCTTCAAGGGTCCAAATTTAAATCTGTTTACTGGTAGAAGAATTCCATACAGATGTTAAGACACGTGATTCATATGAGAAAATTGTCTTCGTCTCTGTGACTGTAATCATCAACTGCTAGTCTACCAGCATAATCAATCGTGATCTAAAGACATCGACAACATCGTTGTCATAATGATAATGTCATCATCTCTCTCTTCACGAAGACAACACAATCTACGATAAGAATCACATAAGAAAGGCTTAGACAATTTATGGTAGCCGTGCAGGAATGAGAGGAATGACTCTGAGGAGAATGCTTCTGAAAAGAATCATTCTAAGAGGGTCCTACATGTGCTATGGAATTATTAAGTCACATGTATATGCATACACACTGTAAATATACGTCAAGAGAACATGAAACGTAAAGATATCAAAATGAAACTGAGAGACTGACTTTCTGCCTTGAAATCTTTCCATGAAACCACGGTTCGTGGTGTGGAAGATTTGAATTCTGATTTGAAGAGTTTTGACTTCCATTCTGGAGTACATTGTTGAAAGGTTCTACAAAAGACAACAAAGAAGCTTCTTGACATTCGAAAAATTATCTCAATTCTAACGAGCAGATGATAATTAACATCAACTTATCATGCGTAGTTCTTTTTCAAAAACTGATAATGGTTGTGCTTTGACGTTGCCTTATTTCAGGTTACCCAAACTTTTAAGTGTTCTCATATGCTGATTGCTGAGTTATCTCCTTTCATGCTCCAGAATTCTGAGCAACTTGCAGATATGTGCCAACCGTGCTCCTCCAGCAACTCTTAATACTGCCGGTCTTTCATTCAATATAAAAAACAAAAAAATTCACAAATTTCTGCCCTGATTCTTCTTCACCTTAAATTTCTTGGTGTTTCAATTTCAAGCCCCATCCATCTTATCTGTCTGTCTTTCTACCTGCTTGAGTCCGGGTTTGCGACTCAAAACCAAAATTTTACAATACATGCATGCTTCAGTGATTAGTTGATTACATGACCCTGCACATACTTTGGTTCTACAAGTTAGTTTCCTTAGGCACTAATGATGTCCACAGATTTTTACGACAATGACCAGAAATACTCAAGACAATGACCAGAAAGACATAAAGGAAAGAGTAGAAGAAAACCATGAATTGATACGAACTCATATCAAATGGATCGTGGACTCGACTTCCCATGGCCATCACTGTATGAGGTGTACAGTAGTTGCCACTTGGTTCAGTATCATGAAACTGAGACAGCAGTGCAACACGGTCGCCCGACGTTGAATCTATCAAGAAATTGTTTGAACATGTCCTTAGCAGCTCTTCAAAACATACAGAAATCAGCTCTAAATGGCCTACGATGAGATCGTTAATTTTAAGTTATGCACCAGAATTCAAATGCCACAATCGCAGAGGTGAAACCATGAAAGGGAAATGAATCACTAATTCACTGCTGCTTACACTAATCAGAATCATTTTATGTCATTATGCATTTCCAGTAAAACAAAAACTGAACATCAATTTCTACAAATTGTAAATAAAAATCTATAAATAAAATCCAGTTTAATACCTCTCGTCCCATTGAAGGAAGTTTCCACGATTTGACCAGACACCTAAATCAAAATCACAACAATAATTATATGCAAATCCTGAAGGTATGGTAAATCAAAATCACAATGTCATATACAACAAATACTAAAGGTATGGTAAAACTGAGACTGTTGTCATCAAAACACTCTCAAATCTCTTCACCATCAAACTTTTTGCAACAACAGAGGAAGCACAAAAACAGATAAAAAAATCGATCAGACATTTTTGGCTACAACCAATTCAATTTCATCATCTGCATAGCAAACTATTACGCAAATTGGAATAATCCACGCAATGACAATCTTTAATATTCGTATCTAATCCCTGTTTCACTGCCTGTGAACAGAAAGCCTGTCAGTCGGTCATATGCGCAATTCTCTTCTTGGGGTAGTTCCCTCCTACCTCCGTGCTTTCTGTAACCTGGTATCCTCTCTCCCTGGTCGCTCTGCTCTTCGTTCAGCAGCTAATGGCCTCCTCGTGGTTCCTCGCATACGTGGTGCTACTGCCCAATCCAGAAGCTTTGCCTGTGTTGGCCCATCTTGCTGGAACCGTCTTCCGCACAAGCTGCGTCTTGAGCTTCTCAGTCTCTCTCTCCCTCTGTTTAGGAAACACCTGAAGACCATACTATTCGTTAGGGGAAGTGCTAACTAGGGTCGGGAGCACTACTGAATCTGTGAGCGGCGCTATATAAATGTTCAATTACAATTACAATGCAAAAAAAGTGCTGTGTCATACCGGTTGATTTGATTTAGGAAACTGGTAGTGCGGTGATTCGGCACGGCCTGCGATACCTGGCCTGTGGGGAGGCTGCTTGTTTCCACCGTCTGCCGGAGAAGGTGGAACGGCGCCAGGTCGATCGTTGTAGTAATCTTCCTCGTGGCGCAGTTGGACCCTAAATGCATAAAAGACTAAATTAACCCTTTCGCTGCGGAACCCGTCGCGGCAACGGGCTATTAAGCCAGTATGCGGGTCTGGTCCCATAACGAAAGGGTTAAAAATCCTCATTCTTATATTCATCCTTTCACCAGTCTCCTAGCTGCAACTATTTTCTTCCCACTTCAAGAATTCCTCCTCCTCCTCATTATTCTTACTCTGGGAAAAGAGCTCTATGACATACTGAACAAACGATCTCTCAGTCTGACATGCATCTTCTCTCTTACAGCAGCATCACTAACATAACAAGCCTTCTGCTTCCTGAACTCAAGCAGCACCACTATAAGCAAACAGGAAGCAGACAAAAGAGATAGAATGCTCTGTATTTCTGTCTTATACAGCACTTACATGTATATTATACAGCCCTTATCACACTGCTCTGTCACATATAGCCCTTCCCTATACTGCAGCAGTCTTAGACCTTCCCAAACTAACTGCCAATTACCGGTCTCAATTAAGTTGATTGGATGGCAAACTTCTCATAGTTACTCCTAGTTATTTGCTCACCAACACTGTCTCTTATCAGATCACTCCTACCCCTAAATGCACATTATTTGCATTCATGATTACTCTAATTAGCTGGAAGGTCTTGAATTATATGTTCCTATTCCACTTCCACAATGTTTTTTATTAGCCAAGGCTAAAATTAATATCAGCCAATGTCACTTAAAACCGCCACAAATGCAATGTACATTTTTGAATGAACAGAACATAATATTATATGATACAGAATGCACTCAAGAATGAGGTATGAAGAATCTTAGAACAACTGTTTGGCATTGCTTTCTTCTCACTTGAATTTCTCACCTGTCTGGCACCATGATTGGCTCACCTGTCTGGCACCATGATTGGCTCACCTGTCTGGCACCATGATTGGCTCACCTGTCAGGCACCATGATTGGCTCACCTGTCTGGCACCATGATTGGCTCACCTGTCTGGCACCATGATTGGCGTCGCCTTCTCCGACAGAAGATTCTTAAAACGCAATTCGAATGCCTGGCCGATCGTGGCAATGACATCCTGGGCCAGGCCCCCTCCGCACTCCAGCACATGGCAGGTTCTCCCAGCACCATCCTTAGCCACATATGCCACAAAGTCCATCGTATCCTAGTGCAACAGTTTCACACATTTCGTTTGAATGCATTTCACAGACACTCTAGAGCAACAGCTTGAAATCAAAAACATTTTATTAGAGTTACATGAAAAAATACACTGATATATTTAACAGATGTCTTGATAATGTAATGTTTCATTTCATTTTCACAATTAAATCAGTAAAATCAAAATGCTCGTAGCAAAGATGCAATGGAAGCCATGTAAACAGTTAAGAACTTAACCACAGTCATTTCCTGCTTCTGATTTCTAACAACAATTCATTCATATTATCATCATATATGAAATAATACAATACAATATCATATACTTCACAATTTTTCTGCTTACAGCAGTCTATGTCTGTACAGATATACACTGTGTCCGGGTAAAAAGTAGACCCCACAACAAAGTGTCATAACTCGGTCAAAACGTTTGGGATTTGTCTGAAATTTCAAACACAGCAACAGCGGCCATATTTACACGAGATTCTAAAACCGATAAGAAATATACGTGAGTTTGTCAAATTTATAAGTGTTTGCGTTGGAGCACCGACAAATTGAACTTTCCAACATGGAAAACCTGAAAAGAAGTGAAATTCAGCTAAATATGCTGTTCAAAATGTCCATCTTGTTCACGGACACACGATCGTAGATTAGACGCTACTGTTTGATGGTCCTGTCGATGATCACCTGGTTAAACAACTGCCAATCTTCAAACAGACGCGCCCTACGCCCTACGGTTATCGATGTCATGAATACGCGTGAACAAAAAACGCGCTCCTCCAGTACATGTACTCCGGATCAAAGTCTGGACTGCTGGACGGCTACAGCTGCAGGACATGAAGCCGAGTGTCTCCCGGGATAGCTATTAACCTACTACGTCTACGATCGTGTGTCCGAGAACAAGAAACACATTTTTTGGCACCCGAATAGCTGAATTTCACTTCCTTTCAGGTTTTCCATGTTGGAAAGTTCCATTTGTCGGTGCTCCAACGCAAACGCTCATAAATTTGACAAACTCGCGAATATTTGCAAACGACTTTGGAATCGAGTGTAAATATGGACACTGTTGCTGTGTTTAAAATTTCAGATAAATCCTAAAAGTTTTGACCGAGTTATGACACTTTTATTTGGGGTCTACTTTTTACCCGGACACAGTGTAGATAAATATCTGCATATTTTGAACTTGTCATCACGCCTTTTTGGTCTAAACAGTTCATTTGTAAGAAACGAACATATTCTGTATTTGAGTCAAATCAAAAAATTAATATAATTGTGCTGAAACAGAATATCGCAGCATTTTTTACCAACTCATGTGTCACTGTGGATGCTACACTAACAGGTAATCAGAACAGGTATCACAAAGAGTAACAATGCAAGGAATGCGAGGCCACTGGTGACCACTCAGCTGTCAAACCTTTCAGAATAGAATGCCAGCACAAACAGGGCAATTGTATTAGAGTTACATGAAAAAATATAATGCCCTGTTCTGATATACAGTGCCCTGTTCTGATTGTATTTGCATATAATGGGAGAGATCTCATGACTTAGAACCCCTTCTATTTAGAGATGCGATTGAAAAATTCATATTTCAAGCATTAGCCCAAATGATCAAACAGCTTGATTTAGCTAACTGGAACACAGAAATGTTGACTACATGGTCACATAATATTAAAGTAATAATGTGCCCAAGAAGAAACTCTACTGAACAGGTGCTACATAAATTCTTGCAATCACAATCATCTTTGAGTAATATTCTCACCATATCACCACCAGAAGCAAACGAAATCGTTGGCATCAGATGATGATAGAGAAGCTGCAAAGAACAAAACATGATAAGCACTAATTTAATTATTAGTTGTGCACAGTATCTATCAAAAATATAAAAAATATCAATTTTCAAATACCACACTTCTTGTGTCTGATATAGTGCTCAGTATTGATGCTAAGAAAGAAGTACAAAACAAAGATGACAACCTCTGTTTAACCATCACTTTTGTGTCGATTTTTTGCGCTTTCTGACATCAGAAAGTTTATGAAATGCACTGCAAATCTGCAATTTGTTCACAATTTCTTTTATCTCAATAAAATGTTTTTCATGTTTTTCATAGTCCTTCTTTTCTAAACGTTCTCATCATTCCATGACACGCATGACTGGATCTACCTTTCGGCTGAACCCATGTCGTGCCTTCAATTGTCCTGCCATCCATTCACACATATCTGTCATACAGTAAAGTCGCTAGCAGTCATCAGAATGGAATTTCAGTCTGATAACTTGTCTGCTCTCAGTATCAACTTCGACAACAACACTAATGGGCTGTGATATATTTCTAGTGAAACTGAATGGAGATGCCATAACACCCTGAAGAAGTGCTATATACCGGTATATTGATATAATATGCTCCTGACTGAACATTTTGAAAATTTCTCAACAACCCTGTACATATGAAATCAATCAAGCAGGTATTAAAGATTAATAACTAAACAAATTAAATCATATAATCTATTAGAGATATGACTCAAATATATTAACTAAACAACCTCCATATTCCATATTCTATAACCATGGTGAGTATGCCAACTTAAAACTTGCCCTTCCATGCACCAATGCCCATATGCAATCTAGCATGTACTGTATTAAGCGGCTATCTGATAACTCTAACAAACTGGGGTGATATCATTAAAGTCTACCAGCATCTTTGAACCAGATTAAGCATTTTGTGATCAAGCCATACAAGTTGCCAGCCCATGTTCATGAGAAAAAGCCTTCCAGCATCTATTTAGGCCTAAAAGAAATGTTGTGTTTCCGGTAACAGAGCTAAAAAAAATTGGGTAGGTAGGTCGAATTTTTTATTTATTTTGTTAAAATATTTTTATGCAGTGACTAAAACTGACTATCCAAAAAGTATATACCGCTAGTCTTTTTTGCACAAAGGTACATGCTGCAACAAAGTACATGTTCTAAGCAAGTATAAACTGCCTATTTCCTGACTGTCTCCACCTAAAACTGCTCTAGAAAACAGTCCTATTAATTTCATTTTGTTGATGTCTTTTCTGTTATGTCAATACAAATGTTAAAAAAAGAAAAAAAATAATTTTAAAAGTTTTTATAAAACTTTTTTTATAAAATTATTTTACAAAATTATTTGAGTCGTGGCAATAAAAGAGGGTCGGACGGGTTACCGAAAACACAACAATTTTTTAGGCCTCAGGAAGCCAAAAGGAGCGTTCATACTTTCAAGCGTAACTGAAATTCTTCCTATTCTATTCTTTCTATTTCTATTACGTAACTCCTAGTACTTGTAATCAACACCATAGAGTACCCTAGTAGCAACTCGCTACTCATGATTCCATATAATCACCATTACATGACCGTACACATTAATACTTACGACTGATGAAGCAGATAAACATGATTACATGGACTATACAGAAGCTGATGATGAAAATAGTGCTCAATGAAGACGATATATGATGATGATGATGATGACAGTGGAAACAACGTACATCTCCACTATCCATGGAAATCAATGTCATGCTCTCGACTGTGATTGTCAGATTAATATCCATGCAGGCGTACGTCAAATTCGGCTCAGCCATCAAATAACGGCCAATCTTCTGATTCTGTAGAAATCCATTTTCAAACAGCTTTCATTCACATTTTTTTTACTGAATTCAAATCATTACAAAGAACTTTTAAATCTTGGTAAGAATCTATTGCTCTCTGTCTACCTTTAGTCTATATTCTGCATACAAATCACTGATTTACTCTAAATCAGTTTAAATTACGCGAACAAATGCATGTTATTTAAATTCGGCTTACATCTTTTTTACAATCCACGTGTGCTTTACTGATTTATAATAAGAACTGTCACCTAATGGCTTCACAGGTGACAGGCAGCTGCATATCATGAAGTCATGAGCACAAAACCAATACAGCAATCTGTTCAAAATAATCATTATACTTCCAGGCCTGGTTTTAAGTATCTATGCATTCAGGGCCAGGGTGCAACCATTGAGGTGGTTGTTCAGGCCTTCAAGCGCCCACAGTCAGCCATACCTTGGAATATATATACCTGGGAATAAACTTCTAAGGTATAATCGATAAAAATGGATTCGACTAAATTACGTCAGTCTTGAACGAAACAACGTTAGCTCACCTTTTTGTTTTTCTTGCTTGGAGTTTTAAGGCCGACAGCACAGCAGATCCTCTGTATGCATTCCCTGACAAAGAAGAATGCAGACTTGCTCCTACAGTTTTTCACTTGATGGCAACCACAAGCATTAGTAGAGGAATTTTAGCAGAAAAAATTAATCGACTCAATAAATTTTCAGGAAGTAGAGACTTGGCAGAGTTGTTAAGTACACAACACTGACGAAAATACCAAAAGTCCCCATAAATCCGAGTTGTGCTAGAGCCGCCATCTTGGAAAATGGCAGCCTAAATCCATTTTTCGGCAATAACTCCTGAAAATTGATTGAGTCGAGTTTCCTAAAATTCTTGGACACTAAATGCGCTAAGGGGCTTTTATAATTGACCAGACTCTGTACATGAGCTTCCTTGCAAAAGAAGAAGAGCAGCCACAAGGCAGCCATGTCCATGAAGTGTTAGCGACTTCATTTTCTCAGCCGCCTCTGCATCATCATCATCATCATCATCATCATCATCATCACCATCATCATCATCATCATCATCATCATCATCATCATCATCACCACCACCATCTCTGTCCATGGGTTGAATGCCTATAGAGGTTCACTGCCTCCACAAGTCTCAGTCACACCCTGCCATCTGGAGTCAAGATACGCACATTTCTTAGACACTGGTCTTCTAAGTTGTTCCACTTCTACCAGCGCCTTCCAAATTTCCTACATTACAACTCGTAATCATCCCATTGTCATTCATCTCATTTACAATCAATGTTCACTTATAAAAAACAGAGCTGCAAACGGAAATCGCAATCTTTTGTACAGAAACACTTAAAGAACTGCGTGGCTCCAATGCATGGAAGACAGGCCACAACAAGTAAGCAATCCAAAAAGATGAGAGCTCAGCCCAGACCTGTAGAACATCAGGGAACTTCCACAGAACAAAACAACTGGACACCTTACCATAAGTGCATATGTGTGTGTGTGTGTGTTCGACTGCCTAAAAATAGGGTGTACACCTTAGCATCAGTTGTTATAACACTTGAGAAATCTACTGCTGTAACTGCTGTTCCACCGCTCTACTTACTTAGTAATGTTTGTACGCGTTTCAACATCAAGTGCCCTCATCGATTCGAGAATTCCCAAACTTCCAACATACTACAACAACAGCAACAGTTTGGAAGTCAAAACTCCAAATGTCACACTTGTAACTATAGACACTGTCATAACAATCAGTCTAGCATACGTCTTTAGAGGCCCACAAGAGCTCTTCACATATTCATTTCCATCACATTACACTAGATAATATTGCATCAGTTTTGCATAAAACACTTGTTCCAGCTTCCTGCAACCAGCCTTTCACTTCCAAGAGGCGATCCAGTAAAATGAGCAGTTGGACAGATGGGTGCCTTGCAGGCTGCCACACATTTAAATTCAACTTCTGTTAGGTTAGACTCTACATCATTGGTTACTACTATATCTATATCATGTAATCGTACTGCGTACTTGTCAGTTTAAATTAGTAAACAAATATTATGATTACTACACAGTACACAATAACCATCCCAAGAGCAATTTTGATCACATTCAAATTCAAAATAGATGGTGAGCAAAAACAAACAGTTAAACATTGGATCTCATATTCATTCTTTTCCTTCGGACTTGAAATAGTCCCTCGCTGGGGGAGTGGGGGGGGGGGGGGTCAGCCACTCGGATCCTCTGTTCTATATTCATTGTTGAAAGCAAACCAGCTAGAATCACAGCAAGATCAATAGTCTCGCACTGATGGGCAAGATTTCCTCAATAACTTGGCAAGATGACCACTCACCCGAACCCCGTAGCAGACGCCTGCATCGGAGGCGAGCTGTTCGTCCGGGTGAAGCCATCCATGCTGTGGCTTCGACAAGAAACTGCCACGGTTTGTCCAGTTGTGCTGAGATGACGTACTACTCTTGTCTCTATTCATGCTTTCTGTGGTTCAGAAAATCCTGTACATACAAAAGTTACATTTCTATGAAAAAAATTAACAACAGTTACTTAAATACTTCTTTTTTAAACCTCTCATTCACCATGTAAATAGAGGAAGTGCAGAGGAGACTTAGAACTGAGCAGAATAGACATTTCCTTAGCCTAAAAGAGTCATGGTTGGTGGCAAGTTCCCTCGATAATAGCAAAACAAAGTACAATCAATCTGATCATTTTATATTTGAGATATATTAGGGTGACCAAAGGAAGCATACTATAAATATCATTTACTTTTGAGATTTGCTTTAGAAAACAATTCTCTTGTGGTTGGGATTTGACCTGACAGAGAGCGCTGTGCTTTACCAGTAATTATGAGTATGAGTTAATCAGTGTCAAATTGTATAAAAATGTTACATTCACATATACATCAATCATACAAGCGCCCACTGTTTGTTCTCTGACAGTGCCAGTCCCAAGCCTGGAAAAAAGTGGAAGGCGTCAGTAATCATCTTTGATATGACACAGTGTCGTTAAACAGTCCTGAACAAGTCATGTGTCATCCCACACAACTGATAAATTCAGCATTTCCTTTTCGTTGTTTTCTTAAGTCTGTGTCCAGGGTTCCTCACTCCTGTCTCGTGTACTTAGTTGTTTCTCGTTTATATATAAGTGTAACCAAATTACACCTAATTAAATATCAACAAAGCATTTCACGCCGATGAGAAAGATAACTGATAATTCATAAGTTCTTTAGCTGAAAATACTTACATTATTATTTATGCCATCTAAATACCAAAGTTGACGAAACAACCCTTCCGGGTTTTTGCCAAGAGTAGATATAATACGCGGGAAGAGTCAGCATCACGTTGATGAGGTCACTAGGTTAGTCGACGAATAATCGCCAGAGGCCGCATGCTTACCTATAAATTTAATTCATTCGGTCATTAATTTTATATATAGCGTTTAAAATCTACTCAGAGGCGCTCCCGACTCCAAGGCGCCCAAAAAGAGCAGTTCAAGTTTATGTGACTGCAGTAGCCCATTTCACGCTGAACGGATTCGGCTGCGGAGGAAATTTTCTGGGAGACTTTATTCAGATTATATTCTCCGGGACAGACAGACAATAATTTATTGTAGCCTACATAATTATAGGCCCACATGCACAGATTATTATGCTTGCTTTGAATGATTTAAAATTTTCTAAGTAGACCATTATATCTTCGATTGATTGAACAAAAGTGAACTACTAGGCCAGTCAAAAATACGGGAAATTCATCATGAACCCGAAGATTTACTATGGCAGACATTTTTTGGCAGAATACTGTACGTAAATATCCTATTAAACTACAGTAAAAATGCTAAGAAATTCCAACATGGGGAAATATGTTTAAATCGTGAATTATTGTGATGCAAATTATGACCGTGCGTGTAGTGTTTCGCTTATGCATTATGGGCGTGGCCTTAAGTGCGGGGTTGTTATCGGCCATGGCCCATGTGGGACTAAATCGAGTAAACAAGTAACAATTATTGTTTACTGTGCATCGTTTAAGTAATTTTTGTTCAAAGTACCCAAAGAAGTTGTTAGATGATGAAAGAATTTATCGTCAATTCATGGTTTGACCCGCATGCTATTTACTGTAGTTTACATCTAGCGGTTCTAAACACCATCCCAGCCAACACGCTCTACAGTCTACACCCTACTATCCTCCGATCTTTCTGGAACCCCTTCCCGGTCTCTACATCTTTAATCTGAACGCAGTCCTGCCACTTATTTGGCCAGCACATACTAGAAAGTTGAGGATCGTCCAGGCATTTCATTTTTTACACTTGAACTGCTGATTGCAAAAGTAGGATATTGCTCGTAAGCCGACAGGCTTGTCCAGGCATTAACATACAAATAGTAAGATTACCTATTTAATCAGTGGTAATTATAACGGGTTCATTGCCTTAGAACAGTTTGAATGTAACACAGAAGTTTTGTAAAAATATATTTTCTTAATATAAATTCACTAAATAAACTTCATTCATGAAATTTTACAGTTTGTTATGACATCTAACAATTACATACATTAACAAACTTGATGGCCTGAATATTGTGGAAGTCGTAAAAAATTCAGACTGAGCGAGAGTTTTCCTGCTACGAACATGAACAACTAGTATTCATTAAACACAGTTAATAGATAATGGGTTTCGCAACAGAGAAACCATGTTGATCATTTATATACTGTAAGTGCCATTCATTTACATATCCAATGTTAACAAGCAATTTTTAGTACTTACTCTAACATGGTAGATTACCTTATATTGCATTTGTAAATGAGGTCATTATTCAATGTGCAAAGCCTGTGTTATTCAATATAATTTACAATTTGAGGCTTTTCTAATACAACACCAATTACTAAAGTACCAGTACTTAATGCTCAATCTGCATCATCTAAATAAAAAGACAACTTGAGAGCATTATCGCATTGTCCTCCACATTTGCAATGTATACTGCAAGGCAGTCTTTTTTTAGCACAGTTGCAAGTTGCACACCGATTTTCTGACTTGCAGCAGCTGCAACGAATCTCACGCAGGAGATAATCTGGTGCCGCTTGTTTGTCTGTTATCACAGGCTGCCACTCATCACCTGATAAACAGAAGCCGTAATCTTCTTTTGGCAAAACAGTTGAAAGATGTAGCCATGTTGATGTTTGATGGTGGACTCGAAGACTGTGAAAATAAGCTGAACGCGAAGTGGGTGGCAGTTTCTCAAGCGGAACGTATTTCGTGGACATCATGTTTAAAAACCTAAGTTCATCCAGACTTTTTACTGTTGAATGTGCACCATACAATGCCAGAATAAATGACTCTCCAATTTTACCAATTTCTTCTTTTGATGCTTGAAAACTGCCAAAACTGACAACCTGCGCTTGTAGATGATTTGATTTTTCAAAGATTTTCAGCATTTTTATTTTTCCCATTCCAAAGAAAGCTGATGTCGTGTCGCATCCAGACATGGCATGCAGGAAAGGCAGGCTTCTGCACATAGAATCGCTAAGAATTTGTTGAGCTTTACAAATGTTTATTGAGCAAATTTTAGTCTGCATGAAAACAAATTGGTTTGGTTTAACATGGTGTAGAAGCAAGACAAATATATCCGTGTCTTCAGATATCACAACGACTGCTTCCCCTGATTCTGATAATTGAAGAACGGTCCTGACTATAACAACATCAGCATCGCCTTCATCTCCAGCATGAATGACCGTAATGTCACTGTCAACTAAGAAACTGGAAAGTAAGTTAATATAGCTTTGTTTGTTTTTCTTATTTGCCAAAAAGGAAGACTTGTTATTTGGAATAGGATTCTCTTCCTGGACTATGACTTCTGGAGCTGCAGCATTATGCAGTCGACAAGTAAGTCATCTGAAACAGGTGTATCTGAACTCGAAGTCCTCACTTGGCAGGCAATTATGCCCATAACATGGGTGGTGTCATGACCACTGATGGTTTCTTCATTCCAATCGAAATTATCTGCAACCCATTGGCAGAATCCTCCTCCAGATTCAACTGTGGTCAAGCCAGATGGAACTCCTTCAGACGTTGCTTTTTCAGTTGCACATTTCTGGAAGTTTAAAACATGACTGTAAGAGCAACAAATACCGAGGGCTGAAAGGACATCAATTAATACTTTGGATCTTGTTGTCTGGTGCACAAACAGGCCAATAGCTAGCTGAAGAGGAGATATGTAAGCTCTTGGTCGAGATGCCTGCATTATGGCATGACAGAGTGCTATTATTACTAGTCTCTTTGATGGAATATTGTCTTTCTTTTTGCCACAAACAATTTCTTTGATTAAGCTGAAAAGATATGTAGGAATTTGAGATTCCAGTGTATCGATGTTGTTTTCATTACATGAAGGATAGAAATCATCTTTGAAATCTCCATTCTGCAAAATTTTAAAAATGTTGCTACCAATATCTGTAATATTTCGTAAATTTTCATCATTTTCTTCATCAACTGTTGTTGTGTAAGAATCATGTAAAAGTTTTGTAGCCTTTTCTTTGAAAGTTATGACATTCTTTCTGCCATCAAGTTCTGAACAAATTAATTGCTCTCCAAAACTTTCCTCAAGTTTGCACTTTAGATGCTGCATGGTATAAGGTTCTATTCCTTCTGGCAAATAAGCTGCCAACTGCTTGCGAAGCTCAATAAATGTATGCTGTTTCTGCATATTTGAGTCTTTCTGCAACCAACTACAAAGTCTTTGATAAGCGGTTTCATTGTCCAAATTTAAATGTCGATAGTTCAGACTGGATCCACAATGCTTGATATTTAATTTATTTGTGAACAGCTTATGACATTTACGATGATATATGGCATCAACTGCTGGTAAATCTTGTGCTATCGTTATTCTGCATTTGACTTCCATTGCCAGCTTATCATCACGCAGATTACACACTTTCATCAGAGTTTCCTGAAAGATGCTCTTTCCCCTATGAACGAGTTCAACTTTAGAAACTGATGATGCTCGGTCTGGGTGACGTTTCATTATTTCGGGATCAATCTCTTGTCCACATATAAGACAATGGCTATGGTAGCTAAATAATTCAGTCAAACTTCTGCGTGAACATAAGCTGCTTGGAGCGATGTATGTGGATTGGTCTTCTCTCTTAATATGTAAATATTTCTTTCTACAGCTTTCATGCATGAAACAGTTGCTCATCATTTTCTCATGAAGTCCATCTGCTCTTTTGTGTGATATTTGGATTAGAGACAGCACACCTTTCGAACCAATTTTCCTTACGTCGGTCCCTTCTTCCCGACACACCATGCATGAATTCATGTTTCCTTAACAACAAATTTGAAGAGATCGAATTAATCCTGATTTAATAAAGGCGTACATTTAATTTCTTCAAAGTATCCTAAACTGAAACGGAGATACAACCTAATGAGAAATTTTTATACACTTGATCATGGTCACCAATTGACCGGGTGTAACTAGTGGTGTTGGTGATGATGATGATATAAGGATGGCATTGGAGGAAATTATTTGGGGCATGGGTGAAATGTAGGCCTATCTGATATTATGCACCGAAGTGCTCATATTCAAATAGATAAATGGATTCAAGTTCAAAAACTGCGTCCTATGGCATTAAATTTAACCATGTTGCTTGTATAGTGCTTAAATACATTATGACATTATCGATCATAGGCCTACTTTTCAAAAGCAACTCGTTGGTTTGGACGCAGAACGTATATCAAGTATTTAATGGTGCAATAACCAGAATTCCACAAACTTTATAATTATAACTTTTGAGTGAATAATCGATACGGCTCAGATAATAAGTGTCGTCTATATCTAATCAAAATCATTAATTTCACTGCATTTCCTCCAAATATATCGCATTTACAGCTATATTTACTAGTCAGTATAAACAAACCCGTCAGCTGTTCGTCTGCTACCGACTAGACGGTGACCTGCTGACCACACACCGCAGAGTTATTGCGTAAAATTAATTTTTTTGTCTCCAAGATCGACATTTACATAGCTCAGATAATAAATATAATCGATATATCTAATAAAAATCGGTAGTTTCACTGAGTTTCCAACGGATAAATCGTATTTCCGCCATTCCTTTGAATGTAAACAAACTCGTCAGCTGTTGATCGTCTGCCACCAAAAATTTCAAAAATTAAATATTTCCCCATATCGCATTTTCTTAGCATTTCTACCACATATTCTTTAGTAATTTAAAAAACTTTTCGTGCAAAAATTTGCTTGCCATAGTAAATCTGCGGGTTTTTGACTTATTTGATCGGACTATACGTCACGTAGCGTCGTTGCCTATATCATTAGGCCTACAATAAAATGAACTCAACTTATCCGACATCATCGACGCGCCTATATATATATATATATATATATATATATATATATATATATATATATATATATATATATATATATATATATATATAGGCCTATCGTTGTTCTTTGCTTAGTGACGTAGCCAAGGCCTTATAAATAACCTTAAAATAAGACATCGATGAAAACAAACTCTTCTTCGTACAAAGCCATCGTTTTCAAAAATAAATATGAAAGATTATGTGTAAATAACTGATAGCCTATTTAAAGTAGCCTGCCTCTTCCGTTGTGTAGGCCCTATAATCGGGTTAGTCTATAAATTATTTTGTTCTTTTTAGGGAGAGAGGGAGGATGGAGGGTGGGAGAGACACAGCAAGTGAACTTGTTCATATAGTGGGGTAATGTCCTTGAAAATGCTGAGTAACTTTTGTTTGTGAGCGAGAGAGAAAGAGATAGACAGCGTGAGCGAATGAGCCCGCCAAGTAGTTAGAATTCCATTAATCTAGTAGGGCGTATACCATGCCCGCCACGCCATTTGCTCGATTTCCCATGTCATTCTAGGTCTGATCTAGGATAATAGCAGGGTGAGAATTGCCGGGGGGTTGGGGGGTTCAACCCCCTAGTCATTTTTAGAGCCCCATGTTAAAGTATGTTTTTCACACCCCAATTTCAAGTTTATCATAGGCCAACCCCCCCAGTTATTTTTCCACAATTCTCATACTGGATAATAGACTTACAACTTAGCATGTAGTAGGCCCTATTAGCAGTTGTAGTAATGGTGGTGGTGGTGGTGGTGGTGGTGGTGGTGGTGGTGGTGGTGGTGGTGGTGGTGGTGGTGGTGGTGGTGGTGGTGGTGGTGGTGGTGGTGGTGGTAGTAGTAGTATCAGTATTCAGTAGCACTGTAGCAGCAGTGATGGCAATAAAAGTGGACCACCTCAATCAAAGACTCAATTTACTCAAAAATACCCCTCTCCATGGAGATTATACATGTGTAGGCCTACGTATAATATGATAATTATACAGCTCATTTTCAAGATTAACCTACTACCCAGTAGCACCTCCGAAACCCCCGAAACCTGGCTCAAAAGGAGTTTTAAAGCTGAAGTAAAAACACGTCTGAGCAACACCTAGCATCAGGCATAGGAACATTGGGACCCAAGAATTAAAGACCTGTGACCTATCACTTCAATAGTGCCATATTATGTAGTCTATCTGTGAAGAGGCGAACTAGAATTAAGGATCTCAGAATAGTGACCCTTGCGAAACCCGTTTGATAAACAGATAGCGGATTGTTCAGATCTATTCATCTAAAATAGGCAGCAAGTTGAAAAGCAACAATCTTGTCAATAACTTGTTATAATAAAAAAATATAATATGACGTTAACTTAAAAAACGGTTTAATCCTGGAATTAGCCTACTTTGCATAGGCCTACTACTACTACTACTACTACTCTGTAGGCTAATTATAATTATTATTGCGCAGCAGCAGTTGAATCGACGTCATCAGCTCCACTTCAACCGAATCCATCGACTGATTCGATTCCGCTTCAGCCGAAGACGTCACTTCCGCTGAAACCGGATGACGTCAGTCGCCGGAAGAGAGTCGCCCAGACTATAGATCACCTGATGCAACAAGCGACCGTGCTACGAGTGAAGGTGGAGCGATTCAGCGGAGGTCGATCCCAAATGGAATACTTTCAGCTCGAGGAACAAGTTACTGATGCAACTGTTGTTGGAACTCGATGCGATCGATGCTTTAGGTGACGAGGGGCTTTGAAGTCGGAGGAAGGAGAGCGTTGCAGCAGTCCAGTCGGTGTTGGATCTGCTGATGGCGAAAGTCACGGCCTCCAGTATCGGTCAAGAAGCTCTCGATCATAAATAGAAGAACGCGGCAGAGAAGACAGAGGAGGAGAACAGAGGAGGAGAACAGAGGAGGAGAACAGAGGAGGAGGACAGAGGATCGAGGACAAAGGATCGAGGACGAAGGATCGAGGACGAAGGATCGATGACAAAGGATCGACTGCAGAAGATCGGAGATAAAAGATCGAGGAGTACAGAGGAGGAGGACATGGAGGACGAAGGAAGAGGACGAGGAGGAGAAGGAGGACGAGGAGGACGAGGACGAGGAGAAGGAGGACGAGTAGGAGGACGAGGAGGAGAAGGAGGACGAGGAGGAGGACGAGGAGGAGAAGGAGGACGAGGAGGACGAGGAGGCGTAGGAGGAGAAGGAGGACGAGGAGGAGGAATAGGAGCAGACGGAGGAGGAGGACGAGAAGGAGGAGTAGGAGGAGAAGGAGGAGTAGGAGGAGGAGTAGGAGGAGCAGGAGCAGATGGAGGAGGAGGAGGACGAGGAGGAGTAGGAGGTGGAGGAGGAGGACGAGGAGGTGTAAAAGGAGGAGGTGGAGGAGGAGGAGGACCAGGAGGAGGAGTGGGAGGAGAAGGAGGACGAGGAGGAGGAGTAGGAGGAGGAGGAACAGGAGCAGATGGAGGAGGAGGACGAGGAGGAGTAGGAGGAGAAGGAAGACAAGGAAGAGGAGGAAGAGCAGGAGGATGAGTAAGAGCAGGTGGAGGAGGACGATCAGGAGGACGAGGAAGAGGAGGAAGAGCAGGAGGAGGAGTAGGATCAGGTGAAGGAGGAGGAGAAGGAGGAGGAGGAAGAGCAGCCTTAGTAAAAAAAGTGCTTAATCCCTTGAAGACTACAAACAAATGATTTAGTAATTTTGATTAAGTGGCCTACAATAATAATTATTGTTGACAAGATTAGAACAATCATTATTATCCATGATTGTTATTTATTTGCTATTCATAATTACAATTATACTACTAATAATTTATAATAATTATTGTTGACAAGATTAGAACAATAATTATTATAAATTATTAGTAGTATAATTGTAATTATGAATAGCAAATAAATAACAATCATGGATAATAATGATGCGTCACAGATAATTACGCACAGAGTTGTCCTCATTAAAAATGCAGCGATGATGACAACTGTGACAATGACAATACCTTACCATGCAATACCTTCCCATGCAAAGGGTCCTTCTCTGGCTATCACGAAAGACTCTTAAATATCAACATAATTAATAATTATCACGATTAAAATAATGCGCAGTCTGCCAATCAAATGTTAACACCATTGTTTTTAAATCTGGCTCATATAATTATTGATCACAACCAGGGCTGTAATCGAGGGTACACGCAGGTATACAGAGTGTAGACCTATACTAAGTTAGGCCTACTCACCTCACAAGCATTTGAGTTTAGTGTATATCCATACCTGCAGACTCTAATATTAGATTTTGACACTTTGGGTTACAAGAGACAATCAACCCTGATTCCGTTCAATGCTCGACTATCACAAGTAGATACAAGCTAGGCCGATACTACAGTCGAACAACATGGACTCTTGTTATCGCCCATCCCAAGTGCACCCGACCAGAGTTTAACTATGTATGTAGGATAACAGGATAACACGATATCTGCACGGATACCAGAATCCCTGCCTATTATAGGGCAGGTTACCGGCATGTATTACGACTGCATGATATTATAGTCGCGTTAATGTCTGCTTTTCGTACTTCGTGCATTCAATAATGTACGGCAATTCTGAACAAGTATATTTTATAGGCCTACCAAAGTAGTAGGCCTACCCATACCTAATTGGCCTAAAGGTGAGTTGCCAACCCTAATGTTTGTTCACTGAGTTTCAAGTGTCAAAATGCACACTCAGCATACAACGTCGAAATACAAACATCAAACATCAGACTCTTGTTAAAATATTTATAGGTTGTGAACGGGAAAAATAGACCGACCGCAAGCGCAGTTACTGTAACCTACGATAGTTAAAGCGACTTAAAATGACTACAGACCCTCCATACCTTGCACGATCTAATTTTTCTAATTGATAGCCTATGAAAAGTCTTAGACTTAGAACGACCCTGTACTTAAAATTGAGTGAAATCGAAATGTTTAATATTAGCTACCCATTAAAATGATGTTCAGCCTGCAGTTCAGCTGCCTGTCTGGCTGTCTGTCTGTCTGGCTGTCTGTCTGTCTGGCTGTCTGTCTATCTGTGTGCATCGATTGACTGGTGCTGCATGCATAGGGTAATTGCTTGGCGTCAATGCGTGTGCAGGTCCATTCTTGCCTATTAAGAAAACCTTTTATTGAACGACCCTTGCCTGTAGCCTACAGTCTTAAAACCGGTTGAATCCAGCTTGATCATTATAATATTCATTAAAAAGTAGAGGACAACGCGAAAGGTGGCCAGTAGTGGCGGTGTTGATAATATTAAGATGGCAATGTTCGTGATGGATTTGTGTGCTCATGCAGTCTATATCGATGGATAGGCCTACAATATTATAAATTATTGTCCATAGCCTCCCATAGGTACTGTAGTGAATTTCTGTCAGTGAGTAAACGGAATGCAGCAAACGGCGGTGTTTTGATTTAATAGTTTCTTCCTTCATGTCTCTTGTAGCCTATAGGCCCCTATATGTCTTTTATTACATCCGGCGACCCTGCCAGGATTTCCAGGGCATTACATTATTAGCCTATGCTTATGGGGCTTTATATGGATCCGGTATTGGGCAAGTATGAGCCTCATGCGGGCATACTGGCATGAATAGTATAAATCTATAGTAAGTTTGTCATTTCAGAGCTTAAAAGCAAGTTAAACATGTAGGCTATTAGTAAGCTTACACTTGGCAGTAGCCTAAACCTGTTGAGCATAATATCATACGCGTTTAGACGCATTCGCTATTGAATATTCTAATCAACCCAGATCTACATAGTGAGGCACATAGGTCTACAATACCTTCACTGATGTACATAGGCCTCTGGATAGAGCTCACGTGACTGAATCATACAAGCAATCTAACTTAAGTGACTTACGGCCTATATATCTGTTCTCATCCTTCGCGTCTTATATTTACGGGTCTATACTATTATACTATAGCCTAATTAAGTGTTTGTGGAGTTGTGAAACGCGTGTTTCCTCAGAACGCCTCGCAATCAGACAATTAATTACATGCAGACTATATCTAAGCATGATCTATATATGTATCAGGACTTTTACAGCGCGCTGTTTAAGAACCGTTCGCACCGTAAAATATATTATGTAAGCCTACACTGTAGGCTTACATAATAATGTAGTAGCCAATTAAGGCCAATTGCATGTACATGTAGCATTGTAGCTAGTGTATTAGCGTACCACGTTCCCAGAGCCGCCCGCGCGGCGGACGACCAAGGCCCATAGGGGGCCTAAGTCTAAACGTTTAACCTTCGAGCGTCCATCACCTAGTCCTATATACCAAGTTTCTTCAACATCGCATTCGCAGTTGTAGGCTATTACGTCAACTCGCAATACGCCATTGTAAAGCATTTCCGGTGCATGATAATACCTACGTAGGCCTACCCAAATGGACATTTTTAACTCTTGTTACTATACTCGCAACTGTTTCTATATGTCAGTTATTTGAATATTCTCACTTAGCCTACATGTATATCTACGGAAGCGAAACGGGCATGTGAGTAGGTCTATACTTACGGGACTAGCACCTAACTAATTGGCGACGTCGACGGGTCTTTGGTTGCTGAAAGATAGATTTTCTTCCTTAACCAAGAGAATAGTGAAGCTTTTATTTGACACACGTAGTATTTCATTCTGCAACACAGTGAAGGGGAGAGGTACACCTGGTACAGGATATATGCATATATCATGTAGAGATAAGTCAGAGGAAGACTTTATGTATGCCTACTTTGACAGCTGCGACCGATATATTGCTCAAATATCATAGTGCTCAATGCATCGTCTTTTGGGACAGACAGACACAGACAGACAGACAAACAGACAAGACAAGACAGACAAACAGGCAGACAAACAGACAGACAGACAATTTGACGGAAGACCTGGTCGCTTAACTCAGAATTGAAGCTCGGGGCCAACATAGAGTATACTGTATACACAGTTTGTACGGTGGACCTATCATCTATATACACGAGTTTTCAGTACATCTTAAACCCATCTTCAAACTTTTAAAGTGCCTCTTAATTGCGAGCACCAGTTCATTCACGAGCGCTGCGTCGAGTCAGATATAATTATATATTATAAATATAATATGTTGTTGAAAAAATAATGGTAGTCCGAAGGAGGTCGCAGTCGGGTTGCAAGACGATCAGAGGGCAGATCGAGTGACTGTTAAGGTGTGTGGCGTTTAGTTCGAGTGGTTGGAAGTCGAGGGTGAGATGAGTCAGAAGTATATATATATATATATATATATATATATATTTATATATATATAGACTAAATAACTGTTAAGTTGTGTGTTGTCTATAAGTTGAGAGTTGAAGGGTCGAGGGTCATCAGATGAGTCGGGGTGTGAATTCATGAAGAGGTGACACTTAAGCTTTGAGTGCATGGGGCTAGAACGCCAAGGGTGATGGACAGAGTAGCATGAGGCATGACTGCATGCGCTGGCGCATGAGGAACAGAGAATTCGTTAAATCGGGGAGGAGGAGCAGGGCAGGAGGTTCGTTCCAGAGAGACATTGTGAAACGTGGGATATATATATATATATATATATATATATATATAATTATATCTCGGTTGGAAGACTTGACATGAGTGACCGGGGTCAAAAATAGTTAGACAGAAGGTTGAAATAATTATAATAATTAACATGGGTTCGACTGATGGTGAGCAGTTTGCAAAAATGTTTGTGCTGAGAATCCCGATAGATCTAAAGTGCATAGCTAATATTAGATAATTCGGTAAGCTTACAAATGATGATAGTCTTTAAAATGTTAGTCAGCTGTCCTCTTTGGTCCATGCATAGTTGCATAGGCCCACAGCACACCTCGACCTCTAGCTACGCTAACGTAAAGGCCTATAATAGGACTATCAAATGTAGGCCTAAAGCAACCCGACGTTCATATTGCCCCTGTGTACGTATGTGCCTATAATAATGTGTCCATTCCGTTTGTGAATAGACTAGGCCTACATGCATCGAAACGCTATTGTCATTTTAAAGATCAGGTAGTAATTAATGCTGCTACAATTTATGAATAGGCCATACACAACAATGGAGCGAGACATCTTGGCTGTTGTCTACGATAGACCGATGCAGATTATAGGCCTACTGACGATTGTTCTACCTGTACAAAGCAAAGCAAAGCTGCAGGTCAAGGGTTGCGATTGCAAGCGAACGACGACGCCTGACCTATGTATGCCTCAGCCGATCTTCAGCAACGATCTATGCACGTATTAACAAGCAAAGCTCGTTGGCCTACAGCTCAAATACACGGATATGTATGACAGCCTTACGTTCGGATGGATTTTCAAGCTCACCTTAATTTCTATTCACAGTTTATAACTACATGTGAATTTGTGTTTTGGTGATAATTATCGCAACAGAATCTGTCAATTTGTGTCGATCGATGATAATCAGAAGAAAAGAGGGAAGAGATTTTCTTAGATCGATAGATCAGCAGCTTGTGAGGAGATTTCGTTCGTAAAATGTCCGTCAAAAGTTTTGTGAGGAAGTTGAGTTTCAAGAAATCAAAGGTAGGACATCGAGTTGCAAAATGGTTAAATATTAGATGTGCTTGGTTGTGTTTAGGCCTATATGTATAGTGTATACATGTATCGGCCTTAGCCTATGTAAACACGCATTCTATTATAAGCATGCATTATGCATACATGTAGGTCTACATAGAGGAGCTCTGCGGTCCCACCTCTGGTGTCCAGCGGCGATCTGACCTCCGATCGGCTGATCAAGCTGAACTCTTGAATGTATAGGCCTACATGTTCTCTACATGCCGCTCTTTCTCAGCGGCTGACCATAGAACCGGGAATGTGCTCCTGATGCACTCCGCCTTATGCCAAAAGGCCACACCACTATGTTTCTTTCTCTCCTAAAACTGTCCTATTTAGCCGTTGTTGGACTGGGAGCGCTTCTGAGTAGCACCTTGAAGGTGCGCTATATGAAAGTCAATAATAACAATAGATAGACCTCTAGTCAACTGGCCATACATACATACAGACATACATGTATATAGGCCTGCATGGATGCATAATTACATAGTTACATACATGTCATACGTACATACATACATGCATATAGGGCGCATAGGTCTTTGCACGTATACAAACTATGCGTGTATACATGTACATGCATGCATGCACATACACACACACACACACACAAATAATATAAACGTGATACAGTATACCGACACGAGCATACATTACAATACGTGCACACACGCATTCATCATAATACATGCGTGAAATAGGCTACCGGTAGGCCTACATCATACATGTCTTTTGCATATACCGTGGTAAAAGCGTTTAGCCCGGTTCTTGCCCTATGACTGTCAGAATTTTGCTATCGAATGATGTTTGGTCATTAATACTTGCGCAATGATGACGATGATGATGATGATGATGATGACGATGATGATGATGATGATGATGATGATGATGATGATGATGATGATGATGATGATGATGATGATGATGATGATGAAGAAGATGATGATGATTATGATGAAAAAGATGATGATGATGAGGATGATGATGATGATTATGATGAAGAGACACTTGCGGAGACCTAGGGGGGGACAGGGGGGGACGGTCCCCCCAAAGAATGTGGTGGGGGGACGGTCCATGCATTTGTCCCCCCCCCCCAATCGTTAAGTGTCAGAACATGGACACTTGATGAACACACTGCAGGCGACTGACGACGTTACAATGTTAGAAGGAGAGTTTCGAACAAATTACTAAAAAATCTGTTCAACGCATAAGAGCGATGCCATAACAGAACTGGGATACATGGTCCCTTTTTGAAAACAACTTACTTGGACACCCTTAAATTCTTTCTTCATAAAAGCTTTATAATTATAGTAAATATACAGAATTCAAATAATTTGATTTTACCCATCAACTTATTATAAAACATCGAACGAATCTTTGAAAAAACCTCTCGATCTAATCATGAATTGAGTTTAATTTCAACTTAGCCAGTGTGGATTCTACAAGATAAGATCGGTTTAATTCAGATCTATAAGTCAATTACAACCAATTAATATTATAATCATTGAAACCATCTAATTTTCGATTCGCTCACCCACTTCCATCCAATCCTTCCCATCTTCCGCCACAAGGCCGTAGCCTGGATTTGAGTTGGGTGGAGGGGATTCCTTTGGCGTAGAATTTCTGACGACCATTTTGTAGTCGTCCAAATTTCTGAAAACACCTTTTTAATTGTCTCAATTACTGGCAACACCTTTTCACCTTTTTTAGTCGTCATAATTTCCAGACACTTTTTTTAATCGTAAAATTTCTGAAAACACAATTTTAAAGTCGTCAAAATTATTGAAGACACTCTTTTTCGTTTTCAAAATTTCTGAAGAAACCTTTTTGTTGTCAAAATTTCATAAGACACCTTTTTAGCTGTCAACATAAAAGAATACAACTTTTTTAGTTGGCAAAATTTCTGAAGACACTCTTTTTTTAGTGGTCAAAATTTCCAAAGACACCTTTTTTAGTCGTCAAAATTTCCAGAAACCTTTCTCTAGTCGCAAAAGTTCTGAGAACTCCTTTTATTAGCTGTCAACATTTCAAAAGACATAGTCGTCTAAATTTCTGAAGACACTTTTTTAGTGTCAAAATTTCTAAAGACACCTTTTTTTAGTTGTAAAAATTTTTGAACTCACTTTTAAAGCTGTCAACATATCTGCAAACACCTTTTTTAAGTCGTCAAAATTTCTGAAGACACTCTTTTTAGTCGTCAAAGTTTATGAAGACTTTTTCGCTCTCTCTCTCAGTTCCTTTCATTCCTTTCGGAACATCGTGCGACAGGACTTCTCCACTCCGCACGGTCGGTTGCGACGAAGACTGTTTACTAGTCGTCAAGATTTCTGAACACCTTTTTTAGTCCGAAAAAATTCTAAAGACATCTTTTTTTAGATGTAAAAATTTCTGAAGACTTTTTATTAGTCATCAAAATCTCTGGACACCTTTTTAGTCGTAACAAATTCTAAAGACATCTTTTTTATATTTCAAAATTTCTGAAGACTTTTTATTAGCCATCAAAATCTGTGGACACCTTTTTTAGTCTAAAAACATTCTAAAGACATATTTTTTATATTTCAAAATTTCTGAACTCTTTTATTATTGTATTGTAAAAATTGCATTGTGTAAAAACAGTTATAAAGCGCCTCTAATTAGTCGTCAAAATGTCTGGACACCTTTTTTAGTCGTCAAAAACACCTTTTTTAGGCTTCGCGCTTAATTTTAAGCGATCGTCCTTCGGCCGCTCGTCCGTCCCCCCCAAATTTCGGACCAGGTCTCCGCCTATGTGAAGAGATGATGATGATGATGATGATGATGATGATGATGATGATGATGATGATGATGATGATGATGATGATGATGATGGCGACGATGATGATGAGGATGACAATGTTGCATATAACGACGCGTTTCTTTCTCCAGTCGAAACAGTCGACCTCCCCTCCAACTGCAACCCAGTGGGCTTCGAACCAGGGTTCAGGCAATGACCCTAGGTCACCTCTGCCCAATTCCTTCCAACCAGATGTACTCAACCCTAACGCGACGTCACGGCATACGACGCAGCGACAGGTAATAATTAATTAATCAACTCACCTGTGTGTAAGCAATAATTAATTATTAATGCGATTACCTTGATCTGGGCGTATGTCTCTGTCTAGCATCTTAGTTAAGCACATGTGCACTTGTGGGTTAGGCTACACTTGTGAGCAATGTCTCTGCCAATCGAAGTAAACAACAGTCGGTGATGTCTAACAAGTTGTTAATGTCGATGATGAATAATTATTCCTAATCATCACCATTCAACAACAATAACAACGACATCATCATCATCATTGTCATCATGTGCAGTGGTCATCGTCATCGTCGCCATCAATACGTCACCATCAGAGTTATCGTCGTCGTCAAAATGATAATAATAATAATAATAATATTTTTTGACTTCGTCAAACAAAAATGGAGTAATTCATCCATCCATTCATCCATGCATCCATTCATGCATTCATCCATGCGTCCATTCATTTATTCATTCATCCATGCATTTATGCATCCATTCATCCATTTCTCAACGCCGTCATTCCTTCATTTCTCCGACATAATAATTAAGTAATCTTTTTTCCAGCCGTCCTTCTCCAGTTTCTCTCCGACTACGGCGAGCCAACCGTTGCCATCATCATTTCTCGTCTCATCATCAACAACAACAACCAATTCATTCACTCCTGCTGCTCCTCTCTCAGACTGGATTTATAGAGACATCGTCCTTGAAAGGGTTTGGTTACTTTAGTGTCATCCTATTATTATTATTTGTGCCTATTTATTGATGTATGTATCTATTTAGGTATTTTATTTGTGTATTTATTTCTGTATTTTATTTATGTATTTATTTATGTATTTATTTTTGTATTTGTTTAGCTGTGCATTTATCTCCTGTCTGTCTGTCTGTCTGTCAGTCAGTGTCTTTTCGTTTTGTCTGCATGTATAAGATGTCAGCTTCAAAAACTGCGGTATACCGGTAGTTGCAGATTGCAAATCCAAAAATTGCAAGCATTTGGGAGGCGATATAACAGTTGTTGTTGTTGCTTTTTCAGCAGTAGTAGGCCTAGTGATGATAATGATACTATACTATCAAAAAGAGGAACTGCTATAACGTTAGTTGGATATTATGTTTGTGTCGATGGAAATAGAGAGGCAGAGGTCTTGGCTTTACTCTTGCTGGTGGAATCGATCGTAGTGACGGAGGGGACGAAAGTATCTATGTCACGAAGATCATCGAAGGAGGAGTGGCAGCCATCGACGGAAGACTCAGGTGATCAATCATACTGATGTTGGTGAGGGATGATGACGACGACAATCATACCTATATTAATAATGATGACGACGACGACGACGACGATGACGATGATGATGATGCAGGGGTTATTCTAAGAAATTTCTAGAACTGCACAAAACGACCTTTTTAGTCGTCCGGACCAAATGTTTGATCGTCTAAATCCCGTGAAAATATTACCATTTTAAAATTTTCCCGGCCCCCAAAAAACTGATGACCCTTTTTTAGTCCTTCGTTCACTATAACACTATGAGTTACTGCACAAAATCTTATTTTCAACTGCACAAATTTCTGTTCCAACTACACACTTTGTGTCCAGCTGCACGTTAAAATAACCCTGTGATGATGATGATGGTGGTGGTGACGATGGCAAGAATCGTTATGCATTTTAGAGTTATTATATCTTTCCACGCCGGCGTTCAGGTATTTCAAACGCTGATCTCTCGAACGACAGTTCAACGCACTGACCTCTAGATCATCGAAAAATCAATCACGCATTTTAAAAAATTAATTGCGTATGTAGCAATTATAGTCTGACGTCTGTCGAAACATTTTTGCAGAGTGAATGACACGATACTATCAGTGAACGGAACGTCTTTCGTTGGTCTCACTCATCGAGAATCGGTGGATTGTCTGAAAGCAACGCCAAATATCATTAATCTGGTAAGTGACTGCAGTTTCTACAGCTTTTTTAATATAGGCTAATAATAATTATAAATGGCTGTTTGCCGCATTGACGCTTAAAACTTTCGACGATGTTTTCAAATAAAAATAAATTTTCCATCAAAAGGCAGAAAATCAAGAAACCGAACAAAGACTATTTTAAGTCAAATTTGTATAGGCCTTAAGTGGTCAGTCACTATAGTTCGATAAAGCTAGTAACTGCAGAGTATATATCGTTATTATATACATTTAGCCCCCAAATTGCATATCCGCACCTTAATTTACATGGTTTTAGAAAAGTATGCAGCATTCTAATTAGAAATAAGAAAGTATTGTCCGATTTGAGAATAAAACTGTCATGAGTGCATGCTGCAGGGTGTAGAGGAGCGGTTACATGTTGGTTGAAGAATGAAGAAGCCCATGTAGGCCTATACAGCTTCAGGACCGCAGAGAAAAGACGTTCGTCGGGGTACTGCATGTCATAGACGATGAAATGTTAGGCATAGGCCTATACCTTCAGTCTCGCAGGTGCACCCTATCTAGACGCTTCGGATGATCCATCACGAATTGCAGGAGGTTCATGTCTTGCTGTCCATCCTATTATGAAGGTGCGCTTCTTACCATACATCGCCACATTTCTTCACCTTTTTGCAGAAAATCAAAAGATATCGTCCGACACGAGATGACGTCACTGTCATCGACTTATTCCGACCAGAAGGCAGAGGTTAGAGGTCATTTCCTTATAGATTACACTGTGCCATATATTGCATGTAGGCTATGATTATAACTTCATACAGTTCATCAAATCTCTCTTCTCCCAACGTCGTCTGTATGGCTAGTACGTCTCCTCCATTTATGTCTGGGTTAGTGCTGGGTACTTTTTCCTTATGTTATGCAGAGTCGATAGTGTTCTGCGCTCTGAGCGACTTATGAATTTAGTTAAAGAAGTCTTTGGAGTGCCCTTTGTGATTTTGATTAATGTACATGTATAGCCTAGTCTAGTCTAGTCTAGTCTAGTCTAGTCTAGTCTAGTCTAGTCTAGGCCTGTTATAGCCTATTGTTCATAAAGGCTGCATGTCCACACAATCCAATCCAATCCAATCTATTCTAATCTATCTAATCTGATTGAATCGTAAAATCCCATTCATTTGAATCCAACTATGATCTAATCGAATCTAATTACTAATCTAATCTAATAATACTGTAGAGATTTTGCACTGTATGGGTGTCTGTATGTGTGTCTGCCCTGCTCTGTATCTCTGCCTGTACCCATACCTTCAGCCTATCTACATCTTCAGCACATCTACATCTTCAGCACATCTACATCTTCAGCACATCTACATCTTCAGCACATCTACATCTTCAGCATATCTATACCTTCAGCCTATCTACATCTTCAGCACATCTACATCTTCAGCACATCTACATCTTCAGCACATCTACATCTTCAGCACATCTACATCTTCAGCACATCTACTTGCTCAGCATACCTAGCCTATAGCCTACTTCTACATCTTCAGCGCATCTAGCCTACGCCGCCTATAGCCCACATCTACATCTTCAGCGCATCTAGCCTACGCCGCCTACAGCCCACATCTACATCTTCAGCACATCTACATCTTCAGCACATCTACATCTTCAGCACATCTACATCTTCAGCACATCTACATCTTCAGCACACATACAGGGTATATAAGTCCGCTCGTACGCTTGCTCGGGGCAGACGAATGGCCTGGTGAAGAACGCCTAAACCGCGTAGTAGTCGGGCTAAATGATCTGGCTTGACGGACGGTAAAACGTTCGTTGAGTGATACTATTGTGAAGGGAGTAAAGCCTGAACCTGAGCCTCGAGCTTTGAACTCGGCCTCTTCGGGTATTCCTTCACGGGACTGGGGTTCGGTGCCTGACTACCGTAACCTAGCTGACGGACAAAGCTGCTACGACGCGCGGACTCTTGCGCTGCAGAAGCTGCCGCTATTGACATTCCGATCTGTTGTTGCTGTCTGACATTTCACTTTCTGCTGCAACTGACTTTCCGAATCTGGGCGCTATATCAATTACTGTCCTCTGATCGTGGCGCTACATAAATCGCGCTGTGAAAACTGTGATTCTTCGATAAACTGTGATTCTTCAATAAAACGTGTTCAAGCCTAGTCGGCTAATCTTTAGTCTACCGCTAAAGTGGACTCCGCGGACTGCAAGGGTACCTGACGACAGGGGTTGGTATTGGTCATCCTGGGTCTTCGCCCAGCCCCCGTTCTCTACAAACTGGCACCGTGAAGTGGGGTGTGACTGGAAAATTTGTGGGACTGCTTCAAACTGGTTGTGAAAAGACAACAGATTTCGTCGCTGCACAGAATGGACGTTCCTGAGGGTAGGAAAACGACTTCCTATACGGTGCTGAGTGTCGCTGATGAGGTGTTCTTCTGCACGCCCACATCGAAAGCAGCAATGGTGGACTTTGACGAGCGCGAGTCAGAGTCAGGCAATCTTCTGGGAATCATCGACTTTGATGATCCGACTCCGTCCTCAGCGAAATCTCCGAGGAAGAAGACGAAAGAAGAACCAAAGGGCGCGTTGGTCGACCCCGTGTTGGTCGAGAGTCTCAGCGCTGCGTTGAGACAGAAGCGGATTCCCATGAAGCCCGGAAAATTCGACGGAACCGGATCTCTCGAATCGTTCCTGGCACAGTTCGACGTCTGTGCTAAATACAATCGATGGACTGCAGCCGATAAAGTCGACTTCCTCCGTTGTTCCTTGGAGAAGGCAGCAACACAGCTGCTGTGGGATTTCGGGGCCCGGACGGACGTCACGTACGAACAACTCGTCGAGAGACTGCGTCAACGCTACGGGTCGGAGGGTCAGGCTGAGACCTTCCGAGCGCAACTCTATTATCGCCGACAGAGAACCGATGAGACTCTTGGCGATCTGCTTCACGACATCCGGAGACTCGTCGTCCTTGCTTACCCGGTGCCGTCCAGTGAAACGACAGAAATTCTTGCGAAGGACGCCTTCCTCGAAGCGATCCGCGACCGGGAATTGTCCCTGAAGGTGAGAGAACGCGAACCTAAGACCATCGACGAGGCGTATCGAACGGCTCTACGCCTCGCCGCGTATCAGCAAACGGCGGATTTGGACGATCGTCGGAGACCAGCCAATCGAGTGCGAGGGTCTCAGGAAGTCGACGCCGGTGGACAGCTCCAGTCTCAATTGGACAGCTTCTTCGCGGCGCAGCGTAAGTGGCAACAGGACATGGAAGGAAGAATCTGCCGACAGCTGGACGAGATTCGAGGCTCGTATCGCACGAGTTTCAACGCCGAACCGGCTGTTCCACGGACGGTTCCATCTACCGTTCCTACTCCTCCTCCTCCTTCGCAAGGGAACGCACCAGGTAGTCCCGGGCGCGGGATAACCTGCTTCAACTGTGGACGGGTCGGTCACGTGGCTCGCCGGTGCCGCCAGCGCCAGCAGTTCTTCAACCGCCGCGACGACGCAGCCACCTCGGACCCACCGACGTCCGAGCAGAATGGGACGACCGTCACCAACCACACGACGAGAGACAGAGCGACGGGCGTCACGAACAACGCGATCTACATCCGTGGAACGATCAACGGACAGCAAAGAACATGCCTAGTGGACACTGGGTCGGAGGTAAGCCTGGTTCCCTCTGCTGATGTTGATGGTCTGCCGCTTCAGCCTAGTAACCGCATTCTTTTGGCTGCTAATGGAACACAGATTAGAGTCTTGGGTCAGATTGATGTTCCGATTAAGATTTCCAGAGGGTTCTCTATTGATACGGGCTTTCTTGTCTCTGACCAGATAGGCGAACCAATGCTTGGGATGGACTGGTTGAGGCAGCATCGTTGTCGCTTGGGTTTTGGTCAGGGCGCACTCTTCATTGGTCGGCGCCGCATTCCTCTGGTTAAGGGTAATGGCTCGCTTTGGTGTCGCCGGGTTATGGTCGCAGAGGAGACAACAATTCTTCCTCGATCGCAGAGCGATATTCCTTGTAAGATGCAATATCGTGATTTGAACACCTCCGCCCAGGCGTGGATGACTGAGTCTAAGGAGATTCAGCCTGGTCTGCACGTGGCAAGAGTTGTGCTGGACGATAATACTGATAAGGCGTGCATTAGAGTTGTAAACTTGAATGAATATCCTGCTATGTTGACTGTCGATCAAATGTTGGGTGACTTACACCCCGTGGAGGTTGAGGTAAGGGAGGAAGCGGAACGACAGACGAATTCCCCTAATGAAACTCATTTGGTCGAAAAGTTGATGGAGGAGATTTCTGAGGATGTCTCGGCAGAAACAAAGGAGAGACTGAAGGAGTTGTTGGTCAAGTACGAAGGGATTTTCTCGACCACGGACCATGACCTAGGGAGGACCACGATCTCTCAGCACAGGATTGACACCGGAGACTCTCGTCCTGTGAGACAACCCTTGAGGAGGCAGCCGCTTCCGTATCAGGCCGCAATTGATGCAGAACTGGATCAGATGTTGTCGACTGGTGTTGTGGAACCTGCTCTTGGTGAATGTTCTGCGAATGTGGTACTCGCCAAGGAGATAGATAGATCTTTACGGTCTCGTAATGGTTACGGCAAATCTATTAGGCCTAATCTGACAGGGAAGGATTCCTATCCTTTTCCAAGAACCGATGCCTTCGTTGATGCCCTTTCTCATGCTGGGTGTCTTAGAACTCTTGACTTACGATATGGATGTCCCCAGAGAACGATTGGTCTCGCTCATGTGAATAGGAACGGTCTGTCTACCTGTAGGCTGATTTTGAATCGTGGACTTGTGCTCTTTGACCCCGGAGGATATCGATCTGATTTTGCTCGACTAATTCGAGAGAGACCCGCTGGTCTGTTTTACGTGGCTGAACTGTCCGAAAGATTTGAGAAGGCTCGTAGCCCTAGGAAGAACGCTGAGAGGCGCAAACACAGCTACGACTTGCGAGTACGGCCGGCAAGATTCGAAGAAGGCGATTGGGTTTACTACTTCAGTCCACGGAAGTTCGTGGGTCGTAGCCCAAAGTTCCAGCGTAACTTCACGGGTCCCTACATGATACAGAGGGCGTGCGGTCCGGTCAACTACCTCCTCCAAAGGTCGCCGAAGGCTAAGCCCTTCGTGTCTCACGTTGACAAACTCCGCCACTGCTACTGGCGGACGAAAAGACAGTGGAGTGAACCAGCTACCAGGATGACCGATGAACCAGCTATCGAGGTGTCAGACGAAGCCACAGCTCCTCCACGCCGTCGGCCACGTCACCGTGGGAAGCGTTCACCTACAACGGAATCGTCTGCCACCCTCGCCGAAGCTAACGGCGGCGCGACAGCTTTTGCCGTCGATCGGCCACGAGACCAGACGCTGGATAAGAAGGCGCAGGGAAGAGATGTCTACGAGGGAGGCCCGGACGGAACTACGACCGGTTCAAGCCGACCTCGTCGCAATCCTCGCCGACCAGTCCGCTTCCAGTGAGGATCTCGAGGCGGACGGGCAAGTCTTCGTCGTCGGTGCGCACAAGAATCCTTGTCGGCGCACGAGTCTACGTCCGCAGGCGTTCCTCTTCGTCTGCGCGCAAGCTTCCTCCTCGTCAGCGCACGTTCCTCTGCATCGTCGGCGCAGTTCCTTCTTCGTGCGCGCAAGTCAGCGCGCAAGGTCCTTCTACGTGCGCGCAAGTCAGCGCGCATGCCTCTTCGTCTGCGCGCAAGTTCTTCGTCGGCGCGCAAGTCAGCGCGCAAGGTTCTTCTACGTGCGCGCGAGTCGGCGCGCAAGGTCCTTCTACGTGCGCGCAAGTCAGCGCGCAAGTTCCTCGTCTGCGCTCGAATCCACGCGCACAACTGCGTAACGGAATTCACGGAACTCTGCCGGAACAATTCTGTTGGAGAAACTTTCAAAGGTGAATATGGATGGCGTTCGAAACTTTGTCGTGCATAATGACCTAATGACTTATTGTGTGAAGGACTTTCCATGTGAAACGCTTTATTGTGTGAATTTATGTGTGAAACTTGGGAGCGATGTGCTTATTTTAGCATGTCGATGCTTACGGACGATTAGTTTTACAAGTGACTTTCTGTGTGCGATGGCACTTTATTTTCGGATTTAATTTCTTATTGAACGACGGTCGGTCGTGCGATTGTCCTGCTATGAACAGTGGTTTAATTTTATACCTGAATCGGATTATAGCACGTTATTTGAACATTCGTATTGAACTGAACAATATTTCGTGCATTGAACATTGACCGCGCATTATTGACATTGCAGTAGACCGATGCCTAGTCAAATTTTGGGGACAGTGCCTTGCTCCTTTCTCCCCAAAGTGGAATTGGGGACTGTTTGTGGGGGAGCCGTGTAGAGATTTTGCACTGTATGGGTGTCTGTATGTGTGTCTGCCCTGCTCTGTATCTCTGCCTGTACCCATACCTTCAGCCTATCTACATCTTCAGCACATCTACATCTTCAGCACATCTACATCTTCAGCACATCTACATCTTCAGCACATCTACATCTTCAGCATATCTATACCTTCAGCCTATCTACATCTTCAGCACATCTACATCTTCAGCACATCTACATCTTCAGCACATCTACATCTTCAGCACATCTACATCTTCAGCACATCTACTTGCTCAGCATACCTAGCCTATAGCCTACTTCTACATCTTCAGCGCATCTAGCCTACGCCGCCTATAGCCCACATCTACATCTTCAGCGCATCTAGCCTACGCCGCCTACAGCCCACATCTACATCTTCAGCACATCTACATCTTCAGCACATCTACATCTTCAGCACATCTACATCTTCAGCACATCTACATCTTCAGCACACATACAGGGTATATAAGTCCGCTCGTACGCTTGCTCGGGGCAGACGAATGGCCTGGTGAAGAACGCCTAAACCGCGTAGTAGTCGGGCTAAATGATCTGGCTTGACGGACGGTAAAACGTTCGTTGAGTGATACTATTGTGAAGGGAGTAAAGCCTGAACCTGAGCCTCGAGCTTTGAACTCGGCCTCTTCGGGTATTCCTTCACGGGACTGGGGTTCGGTGCCTGACTACCGTAACCTAGCTGACGGACAAAGCTGCTACGACGCGCGGACTCTTGCGCTGCAGAAGCTGCCGCTATTGACATTCCGATCTGTTGTTGCTGTCTGACATTTCACTTTCTGCTGCAACTGACTTTCCGAATCTGGGCGCTATATCAATTACTGTCCTCTGATCGTGGCGCTACATAAATCGCGCTGTGAAAACTGTGATTCTTCGATAAACTGTGATTCTTCAATAAAACGTGTTCAAGCCTAGTCGGCTAATCTTTAGTCTACCGCTAAAGTGGACTCCGCGGACTGCAAGGGTACCTGACGACAGGGGTTGGTATTGGTCATCCTGGGTCTTCGCCCAGCCCCCGTTCTCTACAATACTAATCTAACTCTGTGGTGCATGCAGGTCTTGGTTTCACTGTTGCCGGTGGCATTGGTAGTCAAGAGATCGAAGGAGACGATGGGATATTCGTGACAAGGATAACGGAAGGTGGAGTCGTTGATCAGGATGGAAGGCTGTCAGTCGGAGATCGACTGCTCGCAGTTGGTTCAACTTATCATCATCCTTAATTCGTCGTCATCATCATCATCATCATCATCATCATCATCATCATCATCATCATCATCATCATCATCATCATCATCATCATCATCATCATCATCATCATCATCATCATCATCATCATCATCATCATCATCATCATCATCATCATCATCACATCATCATCATCCTTGCACATGCCATGGCTGTGTATAAATATGATTTTGGTTAAAGGTTAATGACGCCAGTATGACGTACGTGAGTCATGAGGAGGCAGTGGAGACGCTGATGGGCGCCAGAGGGCGCGTTCGTCTCGTGGTCGCCAAGACAAACATCCATTCGGACAACTTTGCTCCCGGTAAGAACTTGCTCAAACCTCGATAAAATGATTATATCATTATAGGCATGCACTTCTTGCATTAATTTACGTTAACGTTGCTCTGAATTTAGCCTACTATTCGATTACTTTAAAAAGGTTTGAATCAGAAATGATTTCTTCTGTATACGCAGCGATTCTGATTCGAATGTACATGTAAGTAAAAAGAGTGTTATTATTGCACATCAACCGTACTCTATTATATAATTATATATATAAAAAACATAATATTATATATATAAAATTATATAGGTTAGCCTACATGTAAGTAGTTGATGCCGTAGTCCACAAAAGTTGGCGGAATCACATTTATCAATTTCATGGATATATATTAAACCAATCATATAGGATTATAGGGGACTTTCCTCGCCCACTGAGGTCATCACTGTTCACAAACCCCTTGCTTCATTGGGTAGCCTAAATATATTAACATTGGTCTTCATACTGAACCACTTATCATGAACCTCCGCAAAGAAATTCCAGCTACTCGCGAGTCTTTATAATAATTTTGTCTCAGGATAAAAATTCATAATTTTGTCAGACGTCTTGCTTGAAATCTTTAGTGTCAAAGATTGAAATGTCTGTTTCTTTGCAGCTGCGCCGTTAGCAACGGGATTGACATCGACATATGAAAACGGATTCGAAACAGTGGCAGCATACAATGGCAGCGCATACGTTCCAAGGCAAGCCCCACCATTTCGCTTGCAGCTACCACCCAACAATTCATCTCAGTCGCCACCCATCAGTCAGTCTACACCACTGGTACCACCTAATATCTACGCCTCGAACTTTGGAGCAGGCCTACAGTCTCCACCCAATATGTCCCAGCCTCCGTCTACCATGTATCAACCGCGGCAACATTCTACGTCTCCGATGCCGTATGTTCCACGTACCGGATCTGGCGTTCAGGAGTTTCAGCCTTTGCCAGAACTTATCCCTAGAGTGATGACAGGATCCGAGATGCCAAGGTATAGACACCAGTCACACCCAATAGTAGGCTACTTGAAACATTATTCAAGTAACATATATACATGTACATTGTACAAGTACGCGTAATGCAGACAACGATTGAACCTATATACTTTCGATCTATCTATAGCTATGTAATTTACATAGTGCCCGTTAAAGATAGCCACCTAGAGGGGTTACCAACCCATGCACGTCCGGTCAAAAAGGAAAGTCTGAGGTAGTACCAAGGTAATTTTCATTTAATAACCATCTCCTGACAAAAGATTCAGCTATAGGCTGACTAAATTGTTTAAGCAATTCTGTTGGAAATCATGGTCCATGGCTCGAAGGATTTTGGCTTAGGCGTTATAGCCTGTAGTAACTCCGAAAATACTGCTACAATAAGACACCTTTTCAGGCTCTCGCTTACGTTGCTGCCTATTTACTGACACTTGTAAGATAGAGAATCGAACGAGACTGAGTAAATGGAAGTGATGACCCATCCAGCCAAAAGCTCATGTCGCACGACAGCAGCTGATGGCTTGTTCCAACTTCCAGATCGAAGGTTTGACAATGTGTGATCACTTTTTATGTGTAGGCCAACTGATTAATTATTCTAATAATATCAAGCTTTCATTTCAATTCATTTCCTAGTTTCGTCAAAGAGCAGCGGCAGATAACAATACGCAAGAACCTGACCGCTGGACTCGGATTCAACATCGTTGGTGGATCGGAAGGAGTGGGAATATTTGTGTCTGCGATCATTCCAGGTGGAGCGGCGCATCTCAATGGACAGTTGAGGAAAGGAGACCAGATTCTGTCGGTATGCTTGAAACACTATAGACAACGCATGGGGGGGGGTCTATTTTTTGCTCATTTATTTAGGATTTTCGTGGTGTGTTTAGGAATTCCTCCCACAAACAAACATTGGACATTACTTTGACCTTTGACTTTTCTTATTTCGTTCTCTTGTTCCAAGTAGCAGGTCGTAAGAATTTTTTCGTCCAAAAGTCAAATTTTGGCTCCCCCACTGCTAAAATGTCCCCCCACACCTATAGTTATGATGATGGTGTGCACTGACTTTGACCTGATTAATTATTTGTCTGCTTTGTTGCATGTCAGGTGAACAATGTCGACCTTCGTGAAGCGAGTCATCAGGAAGCGACAATGGCATTGAAGGCCGTTGGAGAGACAGCCCTCATCGCCGCTCAGTATCGACCAGAAGGTATAACCTCATTTTCATTAGAATGATATTGCTACTGATGGTGGTGATGGTGGTGAAAATGATGATGGTGATAATAATGATGACGATGATGACGATGATGGCTTATGAGCAAATAAAGTTGGACTGCAGTTAAGTCAATTATTATTATAATTGCTGTTGGTGTTGATGAGAGGCAGAAAGATTTGTTGACTGTCTGTGTTGTGACAATTCCTTAATTTCAGAGTTCAACCACATCGAGAGGAAGACACGAGAGTTCCAGCAGAAGATGAAGGGCAGACCAAACGATCTTCAGGGGGCCATCCAACGCAAAGCCATATTCATCCGGTCAGTCAGACAGCAATGTTATATTTGTAGCAATGTTATATTTGTAGCAATGTTATATTTGTAGCAATGTTATATTTGTAGCAATGTTATATTTGTAACAATTTTATATTTGTAGCAATGCTATATTTGTAACAATTTTATATTTGTAGCAATGCTATATTTGTAGCAATGTTATATTTGTAGCAATGTTATATTTGTAGCAATGTTATATTTGTAGCAATGTTATATTTGTAACAATTTTATATTTGTAGCAATGCTATATTTGTAGCAATGTTATATTTGTATAGTAATAATGTAGCATAGCTTGCAATGCTATGGTTGCAATCTAATTTGTAATTTGTAATTGTACTTTATTTAGCTTCTCTATTCGCATTTCATTTGAGTAAGAGTCACATTGTTTTTGGGACATTTATTTGTTTGTTTGATGGTTGCACCAAATAGGTGACTATATACTCCTATATCACTATTTGGCCGAAAACCGAACAGCTATTTGGTCGAATACCGAATAGCTATTTGGCCTGCTATTCGGTCGCGAAGCGAATACGAAGCGAATATTCGGTACAGGTCTAATTATATGTTTTATTGGTTGAACTGCAGTGCTCTGTTCGACTACGATGCGTCGAAGGAAGCCGACCAGATGCCTGGAAGAGGAATGAGCTTTTCGTTTGGTGACATCCTGCATGTCGTCAATCCAGGTGGAAACGACGAGTGGTGGCAGGCGAGGAGAGTCCTTCCGTGGTCCGATGTTAACACCGGAAGTGGATTCATTCCCAGCAAGAGACGGTATATAGGATGATTTCCAGATCGCAGGAAAAATTAATGTCTTCTCTGACATTACAGTTTATGAAGAATCGCTGTATATCATAGTATGTTGACTTGAGGTACCGTACTCACGTAGGCCTACTGTACACCTTACTTACTACTTGCCTGCAGTGTAGTGTGTGCGTGCGTCTATTTACGTCCAATGGTCTAATGAGTTTAGCTTGTAGCTTTGTGTGCTGTTGACCAGTCCTATTTTTTGTGTGTTTTGCAGAGTTGAGGTGAAGCCAATCAGCCAACCGAGACCTCCATCGACCGCTGGAAAACCGGAAACAGACAGTAACAGAGAGGTATAGGCTGACTGGAAAATTCCATCGATGATGACAATGGAAAAGAATAAATGGAAGAGGAAAGAATGAGGAAAGGATCGAGGAGTTGGATAAGAAAGAGAGAAGCATGAGATAAAGACGATGAAATAATAATAATAATAATAATAATAATAATAATAAATTATGAACGGGGGATTTGGTGAGGATTGACGAGAGCCTGAGAGGGTATATATATGGATTCGGAGGGTGGTAACGGAAGGATGACTGCAACAAGGAATGGAGTATACAAGAAAGAGAATAAAGAAGAAGAAGCAGATGTGGCTGAGAGCACGAGAAGCATTTCGAAGAGAAGGAGTTGAGAAACTGGGAGCATGAGGAAGAAGAGGAGAAGAGAATAAGAGAATAAGAGATCGAAATTATGAGAAGAAATTATAAGAGGGAGAGAAGAAGTAAATAGAAAGATAAGATGATCAGAATGATGAAGGTGAATAAACGGGAGTTTGATAGGCCTAAGGAAGAAACGGAAGAGGAGGAGGAGGAACGTTAAAGACGAGAGAATTTAAAGTGAGGATGAGGAGAAAGATTATTGCTTGTGCTGCTGCTGCAAATGCTGATGACGATGATGACGATGACGATGATGATGACGACAAGACGACGATGACGATGACGATGATGACAACGTCAGCTCGACCCTGAAAAGAGGTTCTGTCGGCTTTTCAGAACGTTCCTTTGAAATCGAATAGAAGAAGAAGTTTTATTCTTAGCAACAAACTTCCGTTTGGAAAGTCTAAAGAAAAACTTCACGAAACAGGAAGCAGCCAGCAGATAGCGCCACCACCAGGTTTCTTGTTGTCTGTCTACTTCTATGTATCTTTATGCATGTGTGTTTCTCTTTCTGCTTCTCGGTTCATCACTCAGTCTTTATACACCACGCAATCTCTCTACTGCAGTACAGTAAATCACTTCATGTAGCAAACAATGTATCCAGAACTTTTCTTGCTAGATGCAACCAGATGCAGCGCAGGTTTTGATGCGATTATAGTGGCACCGCGCCGTATATAGGCTAGCCTTAATTTAGACCTAGCACTAGGCCTATATAGCAGTTACATGACTAAAATGTTCGCTGCATTTTTTGTTGAAGAGAGCAACAGTTGGTCGCCATCTTACGAAGTGGTCACCCAAGTACAATGTAAGTTTACTTAATTTGAATCGTTGCAATACTTAGGCTACTGAGTGGCTAAAACATATGCTCGGGTAATACAGTTGTAGGCCTATAATAGGCCTACTCCAAGCTTGAAAAGACACAGGTCGTATACAGAATACTGTTGTTGTAGGATTTTAGAAGTGCCGTATACGCCTAATTAGTGGAAATGTTTAACATTCGCGGGGTCAACTAAAAATGACTATATGGGCTAAGTATAAGCTTACTATAGTTAAAAGGGGCGACTTATTTCCGGAGCATAAAGTCATACACGCAGACTTTATAACACTCCTCACATATAGGCTATCATCTTTGGACACTGCCACAAAGTGAGCAGCCAACCAAAAGATGAAGTCTGCAGGGTCAAGTTAGATGAAAGATCTAATCTAACTTAGCGACCAGGCTAAGCTGTCCTGCGCTTATAATATATATATATATATATATATATATATATATAGCTATAGCAATTTGAGTATATAGCATTGTAGAAAATTATCCATGTCGCGATTAAGGTTGAGAAATTTTGAAGTCGCGGAATTTGGTATGATATATCTGGAAATCTATAAACGTGATTGGCAAGGCCGTATCCAGGGGGGTGTTTTGGGTGTTTGAACACCCCCCGAAATGGAAAATGCAGAAAAAATATATTGCATTTTCTAGTTTGTCATGCAAGAAATCATGAAAAAGTGATGAAAACACCCCCCGAAATGAAGTAAAAGAAATTTGACGGCGAAGATATTTAACACAGATTTCAAGCGGATGACTAAAAAAAGGTCATCAGAAATTTTGGCGGCGAAAATGGGAAATATTTCACAGATTTCGACCGGATGACTAAAAAAAGGTCATCAGAAATGTTGGCGGCGAAAATGGGAAATATTTCACAGATTTCGACCGGATGACTAAAAAAAGGTCATCAGAAATGTTGGCGGCGAAAATGGGAAATATTTCACAGATTTCGACCGGATGACTAAAAAAAAGGTCATTAAAAATTTTGGCGGCGAAAAATTTGGCCTCCACTGAAAACACCCCCCGAAATCAAATCCTGGCTACGGCCTTGGTGATTGGTTTAGTCAAACTTTAGTATTAGTGTGGAACATAGATTGGGATGTGCATTGAGAAATCCTAATTTCTTTCATCAGATTCATCAATCTGACAATAATCTGTAGCAATCATTGCAATTGATTGAATTTTACGCATTTTAATGAAAATGCTGGAAAAGGTTTTAGATAAGAAACCCTTTAACTCCCTTAAAAATCGTATTATAGGCCTACCTTGACTAACATTAATTATCAGAATAGGCTAATAATCGTTTTGCAGGTAAGATGACAAGGCCAGTCATTATTTTTGGACCGCTCAAAGATAGACTCAACGATGAACTGGTGGCCGAGTTTCCTACCAAATACAGCAGCTGCGTTCCCCGTGAGTTTTAATAATAATGATGATGATGATGATGATGATGATGATGATGATGATGATGATGATGATAATAATGATGATGACGACGACGACGATGATGATGATGACGATGTCGATGACGACGATGATTATAATAATAATGACGACGACGACGATGATGATGATGATGATGATAATTACGACAACGGCAACCAGGCCTAAGTCGCAATGTCGTCCAACAGCGCCCAGCTGTAACACCTAGGCCTACCTTGGAAAACCTAGATCATCTGATTTGCAGTGGCGCGCTACAGCTGCAGTGCAAGTCACGGCATGAACCGGTATAGCCTTGTAGAAAAGCCTTTGCCCTGCTCGTTACCCTGCCACAATGCTGCCAAAATATCTTCCCTATCGAAAATTTATTTAAAGCGCACATCACCAATTGCACTGGGTCTTTCCTATGCGTCTATATTCTGCAAGTGCTTTGAATCAGTCTGTTCGACATTATTATAGTTTTCTGCCACTAGACCTAAGCTGAGAGCGCCTCTTGTAATCTGCGATCACCGTTGCTGTTGCTATAGACATACATGTAGGTCAGTATAGGAGTTTGTTTGTGTATAAAGTGCATGAGTGATGGCTAATAATAATTATAATGACTACAAATGCTTTGTTTGACCATGCATAAGACACGACGCGTCCGATTCGAAGAGACGAGGTGGATGGTCGCGACTACCATTTCGTTTTGTCTCGAGAGATCATGGACGATGACATCCGAATGGGTTTGTTCGTCGAAGCAGGTGTCTACAATGAACACCTGTACGGAATGAGTGCAGAAGCCATCAAAGCAGTCGCCAGCCAGGTACACACACACACACACACACACACACACACACACACACACACACACACACACACACACACACACACACACACACAAGCACACACACAAAAATATTATATAGCTTAATTATATTATTATATGACATATTTTATATACGAAGTTCGTTCGCTGTTTTCAAACTGCGTTGTCTCAGTAACGGCGTCGTGTTTCTTTATAATATTTTGTCAGTGCATACATACCGGTAAGTCAAAATTGATGCTGGTACAAATTTGATTATGATCCGATCCGTTGTTGCCATTAGTTAAAAAATGTAAAGACGACCAGTTTTTGCGAAAACTAAGTTCATCAAATTAACACAGTAAATAAAATGTGTATAGCCTAGCCTCGTACACAAGACACTATTGTTACCTAGTACTTTCTTTCTGCTTAACGACAGCACTGGGCCTTCTAGGGGGGGGGCTTAGGCCCCTATAACCCCTTATAAACCCTGCTATGCCCACTGGTTGGATATGCCTCTAGGGTAGAGATCTAATGTCATGAACATTGTATTGGTTGCTGCTGTTTTGGTGCAGCTTAGGCCTAATAAATTTACGAGCCCTACAAGGATCTTCAGAGGCAACGGATGTTTTTGTTTATTGTGACAGGGGAAGCATTGTCTTCTGGACGTCAGCACCGGAGCCATACCCAGACTGCACGCAGCAGGCATCCATCCAATCTCCATCCTCATCAAGCCACGCTCCTCGACAATGATCAGGTCAGTCTGCTGCAGCCATGCACAGCCCATCTTTATATCTTTAACACGATCGACTATACATGTAATTAAACGACTTCATTATAATTATGTATGCGCATGCATATGGAGATTTATATAGCGCCTTTCGATAACCTCATGCACGAAGGCGGTTCTTCGGCTCATCATGCAGACGCCGATGCCTGTATGACTCGTTCGAAACGAAGTGACGACATGTTAATTTTACTTACCAATGGATGTCCCAGTTGTCCCGCCCCCCCCCCCCACTTGTGAGATGCATGGACCTCGCATACACATCAGAATGACGATGACAGCGACGATGGCAATGCAGGTGATGAAGACAACAACTGCAACGGTGATGATGATGATGATAATGATGACGACGACGACGACGATGATGATGATGTTCAAACGATTTAGTATTATTGCTCCAAGAATCCAGACAGCACTCTTCACAGCTGAGCTGAGCTAACCCAACTTTCCTCCTTAATTGTATAGCTGATATAATATCCATGGCGGCAGTCAGACTTTCTTCAAAACCATGGAGAATTGGACATGATGCGGCACAGCGGCAGGACTTATTATTATTGCAACTTTAAGCTTATTTCAAATTGACACGATACGTCATTGCTTATACCGGTATATATAAATTGCAGTCTGTGGAACCAACCAATATCCGAAGAAGCGGCTCGAAAAGTCTACGCAGCAACGGTCAAACTCTTCGAAGATTCCTACCTGCACTTCACAGGTAAGCCGATCCAATCAATGCCTCCCTCTTCAGCAACCAATTTCCTTTCGATCGAGTGTATTCAAAACTGCATCTGTGACTCCACTTTCTTCTTTACACTACTTAAATGCCGTCGAAAGCCGCCCACGAGGCGCAACACAACATACATGCACGCATAGAAACATATATTATACAAAAAATGTCGTACATACACACATGTACATGTAGGCCTATGTCACACATACACGCATGCGTGCATGCATACATGATACATACGTACACACGTACACACGCATACATACATACATACATACATACGTACATACGTGCATACGTACATACGTACATACAAACATACATACATACATACATACATACATACATACATACATACATACATAGTACATACACACGTAAATACAAACATACACACAGCCTTGCCTACTTACTTACCTTACATACATACGTAGTACGTAGCCTACATGTATAGAAACACACGTCCTGTAGGCAATTTCCATGCAATTTCATGTACAATTATTATTTCAGCCGTCGTAAGTGCCGACTCGCCATCCGAAGTGTTCGATGAAGTGAAGCAGATCATAGCCGACCATTCAGATTCACTCATCTGGATCACTTCGAACGAGAAACTTCCGACTCAGTGACGCGTATATAACGATACACATGAATGAGTGGCACTTGATGCATGGCAGCATACATGACTAATCTGATGATTGACCGCGTTGACTGTATTGATCAATTTCTACCAAATCTATTTTTCTACCGTAAAGTAACCGTAGTCCCTATAGTTGTTGAGTTCAATTCATAGACGACTGTTTCTTGACCATAATAATTATAACTAGCCTATAACGATTCTGAATTTGAACTGACTTTTTCAGGTTTTTATAGGCCCCTACTTGACGCCAAACTGATTCAACAATTCGAGCTTTGTGCTATGGATTACATTGTTGATCAAGCACTGATGATGAACGATTGGCTATTAATCACTGGTGATTTAAAATTTTTACAATAGGCTACTTTGGAATGTTCACGTTACATTAGCCTACTTAATTTACCACTGGGTTTGTTCAACTTTGTTGTAAGCTTATCATCGAACAGTTGAGTCGCTGCATGCACTTCATGCAGGTCAACCGATTCAGTAGGCTAATGTCGCTTCCACTCGCCGATGACAGATAGGGCTAGAGCCTATATAGGCCTAATAAATAATGCACCTTAAAACCCGATTCTCCATGACCCACTAGCGCCCTACATGTAGGCCTGTTACATTATCAGCAGTTTTCACGTCTATATAAAAATTATATTTGCAGGCTATTTTCATGTCAAAAATGAGTCGACGTAGATGTAATTTAGAGACCTGTACCGTATCATGTTTTGTATAGAGTGCACTCTATCTAGCCTAGATTACAGAGAGTCAGAGACTAGCCATGTAACATCATACATGTAGGCTATTCGACGTGCTTTGTTAATTGTTTTAAGCATTATAAGAATTGAGAAATACAGTTATAGGCTATGTAAAATAATGATGAAATCTATATGTTTGCTCGGGTTGTTATGATTTAGGAAGACAACATGCTAAGTTCAATTCCATTCGCGCACTAGGGGCACACCTATCAACTAGACAATGCAACTCTATTTATCAACCATAACAGTTAACAAACTTCAGCTAGGAAAAATACAAAATAGGCTTTGTAAGCAGAGGGAGGAGGCCTTAGAGGGGTGTGTGAGAAGCTTAACTGAGGTTAACAAAATGCACATCGGGTGCGTACATGAGGCTAGTCGAGAATACGATATTTTCCGTACATAGTAATATGGATGGCCCTAATGACCTCTGGTTAGTTTGGCATAAAACATTTTAACAAAGTCTCACTCTTACATGGGTCTCCTTTAACAGCTGCTGTCCCTTCTGACAGTAGCGGCGGCAGGGGAGGGGGGCTAAGCCCCCCCATAAATAGGCAATCCATTTTTTTCGCCATGTAAAAATGACAAATTTCGAAGTTTAGCCCCCAAAAATTGAAAGCTGATGACTAAAAAAAGGTCATCAGAAATTTTGGCGGTGAAAATGGAAAATTTTCCGACGAAAGTTCAGCCCCCCAAAACTGAAATCCTGGCGCCGCCACTGCCTTCTGACCCACTGGCAACCGGAATTCGACCTCCTTACAAATACTTTTTGGCCAACACCTCAAGATCGGACTCAATACAGAGCTCATGACTAAGACAGTGTGAGAATTGTGGAAAAATAACGGGGTTGGGGGTGGACTATGATCCCCTTGGAATTGGGGTGTGAACACACACTTTACATGGGGCTCTAGGAAACACTGGGGTGTTGAAACCTCCAATTCCCTGGCAATTTCACCATGGACTGAGCTGGTATTCTGCACATGGTCTTCCCATGGCGCATTAGAAGGTTGGAGCCTACAATATTAATACAGCCTATAGGCCTAAACAAATTTTACATAAAGGCAAATGAGGGAAAACTATTTGCACATGGCTCTTCAGAGAAATAAATACACATTTTAAGATCAGACACCATGGTTAATCGGAAAAAAACATCCACAAGGCCAACCGGCCAAGTGTTCACTATGTATTAAGGGAGAAATTGTAGGCTCAATACCTCCAAAAGTCGCTACAGCCTACAGTGCATGGAGTCATGTACCACAAGCATTCTATAATACTTCAATGTTTCATGCAAGCTTCGTCATTGGATAGGTGGGACAAATATATACATGTAACAAACAATGTAGTGTAACAGTGTAACTTATTTTACAGAAAAATCCAATTACCGTAACTTTAAGTCAGCTTATCAAAAAGTATACATAAGAAATCTTCAGGTTTACTATTTCCATTTCTGGCACGATTAATCTTATTCCAATTTCCGCCTTTTAGAAGAGCGGGAGGACCGATCCGCAACAGACTTTAGACCTCGATTGTCAACTGGTGTATCTGCTCGCTTCAAAGCGCTGTTCCCTAACTCGACTGAATTGATAGTCCTACATTTCTTTTGATTCCCAAGCGCATTGGAGTTGTGCATGCGCTCGATTTTTACCGAACAGTCCTTTAGATGTTGGCTCTTCATATGACGAATAAATGGTCGTCCAATCTGCACAGTTTTCAGGCAAAGTGGACAAGCCTCCCGCTGTGTAGAGTGTTTCATATAAAAGTGACGCCGAAGTGCACTCAAATAGTTGAAAGCCTCCTTACAACGTGAACACTTGTGCATATGGTCGTTTACGATGTGATTGTTCAATTCTTCGGCAGTTAAATGAATTGTTCCACAAGTCTTGCATGTATGATTTGCCTTTCCGGGTTTTTTGCTACCCTTGTTCTTCGGTTGACCGTCGAGTCCTCCTGGTGGGTTTGAAGCAGATGCCCAACGAGTCTTGTCTGGAAATGATGCAGCAATTGTGGCAAGGAGAATATTTCTGTTCGCAAACAAGTTTTCATGCACCGCCAGCATGTGCCTTTCAAAGCTACGAAAATTCAAGTGCAACGAACAGATCCCACAGTCCTTGAATTCATACGACTTTGCAAATCGGTCACGATGATGTGTTATTAAGTGTTCGACAGCATTTTCCACATTTATATCTTGACATAGTGAACAGCGTTGCAAAGGCCTTATTAACCGACTATCACTGGCATGCACCAAATGGTAATGCCGAAGAAGGCCAGAAATGGTGAAAAACGACTGCACGCACAAGGAGCATCGCTGTGATGGAACAACACAGTCGAGATCATATACGAAAACTGCATGTGCGTTGCGGAAATGCGTGGAGAGCGATTGGCGATCCTTAACAAATCCTTCACAGAGCTCACAGATCTGCAGGCCATTCGAGACGTGATTCACACTGCCAGGGGATGGCTGCAGTTTTGGCAGTCTGACAAAACTCACCGTATTTCTTGCAGCAGAGATGCTTGAAGACAGCCGAGCAGAATTCTTTGTGACATTCTGTCTCGCCAAGGAAACAGTCGGCCGACTTGAGCGTGGTGGAGGATTTGAAGCAAATGAAGGGGCTAATGGTAGAATCGGACGTGGAAAGATTATCGGTGTCAAAACAGATCTGCCCTGATGTTGTACAATTGTACACATTTGATTACCCACTTGAATGAAACGAGTTTCAGCACCAGATGCGATCCTGGGATTCTGAAACTGCATAAGCGGCGACTGAGAAGATGCGAGTAATTGCATCCGTAGCAGATCAGAACCTACGCCGCCAGAAGGAACAAAAAGACATCGTTCTGGCTGAACTAAGGTAGGTGACGCTGGCACACCCAACCGCGATTGTGGGGCAGCCTTACGTAAAAGCGGTGGAACAGTCTGTGAAAAATTCTGAGGAAGTGCAAGGCTTCGCTGGGATGATGACATTATTAAATTTGTCTGCAAGCTATTTTGAGTTGCACGTGGTAGCGCCAGTGGTTGACCTGTGGTGAAAGGCAGAAAAGGTGACACCACCGGACTAACCACAGAGCAGGGCTGGGTAGAATTTTGGTTTTTAGGTGGCACAACAGAAAGCTGAATCCGTGGCATGCCAGGGCTCATTGAAGGTGTGACAATAAAATGAGTCAAGGGTAAAGACAGTGTGACAGAAGATGGAATTGTGGCACACTGTTGTGGGTGTTGTATAATAAGCGCACCTGATGGCATGCTCGAATGAAGTGGCATCCGAGATGGTTCTCCTCCGGAGGGAAAAACATGGTTACCAGGACCTGATACAGAAGTCACAGTGATCTGCTTTGCCAGCAATTCCCCAGCCAGCAATGGCCGCAGTGTAACATAAAGAGGAATGTCACAGTCCATCCGAACAGGACAGAGATTGAAGTTCGCGTTAAACAGTCGAGAACATCGGACTAAATGACTGTCCAAACGCGCCTGGTGGTTGTTCTCAAACGGGCAAAAGTTGCACTGATACTGAGCCACTTTTGCTGTCACCAACGCCTTTAGTTTGTGCCGTCTCTTCATGTGGCGAGTGAAGGCCAGAGTGTTCTGGGTTGCGAATGAGCACAAACAACAACGCACGTATCCGTTACGAGAAACATCACCAAACTGGCTGTGAAATGCCATCACATTTTGAGACTCCGAACAAAAGCCGCATCTGCACCGACTCATATAAAGAGCATATGCTTGGTTTCTCTTCGTCAGTCTTTGCTTGTTTGCAATCAACACAGATAGCTGGCGATTTTTTTCTGCTTCAGTGAGCGGACTTTTTGTAGTTGTCTGCGTCTGTATCAGATCATGACACACCCACTCGGTAACCAAATCGAGTCCGATATCGTGCAACAGTTTCGCCGCCGGCAGAAATGTCTTAATGGACGTAGCTACCGAAGGAGATCTTGAGACAGTAAAATCATTCTTGTTTTTAATAACAACCAATCTGGTGGGAGCAGCATTACTGTAGTTATTAGCAGTACGCATAACCTCGCTGAATTTTCCACTCGCGACACCTCCGTTCAGATTAGCAGGAGGACTTGTTTGGCACGTGATGGGAGTTGATGTCAGGATAACGTTTGTTACACAAGTTTTATCAGTCTCTGCTGATGGCATGCAGTTCACTGCGGCGGCATATCCACCATCTGGAACAGGATTACAGTCATTGGGCGGTTTCTCTAGGTCATTAAGTAAAAGACCAACAGGATTACAGTCACTGGATGGTTTCTCAAGGTCATTAAGTAAAAGACCAACAGGATTACAGTCATTGGACGGTTTCTCAAGGTCATTAGATAAAACACGAGCGCTTTGAGCAGCATCCATCGGCACTTGTTTGACATTATTATCTTCCATTCGATCACAGTTGTTCTCATTCACCTCAAGATCTGTTTTATTTTCACGTGCTGTGCTGGCATTTACCTCATCACGAATCATCTGTTCACTGGCAACATCAGATTCACTAGATCCAAGACTTTCCTGCGAATTCGTTTTGTCTTGCGTTCTACTGCTGGAAAGCTCTCCTTCAGCTTCTTCAGTTCTCGAACTATCTGCCTCGAGACATTTTTCACTTGCACCAATTGTGGCAGAACTTGTCTTATGAGAAATCATTTCATCGTTTGCACCCGATTCACGTAATCCAACACCTGCCTGGAAATCCATTTTGTCTTGCACTGTACTGCAAAGGTTCTCTTGAACTATTTTAGTCCGAATACTATCTGTCTCATTACATGTTTCGCCCATCAAAGCGGTTTTCCTCTCATCAGAAAAAATCCTGTCGTCATTAGCATTCGATTGACTTAGTCCAGCATTTTTCGGCAAGTTCATTTTGTCTTGCGTTCGACTGCAAAGTTTTTCCTGAACTTCTTCAGTTCTCAAGAGAAGACATGTTTCACGTCTTTCATCATTGATGCAAAGAGAAGAGTTTTCCTTTTCAGTGTCACCATTAGTGACTGTAGTCTCTGTAGCTCGTAGACCAGTTGCAACTGGTCCTGGGTGTGTTCCCAGATCTGAATCACAATTAATCATAGGCATGGAACTGTTCTCAGATATCTATACTTAAAGCTTTGCCATGTAGCAAGAACGAGATGAAAGTTCTACTTGGTCTTCATCAACCATTTATGTCCAAACGTCAGAAAGTCACGCAGTCTCGTCTTCTGAGCCGAGCACAAGAGGTGGACATCAAAGAGTAGCGGTTCAAATTCTGAAACAAAATAAACACTGTAATGGATGAATGACTCAGATTTCTCTACCTAAACAATACTAAGGTTCTCAACGCAAGTCACACCATTCAGGTTTTTGGGCCAACCCACTCTCCTGACACAGATTCATGACTAATCAAATAACTAGAGAAAAGAAAACTCAAAGAGCTCCACAAACATTCTTAGTCTACCTAAAGTTGCATCTCTCTGGCTCTGTTGTTAAACAGCCACATTCATGCACCATCAACAAGGTCTTAACTGACACCAAATAAATATTCAGATGTGCAATCACACACATAAACACACCGATAGGGTCTAAAAAACGTGCCACATAAATAGTCATAATTGTATATACAGATAGTAAAATCACTTATCTTGCATATCCAGCCACACTGAAGCCAAAAGGAGATCTAAGCTCAAAGGGAGACCTAAGCTCAAAGGGAGACCTAAGCTAAAAGGGAGATCATTGTCAACCGCTCCACCTAATCTGAGGTTGAAAATAAGTGAGCCTCTCATGCTAAGGCCTAAAAAAATCTTGTGTTTCCGGTAACAGAGCTAAAAGAAATTGGGTAGGTAGGTCGGAAAATATTTTTATTTTGGTAAAAAAAATTTATGCAGTGACTATCCGAAAAATTATACCCCACTAGTCTTTTTTGCACAAAGGTACACGCTACAACAAAGTGCGTGTTCTAAGCAAGTATAAACTGCCTATTTCTCGACTGTCTGTACCTAAAACTGCTCTAGAAAACAGTCCTATTAATTTCATTTTGTTGAAGTCTTTTCTGTTATGTCAATAAAAATGCTAAAAAAAATTTTTTCCCAAAAAATTTAATTTAAAAAAATATTTTTTTTTACAAAAATATTTGAGTCGCGGCAATAAAAGAGGGTCGGTCGGGTTACCGGAAACACAACATTTTTTTTTCTAGGCCTAAGCTTTTTATATAGCACACCCTCAAGATATCTACACAGAAGTGCTCCCAGTCCAACAATGGATAAATAAGAGTTTTTAAGTGAGAAAGAAACATAGTGGTGTGACCTCTAGGCACAAGGCGGAGTGCAACAGGGAGCCAATTCCAGGTTCTAGGGCCAGCCAATGAGAAAGAGCGCTGCTGCATTAAAGCAGTTCGGGAACGAGGAGTCAAAAGTTCAGTTTGATCAGCCGATCAGAGGTCAGATCGCCGCTGGACACCAGAGGTGGGACAGCAGAGCTCCTGTAAGTGCATGGAAGCAGGACCCTCCATTCAGCACCAGACTAATGCTGAAACGCTATGTGATCCGCTGTGGAATTGGAAGCCAGTGGAGGACATTCGGCATGCATTCCGTGACTTGATCGAATTTAGGAATGCGACCAGTAAGACGTGTGGCCGTGCGCAGAACCCGGTCAAGACACCCAATCCGGATCACTGGGAGCCCGAGATAGAGGGAACTACAATAGTTAAGGCGAGAGACCACAAATGCATAGATAAGAGTAGCAGCAGCAGTAGGGGTCAGAGATCGAGATACCACCCTTAGCTGACATAGTTGATAGTAGCAAATTAGCAATCACGACAAAGTAGATTTATGTGTTTCAAGAACGTGAACAAGGTCTCGAGCAGTGGAGGCTATGTGTTACTCTCACTTTAAAAATGCCTTATTTAGTCGTGTTTGGACTGGGAGCTCTTCTGAGCAGAATTCCTTGAAGGTATGCTATACAAAAACTCAATAATATAGTCGTCTGATGGAATTTGATTACATAATAATTAAATTCTTTTCAAATCAAAACAGTAAACCATAACAGTTAATGCATTTTGCCTAGCAAATATGTTTAGCAAAAATAAATAATAGCCTACCGTAAAATAGATATTTTAGAGATGACTTTAGCTAATTCACTATTGTAAAGTGTTGGGAAGATTATTTGTACATACACACGGGTGGAGGGGTTCCATAAAATTTATGAATTGCAACAACAATTACGAATGTAATGTTATGAGGACATAAGGCTTCATTCCCGAAATCGCTACAGTAGAGTGCTGCGACGTTAAAAGCAGGGACGTAACTAGGATTTTTAGTTTGGGGGGGCTTAAGCCTTAAGTATGACCATTGCGCGAAGTTGCGAGTGCCGAAGGCACGAAGCCCGTCCCGACTAGGGGGTCTGGGGGAGCGTCGCAAGCTCCCCCAGCGGGGTCTGGGGCGGAGCCCCAGCGACCAGCGCATTTTTGGCTGTGTCGACCTCAAATGGAGCCATTTTTATGCTCTTGTTTGCCAGCTATTTGTGAACGGTAAAGTCGCGAAAACTTTAAGAATAAGTGGTTTTTCAGTGTCGCAAGGCTCAAGCTACCAGGATAACAATAAAAATCAAACTGCTACTCTAAATGAGAAAGGTTTTGTCTTTACTGTAAGCTCCCCAGCGGGGTCTGGGGCGGAGCCCCAGCGACCAGCGCATTTTTGGCTGTGTCGACCTCAAATGGAGCCATTTTAGGCTCTTGTTTGCCAGCTATTTGTGAACGGTAAAGTCGCGAAAACTTTAAGAATAGGGCCTAAGTCGCTTTTCAGTGTCGCGAGGCTCAAGCTACCAGGATAACAATAAAAATCAAACTGCTACGGTCAAACTTTAAGAGTAAGTCGTTTTTCCGTCCGTAACTGCATGGACGCCGTCCATGCAGTCATGGACGACCGTCCTGGCAGTGCTGGCCAAATAAGTCATAGGACGACGTCCTGCCTTGATAATAAGTGCCAGGACGCCGTTCATGACCGTCCTGGCACACTTTAAGCCCTGAGTAGAACGAGTGCGGTAGTCTATTTAGCCGTAAGCATACAACGGCTTGAATTCATTTGGGGGGCTTCAGCTTCGTTTGGGGGGGCTTAAGCCCCCCCCAAGCCCAACGCTAGTTACGTCACTGGTTAAAAGTAATGTTCCATGAAGCAATGTATTCAGTAAGTAAGTAATTAATAAGAAATTAACATCCAAATAAGTAGCTCCAAGTATCAGAACATTTTGTTGAAGTGCAGCAATACGGAAAATTCCCGAAAAAGCTTAAAGCTTGTAAGAACTTCAAAAGAGTCTAATCAGTTTATGAAGCACATGTTTCTTCACTTTCCAACTTTCTATTTACACGCATTTACTACATATTTCCCCTCAATTATAATTAACATGACCCTTTTACTTAGATCTCGCCTTGATTACGTACTTACTGAGCGCATTGCATCATGGGACACGCTCATTGGTCGCGCAACGCTCTATTTACCAAAGTCGTTGGCAACCATATTGTTTATGTATACAGGCACGCAGTCCTCGGGATTACCCCTATTTTCAGTAGACCGTAGATTATACATTAGGCCGACACAGCATCCGTTAAAATTTAGTGACGTGGACATGGTAACCTAGTGCATGGCATTTATATCGAGTAACCGCGGGCTTTCCGGAATATCCAAAACAAAAGTTGGCAGCCCTACGAGGACAACGAGATCTAATGCCGATAAAAGTGGTTACTCGAGGATTAATTCTAAAACAGAAACTGTAAACTTCCTTCTGGGTAATTTCTCCAAGGCAGATAATTAACGAAATATATAGTTAAATATTTCGTAGTGGATCCGCTCACGCCCCGAGCGTTAGCGGAAACCATGTGCTACATTCACGCCCGTAACATTATTGGTCGCACTGGCTACGGACGGTGCATTGCAGGCTAACATTCGGGCTAACACCCGTCGGCCAATCAGGTTAGCGGAAAACAATGTGGAAGAGTCGAATACCGTAGGGGAGGAGGTTGTCGAGTACAATTTATGGCATTATGCCCATCCTTTGTAAACCTTACTGTCAACAGCACGTGCTGCGTGTCGCAGGGTCTCACGATTTTAGACGAATTGCAATGTAAAACGTTTAAAATGTCTTACAAATGACCCTACGTATGGAGGAACATTTTGCACAGGTAATTATGCGCTCTTTATCGTTAAATTTAAGCATGGTTATAACATAGAAGACCTAGGTGTCGTTCGCGTATAGGGTAAGGTTTCGCGTCGTGAGGGTCGGTTAGGGTTAGTGTTAGGGTTAGTGTCGTCATTAGATTCTTAAGATTTTTGCGTCGTGAGGGTCGGTTAGGGTTAGTGTTAGGGTTAGTGTCGTCATTAGATTCTTAAGATTTTTGCGTTGGTTGTTTAGCAGTTGTTGGCCAACCTAGCCTAATAGCTTGACCATCAACTGCTAACATCAACTACCTTCTCCCCCCCTGCGGTCTTCGCCTCTTCCAGACGGTTCACGTGACGGGCGTGAGCGGATCCACGACCTAAATATTTCGCGGTCTCGTGGGCCTGTAGATGAAATGGAGCAGTAACCTCATAAAATTATAAACAAGTTTTAGAAACTGTGCGGGTTATCAATTTCTAGTTCCAGGATCTAACCATCCTATCTAAAACTACAATCTGTATTTACCAACAGTTCGAATCCTAATTCTGCATCCGAAAATATAATTCTTTTCGGTAGCAGGTAGCAGAAATTGTTGATCTGATCGAACCAACGACCTCACATATACAACACTGCGCCAAATTCGGTATGTCAATCAAATAGTATTTCCCTCTCAAGATTCTACACTTGATGACGCATTTTAGGCAAGCGTCGCTCTGTATTCATTATAATCGTTTCCATGTTAGAGTGGGTTGATGATTAAATTTTGCCAATTTTTCAGTTTTTTATTCCAATATTTATAATGTACATTAACGGGACGCAAAAGGCTGTCAGGCTGACCTTCGGGTTTCGATTCGATCGAGTTCATACTTTCTGATCGCGCATCTGCTGATTCTTCCCTCTACTCTACTATAATCGTTCCCGTTCATCCAAGTAACATCCATCTTTAGTATTCTTTACTAATATTCGTAGCGCCTTGAAAGACCGTCGAACTGTTGTACATTAATTTACGCTTGCGCCATAATTAGCCTATACCGTGACTAATATGAAAAAGTGTTACTTATTAGAAGAATTAAACTGTTATTTTAAACACACATAATTATTTTAAAGATAGCCAAATTTCAAAATAAAAGCAAAAAGACTAGAAGATCTTTGATAAAAGTATGCTAGGCTGCTAAGACTAGGCTCTAGGCCTATCGATCTGTGAAAATTTTAAAAGATTTGTTTTGGGATCAATCTGATCAAAGATAACAAGTGGTTGTGCTTCAGTTGCATCGTTATTCGGCGAATTTATTTCAATCTGTTTATTATGTCTGCGTTTTCGGCGACTTTTCGCAAAATTCGGTTATTAGGCCTACGTTGGCAAAAGTAGCACAAAATAAAAGGGCATGAGCTATAGAATTAGGCCTACAACATTAATGTTTTCCGTTTCCGGCGGAGTTTGGTGGCCGGAAATTATTTGGAGTTTGACTTATATTTTCAAAGTTTGTTGTATAAAAAGTGACAGAATGCTTCACGCAAAAAGTATCGCCACCGACCACAAAGATATTATCCAGGATGTTGCATACGACTACCATGGCAAACGCATGGCCACCACTTCATGTGACCAATTTGTCAAGGTAGATAATTTGGTTAGCTAAGTTTTGGAGGTGTTTGTAAACGTAATGGTCACTTGCACACAAAAAACCCGATTTCCCAAAAACAGTTTTATAGAAAATGGCCCAACTCCCGAAAACTACTGATAGAACTGGTAAAAGCCCAGACTGGCTGCCCGTACTCCAAACAATATGGCTGCCAACGAATGCAATAAAATTAGAGCGCGACCATCGACGACATTGTTCATCAATTCAGCTTAAATTTCAGCAGAATGACTGTACTAACCCTAAAACTAACCCTAACCGACCCTCACGACGCCTAACCTGAGCCATAACCGACCCTCACGTTGCGATGTCGTCTATAGGTCGCGCTCTAATTTTATTGCATTCGTTAATGGCCATATTGTTTGGAGTACGGGCAGCCAGTCTGGGCTTTTACCTAGAACTGTTAATATTATTGATAACGCTAAAAAAATTATTACGTTACGTGTGTCACATTTAGAAAATCGATTCCGGGAATCCAGTCAATGATTGTTTCGAGGATTCGGGATTTGAGCCGCACCCCACATTGATAAGCGATTCCATTCTTGTGGGAGGGGATCGTAGCAAGATGGAGTGCACGAGAGCCCACGGTAGCGCTGCATAAGGCTCTTGAAATCAAAAGATCCATATCCGAAGATCTCATACATATGGAAATAATAGTGGTTCAAAAAATAGGTGTCAATATGCTAGTTTTAAGGGCTTTATAGTTCAAACAGGGCAGTTTAAATCTTATTCTGAATTCAACAGGAAGCGAATGCAGCTAACCGAGCAGTGATAGAGTTTGACACAGCATCACGTGGGCTGGGCATATTGGTTACTTTGAAACCTCTTGACTGAAGTCAAGATCTGAGACTCCTGCAAGCATAGTTGGAATAATCGATGTGAGAGCAAACAAGGAGCAGATAAAAGACAGGTCTGTGACATGTCTTTGATGAGAGCAGGCCTTATGTGGCACATTTTCCTGCTATCATGGAAATCAGATTTGCCGAGGTTTCTTAAGTGCGATATTGAATTATGAGATTCTTAACATATTTTTTAGCAAATGATAACATTTTAGCAACGCATCATAGTGGGTTGAAGACAGGGTAGCGTTGGTTATGTACAGACTCCACACTGCCAGGTTTTACTTTCCTTGTAAAACTGAACATTGCGTTTGCAAAAGAAATGTTATTTGTGTACAGACTCAAAGAAATAGAGAAACAAAATTTACTTCGAACACTCTTTAGTCTCTTTTCTTTGAATTTTGTAGATATGGGACTTTATCAACGGAGAATGGAAGTGTACTGCATCATGGAAGGTTCATCTTTCATTACTCTCACTTTAAAATTATTTTGCAAAGCTCCAATAATCGAAGACAGTTGTGTGAAATTTCTGACCCTCTGACAATGTTAAGATCTGGCTTGCTTAGAGATTACACAATTTGAGGATAAAGATTCGAATTTCGGACTGGGGTTTCATTTCTGTCCTGACTGCATAAGAGCCACTCCTTTCTCTGCCAAGTTGTTCATCATTCTTAGGATGGGTTTGTGATGTGAGCTTGATTACGGCTATGACAAACTGGAATTTTCATTTTTAGTGTCATACTGGAATTATCTGGCGTGTCACATGGGCACATCCAGAATTTGGACAAGTAATTGCAACCTGCTCGCATGATCGCACCACTGGCATCTGGGAGGAACTACGTAAGCTTGTTTGTTAGCCATTTAAAACATTTGTTGAACATGGTTTTGTGACTGAGTTGTAACTAGCCTCTGTTTGTTTGTATGAGTTTAAGCCAAACTTGAAATAAAACACAAATATAATTTATTTACCTTAGGCAAACTTAAACATAATTTTGAAAGGTATCATTGAGCATGATTTTTACGAGCATGGGGTCACCAAAGGGTAGAATGGAGTCTGAGTAAGTCAGACATGGTCAGGGTTTTGTTTCCAATAGCAGTGGCATGTATGGCGACATGTAACAATATATTTATGTATGTTAATATATATATATATAAAATATTTTTGCAATATTTGTATTAGCGACATGGTATATAAACTATATATATTTCAACAATGAAGTGGTTAATAAAATTGATTATGATAATATATTATTGATGCTAGATAACTCATGTAAATAAGAAATCTGCTTGAGAATGGGTCAAATCTATAGGTGTAAATGTGTTTTTGTTGACAGCTCCAGATTTTAGTCAAGAGAGTAAATGGGTGAAGCGGGGTAACCTGGTTGACAGCCGTTCATCTATTGTTGATGTGAAGTTCGCCCCAAAACATCTTGGTCTCAAACTCGTGAGTTTTAATGTTTTTTCTCTGCACTTGAATTGGATGTATGGGTGTTTCTGTAAATTAATGAATGCATGGTTGTTGGGTGGATTGATTATGTGGAATCTGTGGATATGATATGATGGTTGTATTAAACGATAACCGAATAGGTTGGTGTTTATTTATTTATTTTTCCAGGCGACGTGTTCTGTCGATGGCAACATCCGTGTTTATGAGGCGCCTGACATCATGAACCTCAGCCAATGGACCCTTCAACACGAAATTGCTTCAAAGGTGTCACTTAGCTGTCTTTCATGGGGTCAGTCAAGGTAAGGAACTGATGCACACAAACATATTACACTAACACCACACCAACAGACACACGTGTACATAATGCTGCACTTATAATCCTGTGCTACTGCGATACACTGGCCTTGTATGGATCAGGACCTTGGGATTCGTCCATTGCTGGCTCAAGGCCATTGAAAAGGAGATGAGCGCCTCCCTGTGTTTCACATGGAACTCAATGGACTTTACTTACTTTACTGGCTTTATTTGTCTTTTAGATTAGTCATTTTTTTGTCCTGGAGATGAGCTAAATTGATGAGTTGCTCTGAACATAACGTCAGCTGTCAGCTATTAATTACGATTCCATTATTGGGGTTGTATATCAAAATCACAGTTGTGTCTTTTCAGTTGATTGAGCATTGTTAACGCAGAGATAAAGTTTTTCATATTGATTCTTAACACCACATAACTGCATTCAATAGGTGAACATTGTTGACAATTATACGCAGTGTAATTATACCTTAATATGGGATGAAGTTCTATAGTTGTTATGGCAGCAGAATGTAAAAGGGAGCTGTTGCTAAATATATTGTTGCTTCAGATAATAGGACACTTCTCTGGCAATACAGGTAGATGATTTTATTGTCGTTAGCTGTTGAGACTTGTTAGCATCATACCTGCATATGAAATTATGGGCATACAAATGATACAAATACTTTTTGCTATCCTGGAGCTGTCTGGATAAGTGAGGCAGCCATTTTATTGCCATTTTCCGGTTCTAGAAGGCACTATATAAATGACAATAATTGCACAGTTTACATACCGACATGCAAAATGTTTGATGTAGAAATCTAATATTGTAATTTTGTTTCAGAATGTTTCCCCCGACGATCGCCGTTGGCAGTGACAGTTTAAGTTCTCCATCCGGTGTTTACATCTACGAATATAACGACAACTCAAGGTGATGCGTTGTAATTGAATTTATGCTCCAATGATGATATTTCAAGGTTGGGTTGCAATACAATTATGTTGTAAAAAGATCGCATTCCGAAGGTACACAGACGGCTTTATAATTTATGCGAGTGATGGGATGTGGTTGAATGTTTACACATGGGTACAAAGATTCAAAGGATGCAGGTTCAATGCTCATTAGCCCCGTTAAGTTTGTTCAGCTTTTCATTCTACAATGAGCAGTAGGACAGACGTGCACCTTGCAGGCTGCCATGCAGTTAAATTCAACTTCTGTAAAATTTGTTATCATTAGTTACCACTTTATCATGTAATCTTAGCTGCATGGCTGTCTGACTGAGTTAATGAATGAATTTTATTATTTTCTAAACCACATAGATCTCACTTATGCTTGAAAGAATTTATTTCTTGTGCTTTTTATACGAGTAAGCGTAAGTTGACTACCGTATTTTCGCGAATATAACACGCGGGCTATACAAAATTTTACAAACCACGCACCCTACCCGCGTGGTATACTCGTGGGCGTGTTATACAAATAATTTTTTACACAGCCAAATTCTTTACCGAATTATTTTTAGGTCGTGGTCAAAAACTGCTGTAAAAAGTGTTTTTACTTACAATACGGAGGCATAGACGTCAACAAAACGATAGAATATGAAGTCCGACGTCAGTAGAAGTATTATTGTCATAAAAATATCAGGGCCGCAGATAGTTATAATTGAAAGTATAACAAATTGATTCAACCTTAAATATAAAAGTTAAATATTACAGTATATAAATTGTAATTGTCTGTCGTTTTCAATTTTGCAAATGTCGAATGCGGTGAATGCCATCTCTAAACTCGTGTAAAAGTCAGAATTTCCTTTGGCCATACCCACTTTATTTTCGTCAATTGATATATCAAACAATTATTAATCGCTAGATTTATCGAAACTGTCATCATATGAAACTAAGTACTCAAGTAAATGGCGAGTTTTATACAGGAATCTATACCTTCGTGTGGTTAGACGAACGAAAACGGGTGCGTCTTATAGTCGGGTGCGTGTTATACAAATAAATTTTTACTCAAATCGCAAAAAGTAGCGGGTTATATTCGGGTGCGTGTTATACCCGTGTGCGTGTTATATTCGCGAAAATACGGTACTCTTCTATTTAAGTTTTTCTGCGTCTGTTGTAGGAGTTGGGCGAAGGCTGAAGGCATTGGCTCCTTAAATGCTCCCGTTCGGGATGTCGCTTTTGCTCCGAACCTCGGCCGGTCGTACGATCTGTTGGCTGTAGCGTCAAAAGATGTAACTGTTCTACAAGTCAAACCACTCGCAAGGTCTGGCGCTCTTTGTCTCAGATTCGGATTTAATTGCTAAATTGTCTTTTACTAATTGCTGTATATGAATTAATATTATATGAATCTTCTTGAAAGACTTGTGTGGAATATCATACTGCAGTGAAGTATATAAGTACGGTCATGATTAAGGAAAAAGATGAAGTGGAGGCGAACAATAGGAAGACAAGACAGATGATGCTCTATTGTACAAATGGATGTATATATATATATATATATATATATATATATATATATATATATATATATATATATATATATATATATGGAAAGCTCAAGGGAGAGGCCAGACAGCAAGAGGAATGGCAGCACTTTCTATTCTCGTTCTCAGAATTATTCCTGATTTTCATTCTTATTCTCAATGGTGGAAGTGCATTAAAACAATTTTAACACCTCTAATTATTTCTATTTAGATATGATCGTTGAATATGGCAATGCGTGATAACATTTACAGCTGTTCGGAGAAAGTGCTTTTTTAAGTTTCTAGCTTTTGTAGTTTTGTTTAAATCAGTATCAACCAAGGAATGCGCAACTGCGTTTAAGCCAGTAAGAATGATTTGACACTACTTAATGAAATATACACTGTTATGTGCAACCTAAAGCATTATTATTGAACTGTTATTAGACTGTGGGTATGAGCTGCTATCAGAGGAAGCTAGTCTAGCTAGCTTTTGCATCGCTCACCTTTTTAGATTTTTTTAAATGCAGGAAGGAGAGTGCAAGTCAGATCGGAACGAGCAGATACGAAGTCCGAAATGTCGCACAGTTTTCGGATCATCAGTCACAGGTCTGTAGTTCTAATGAAAACCAGCTTTGTGCTTTTTAATCGCCCTCATTTAAATTGTAGTCTAACCTGATGACCTGTACTAAGACTTAACTTTAAGATGTCCGAGATGCTAAGTGCTTTGAAACTTATGTTTTGTTGTTACTCCTAATCAAGTCTAAGGATTAACATAGGAGTTATGACATTTTATATATTGTAATCATGAATGCACTGGATTTTCACTGAACAATTCATTTTATTTTCTTAGTTATGCAGCAGACAGTTAGTGCTGTGCTTTTAAATACAGATGCTTCACAAAGTACGATGTGTACTTGTTTTAATGACAATTTGTGAAGTTAAGAGATCATGCTGTTTCAGGTTGAACCGATATGTCTATCAACGTTTGCTTTGCATTGTGACTTTTAGGTTTGGCGTCTTAGTTGGAACATAACTGGTACAATTCTTGCATCATCTGGGGATGACGGTTATGTTCGGCTCTGGAAAGGTAAGCAAAATGAATTTTTTTGGTCATTTAGAAGGTTTATGTTGAACCCCGTTGAGATATCTATCTATTCAAGGACACCTTCTGTCTGGTTTTGAGAAGAGAAGAGTTTCCGATTGTTATAAAAAAGTTTGATATTGCATCCTTAGCCAGAAGTATTTGTTCGTTGTCAAAGTGTGTGTGTGTAGGAGGAACATGCTGTTTCAGGAAATTAATGCTTTAGGAACATATCAAAGGTGCTTGTCTAAATGGGACTAGTATATACAGGTACCATATATTTATATTTGCTTGATTAAGGTACAATTTTGGTACATTCATTTTTTGTCAACTTAGCAAATTACTTTGGGTAGGATTTGTTAACAATTCGTTTTCATTTTGCTGTTGGCATCTGTTGGTGTAAATGAAATGCCAATATCATTATTGTGTTATAAAACATTTTGTGTATGTGTGTATGTAGCTTCATCAGTGAAATTTTGATCTGTAGCACAACACAGCTCTGCAATTAGAAACTTACTTTTGTAGCCTTGTGTCCAGAAAGTACAAGATTTATTCTTGAATTTTCTTATATATAGTTATTCTCTGTATATCCTGATACATTTTGAGTAGGATCTGTAGCACAACACAGCTCCATGCAATTAGACACTTATATAAGAAACTGGAGTTCTGCAATTATCTTTAGACCACATTGCAGCGTTGGCATATAATTGCTTATCAGCGTAATTAGCTGAAATTCTTAACGTTTTTCAGGTAACTATCTAGAACATTGGAAATGCATTGCGACACTTCGATCTGATGGTTCCGACGACCAACCCCCAAGTACAGCATCGGCAGCAGCAGCGTTCGGTGGATCAACTGGATTCAGCGGATCCGGTGGATTCAGTGGAGCGGCGGCGGCAACAGCTGGAGGTGGAGCTTCTGGAAGTGGATTGGCTGCGGCTGGGACTAGTTCCAGCACGGAACGCAATATTCCATTCTACACAGGACGGTCTTCGTTTTCGCACGGTCTACCACAGAGCTCAGCGGCTGCTCCACCGTGGCACTGATTGAAGACTGATACCGCATCAGTGTGCGTGTTGTTGACTCTGTGCTTTGCACGATGCTTGCGTTATTCAGTCAAGTCCGATGGTTCGTTGATGCGATGGGCAGCTTTTGAAGTCGATACTCGAGTCTTCAGTTGTCAGTTCACAGGACTTTTACGGTTTCGTCATAATTAACGGACTGGCATTTTTCAGAATTGTTGATCAGTGTCAAGGAAGCGGAAATATGTTGTGTGCTTTTTGCAGCCTTTCAACAAAGTCGTGCAAGTCCATAACCTTATTATGCCTCTGATACATATGTCGATAAAGTTTCATTACAGAACATGATTATATATCAGATCATGGACTTTTTCTTTTGTTCCATCACTAGTCTAAATAACAAGAATTATCTGAAGTTTTTTTTAATATTGCGAAAAGCTTTATTTTTAACAGAGTTATGCATATAATTGCTTATCAGCATAATGAACTGAAATTTATGAGCGCCATATGACAGCTTTTCTCCATGGATAGCATGATGCTGACTGTGACAAAATCCCTCTGAAACCCAGTTATACTTGCTTTGTACTCACTAGTACCATAGTTGAACTAGCAGTGGTCTCTGTCTATCTGCTGAATTCCAGCCGTCACTTTCTCCACTCCTGTCTTCAACCTACACGAGAAGAACAATATCTGCATGTGACAGATGACACGATCTGACAACCGTGCCTTCTTGGCTGCCAATACCAGGTGCTAGATCCATTCTGCTGTCTTGGTATAGTCATTTAAGGCTGAACTAAATTAGGTCTAACTGTTCACCATGTTTTATTGCCTTATTCTGATTGACATTTCGGTTTGCCTCTGTTCGCATAGGCATGCATGTTGGCTTGCTCCGCCCACATGTTATAATTTGTCTATGCGCCCTTGTAGCGGCATTAGGGTCCCATAGAAATTATCAGTCTCATTTTTATTATTTTACTAGCTGAACCCGGCCACGCGTTGCTGTGGCTGAAAAGAGGCTCCCCCTTCCCTCCCCTTCCCCTCCTCGCTCCCCTCCCTCCCCCTTCCCCCTCTCTCCCCTCCCTCCCCCTCCGCCTCCCTCCACCTCCCCCTCCGCTCCCTCCCCACCGTCTTCGTCCCGCTCCCTTCGCTCCTTTCCTCCGTCACGCCGTGAAGGCCGCTTTGGGGAAAGGCCTCCCCTCCCCTTCCCCTCGACCTCCACCTCTCCTCCCCTTCGCTCCCTCCCCACCGTCTTCGTCCCACTCCCTCCGCTGAGTCCGCTCCTTTCCTCCGTCGCAGCGTCCATTCCAAGCCCAAAGGCCGCTTTGGGAAAAGGCCTAAAAGCGGCCTCTTTGGTAAAATAATCGCGAATCGCTTATGACGTCACATGACGCCACCTCATTGATGTTTCGTTTGCTGTGTTTGGAGACGGCGTTTATGAAATCTGGCAGCTTAATTTAATTAGGGCACTGCTGATTCTGCTGGTGGGTAAAATGCTGACCAATCAGCATCGGCTAATCAGCATTTTACCCCTTGCCGATCAGCAAATCAGCAATCAGCAAATCAGCATTTTACCCGTGCCCATTTAATTAATGTTTAATTTGCAAATGGCGGGCGAACAGATTGCAAAGTTCCCTTTTTGTGGAAACGGTTGCGTTTTTTCGGATGAAAACATCTTAACACACGGTTGTATGGGAATGGAAGGTGTTGTAAAATTTTCAAAACAATCGGTGCGTCAGTTTCAGCGTGAAAATGCGACGAACTATTGGAAAGTTCATTTTTATTTATATAGATGATTGAAATTAGGTATACGAATAGGTTTAATAGTAAAATTGTATAGGTCAGAAGACCAATTTATATAACTTTTGTTCTCATGTCAAATGCTGCGCATGTGCCATAAAAAATAATGGTAGAAGAACATCCATTGGTATAATTTGAAAACTGATTGTAAAGCATGGCATCATATTATTGTGAAATGTTAATTAATGCACTATAAAATATTACTGCTAGCATGAGCCGTGTGCGTGCTGTAGGCCTGTAAGAGGTCGCTAGGCCATACTTAAATTTAAAGCTGCAGGGAAACCTAAGAAAGATTATCATTAGCCTATTTGATCGATGGAGTTTTGTTTTCATTATAAACTAGATTGATTAACGCCTTGATCATTTGCGACCAACAATCGATGTAATTAGGCCTACTAATTACCATTAGGCCTAGAGTGTTTGCGCTGTATTCTTGACTGTCTGCTTACAAAGACTTCAGGCCACTCTACGGCCTTTTGTGAGATAATGAAGTGCCTTAGACAATGATCAGCGAGCTCCAAGTCTGCGCAGTTTCTACACGATTTCCGACCAATCAAGGAACACGGCGAGTAGGGCCTAATTGAACGACCCGCAGTGCGGTAGTGTGGCGGATGATGCGTGGGCCTAATCAAGGGCGGATACAGAAATTTTGGAGGGGGGGCCAAAAATTCTTGGTCTTGGGTCCGGGAAAAAATTTTAGGCCTTGGGAAAATTTTTCTTTCTCGTATCCGCCAAAAAAGTTGATGACCTTTTTTTTTTTTTTTTAGTCATCCGGCCAAATTTTCGGGAAAATAATACCATTTTGTCCGCCAAAAAAGTTGATGACTTTTTTTTTTTTTTTTTTTTTAGTCATCCGGCCAAATTTTTGGAGGGGGTGCCACAATGCATGGGTATTTCTTAACAGGGGGGGGGCCAAATTGTACAATATGTACATTGTTCCACAGCATGTTCAATCCAAATGGGGGGGGCCACGATACATGGGAATTCTAAATGGGGGGGCCATGGCCGGATAAGCCCCCCCCTGGATCCGCCCCTGGGCCTAATAGACTCTAAATAGAGGCTATTATAGAGCATATAGCCGTTCCAGATGCCATTAATAGTGAAAAAGTCTTTCTCTGGGCAAACATTTTGTCTAGGCCTACTAATGGTTTAGTCATCATCAGTCTTGCAGTCTAGTTTACCAACGCCACCTATCGAATGAAGACTGAGCGAACCTCATCTGTGGACATCGGAAATCACATCCGTTTCCACTTTGATGCGCTGTAGGCCTATTGTGCTAATTCACGCCAGTGATATGTTACCATACCCGGTATCGCATCTCTGATGCAGTCAGCAATGTTCTGTAGTGTTTTGCAACCGATGACTTAACTTAGAGTCTTGTCCAACGTTCCCTCTAATATTTTTCCAGTGTGCGCGGAACTGACGGTTGCTTGAGCAACCCAAATTTCCACATGAGCACCACATTTTCAGAAACATTAAATTTGTGTTTGAAAAATCTATAGGCCTAACTACACTAATTTACATATCTGTAACAATGTCCTTTTTCATTAAAGGAGATGCATTGTGCAGAAATCACTTAGGCATGTCGCAAACGAAAATATTATGATATGACCACGAATGCCAAACCAAAACTGAACTAGACCTACCTGAGACTACGTGATGAAGGAGGCTAAATATAGGTAGCTTTTAATCTGGCATCAAAATACTGTTCAGCGCTAAAGTTTCTGCCTCCTATCTTTCTGAGACGACTATAGTTGCTAAATTCTGTCGATGCTGACTTCCATGCACTCTAATGTCTATAGGTATAGTCTCCTTCGTCTGTGTTCTACTGACGTTCGAAGCTCCGTCTCTACCATCTCTTTAAGCCAATCAGTTTTAAATGGTAAACCTAGAAGACCACTTTTCCTTTGAAAGAACTGTTTAATAATTTTATAGGCCTACTTTCATTCGCTTTACGTTTCGACACAGCTTGCAAATTTCACTCACTAAGAAATATTGCGTTATACATTAAACCAACTTCCGAAGTGGAATCTGACTCTGATTATCTGATCGATTGAAAGACAGGCCTTCAATATAGCCTACGGCATCACCCTTGGGATTTCCGCTCACCTCGCGCGAAGGATTCTTTGGCACCACCTGTTGAAAGCTAACTTGCCAGCCGGAGCAGCCATCTATGACGGCAAAGCAGCTGATAAGAATCAGCATCCCTCTAAATTGGCTGATGCTAAGCGAGTCTTCTGGTTTCGGCTCAAAGCATGAGTCGCTGGGTCGTCCCAGTTCATGACTGACAGATAGACACTGAAGATGCAGTTGGACCATCCCTTGTGATTACTGATGAGACATCTATTTACAGATGTCCCTGGTTGTGATTCAATGAGTGGTCCGCTCAGCTCGCTTCTGGACCTTAGTCACTTGATAGCCGTGACTAGATCTTCCCTCAGATCTTCCCTCAGATTCAACCTACATGTAGAAGGGGATGCGTCTGGACTGTCATTACAAAGCTCGGGGTGGTGGTGGTGGTGGTGGTGGTTAGTCATTGGTTGGGGAATTCGCCCGAGATATTTGACTGTCGGATGGCTGGATGGCAGCTCGGTAGTTGTCCGCGCACACAGATATTGAGCAGTCGTTGGAAAAAGACGAGATAATAAATCAATGATTTACCTCAAGTTAAATAAAACGTTAAACAAAAAACACTTCCTACCAAATTTTTGCGCGGAAATTTGAAACTGCTGCGCGGGGGTTTCAAATGAGCTGCGCGGCCGCGCTGCCGCGCAGCTTAGAGGGAACGTTGGTCTTGTCCTCAAAGATGTAAAAACCTAAGTTCCAATAAGATGGAAAGATGAGATTGTTAATTTAGAACCAGGGCTTAAAGTGTGGCTCGACGATCATGGACGGCGTCCATGCACTAATTTTCAAATCTGCACACCGTACAATGTACGTCCTGCCACTTATTTTGGTCAGCACAGCCTGGAAAGGGAAGGGGCGTCTAGGCACTTCTTTTCTACACTTTAAAGCACTGGATAGAACGTGCCAGAGGCGCAAAATTTGTCGCCTGCGCTAAAACAATAATATTATTGTCCTGTGGCGGATCCAGAACTCTTTCAAGGGGAGAGGGGACAATTAAAAATCTTTGATCTTGGGACAGGAAAAAATCGTCGTTGGTCACCCAAAAAAGTTGATGGAAAAAAGTAGGCTACTTTTCATCCGCAAGTACTTTTCATCCGCCAAAAAAGTTGATGACTTTTTAGTCCTCCACCAGAAAACCAAAAGAGGGGCCACGTCCAATGCAATTTTCTTGAGGGGGGCAATATGCCATGACACCCCTATTCCTATAACTAATTTCAAACTAATGGGGGCCACGTCCCATGGCAGGTTTAAATTGGGGCGGGGCATGGCCGGATTGGCCCCCTGGATCCGCCCCTATTGTTGTATGTGCACTTGTTATAGCGCCCCTTCAAGCTCTCTCTCTACTCAGAGGCGCTCCCGATGCAGAGCGGACACTGCATCGGAGTTTCACGCCGAAGCGCTGAGCAATTGTAAGTGAAGGACTTGCCCAAGGTCCTTACGCGGTGAGGTGGATTAGAACCTCGGACCTTCCGGCTCCAAGGCAACGACGCCACCACTAGACCACCGCGCCCCACTGTTATTGTCGACACACAATAATATTAACGATCTATCTCCTGACCATAAATATTTGCAATTCATTAGGCTTACCTGTGACATCACCAACTCCAGAGCGTCTAATCGTAGTCATAAAAGTCTTTATAGCTTTTAGTTACGCTCACCGGTGACCGAAGACAATGATGCATGGCTAATTGACTATGGCTTATGTAAGTTATGTTTGCACAGTTAGAACAATCGGTGTTGACTTAGTTTCTGAGCGAGCAGGATAAGAAAAGTCGACGAACAGGCATATATATATATATATATATATATATATATATATATATATATATATATATATATATATATATATGAACGGTTCTACCAGAGAAACTATAAGACTCATGGGCACCCTAAGAAGATTTTGCAGTATATATGCCTATTATAGGGGCACGTACGGCACAATGGTCATGGCTATAATTATTTTCTAGTAAGAGTTAAAAAAAATGCTAAGCAAACAATTCAGAACATGGGTAGAGCCTATTTTCATGAAGGTTTCTAAATGGAAATTTCTCAGTTGTAGTATCATTAAAGCTTTAGCGTAAAGAAATTTGTTAGAAACAAAATGGTAATAGGCCTATATATAGGGATCTAGTCAAAAACATAGGTGCCACCTCTGCATGGGAGGGGTGGCAGGTGCCCCCTCTTGCACCTATATGAGGGCGCCCATGCTAAGACTCAACTGGTGAAAAGGCACTTTTAAGTTTGAATAGCAACTGTAACAGTAGGCCTAACTGTTGCTGTCGCTGTGCTTTAAAAAAATAAGTTGGCCTACCTGGTAATCTGCTTCCATTGGGATGTAGGCCTATGTGATAGGCCTATAAGTTATAGCCTATCACATAGGCCCCTATGCACTTATTTTAAGCTTGAAACGTTACGCTCAGTGGCGGCACCAGCAACAGTAGCCTACTGCTATGCAATTTCAGCAGGTCGCGTCAAATGACCTGGCACCGCTGGCGCGACCTTTGCAGGCGTAGACCGCGAATAACGCCGTGAGGCCGTGACTCTGTTAACAAGAAAGCGTATTTTCGGGAACGTGGATTGCGGGATCGTCTTAAATGTCTTGCAGACATCGCCCCATATATTTAAAGTCCTCTACTCGGCCACTGCTGCAGTGCTACTCGGTAGGCCTACGCACCCAATGCTAAAATCCAATAGCCACGTACGTCATTGAGGTCTATAGGCCTATAAATTATGTAGGCTGAGAGAAAGGAGGAGGGCGACAGTAATGATCTTTGACATGACACAGTGTCGTCGTTAAACACAAACAAGCGCAGCAGACCCATATAATATTTTAATTATAGACTAGCACGGCCTTTTCACGTCAAAAGTAGGTTTACAAGGGACTGTAGGCCTACGTACGTGATGTAGGCCTACGTAGGCCTAGGTCTACGACTCTAGGCATACGTGGTTAACGGTGGTTTCGAGAGCAGATTTGGCTGCAGTTGCAATGTCGTAATCGTCAGTCGTAATAGTAGGCTAATCTCAAAATTTCTAGAGCGCCACTCAAAAGCCAAGCCTATTCACGAGCGCTATGCCGAGTCAGAAGAGTTGTCAAAAAGAGTAGTGCGAAGTAGTAGGCTATACGGTTGCAAAAATAATCAAAGATGACAGAGTAGGCCTAACTGCTAAGGTGGGTGAAGTTGGGGTTAAGAATTGAAAGGTGGAAGATCAGGTGAGTTTGGGTAAGAGGTGAGACTTTAGTAAAATTTAGTTTCAAATGGAGGAGTGATGGGCAATTATTACAAGGTCGAGGAGAGAGAATTACGCAGTAGTCGAGTTTTGTGTGGACAATATTATTGAGCAGTTTTGAAACCGAGCGTAGGTCGGACGCGATGGAGGTAGACTATAGGCTATAACCGTTAACGAATAGGCTAGGTAGCCTATATGTATGAAGCAAGAGCGTGAGAGGTTGGAGATCTACACTGTTTAATCAAGTCCCTCTGCTTTGGGGTGGGGGAATTTCGGGTTTCGGGGGGGGGGGGGGGGAGAAAAGTCAGTTTTGGCTGGCCATTTTTTGGCGGACGGCTGGGTCGCCGACGACATCTTCATCGCCAAAATTTTATGACGCCTTAAGTAATTTTTGGTCATATTTTGATAAAAAATTCAATCGTCATGGGCAACATTTTTATGGAGCCTAGTATGTAGCCTAAGAGACTGTTATCAGAGGTGGACAAATCAATCAGGAAAATGTTGTTGAATTTGCCTACAAATTAGGCTACAAATCAGGCCTACTTTGAGATAGGCCTACGCAAAGAATTTTAACCTTACAAAAAATAGGCTACGTTGGAAAATAATAGCCTAGTGAATTACAAATTGGCCTATAGGCCTATAGAGTAATCGCAAGTTAGTAATTAAGTAACGTAGGTCTAATTTAAATTAGACTGCATAGCAATTGACCCCATAACTCCTGGCATACTGTCTAGGCCTACCTTCTGCTCCTTGTGTGAGTCTAGACGCCGGTTCGTTGAAATTAAAACAAAAGCAAACGACAGAGAGAAAATCTTAGGCCTACTTAAGTTAAAGTTAGCCTACATGTATATAGGTCTACGTAGCATGTGTCAAGGATATTTTTCTCGTAAACTATACTATGTCTGTAATAGGTCTATAACCATATCCATAACCATAACCATAACCACAATTTTTATTGCTCAAAGTAAAAGTGACAGTTGACAAAACGTCTTTTTTGCATATAGGCTAATGAGTATAGAAACTAACAAAAAGCAAAAGAAGAGAACCCTTAAGTTAAGGGACTATACTGTCACACTGTCAGGGTTTCCCAAATAGCCTACAAGTGCAAATAAACAGCAACAGGTTACGCGAAAATGGAGTATTAAATAGAAATTTTATCTTAACTAGTTAACTATACAGGGTGGGCCAAAAAAAAGTAATCCCTACGGTTTTTTGTCAATATCTTGGCTAAAAATAGGAATTTTTCAAATCCAATTCCACGGGCTTGAAGGTAATTCATATATACGTACAATAGCCATATTTCATCGCCACATGTGAAACAGAACAAAAGTTATACCACTTTTAGGGAGGCCACCCACCGTTTTTTGACGATTCAAAAACGAAACGCAAGAAAATTAGGTTTTTTGCCAATATCTTCACCAAAAGTAAGAATTTCGAAAGGAAATTTGACTGGCTTAAAGGCAATTCATATTTACACATTAAGGCCGGATTTCATCAAAATATTAAAAACACATCACAAGTTATACCATTTTTAGCGAGACCACCCACCGTTTTTGATGATTCAAAAACGAAAAGCGACAAAAGTAGCAAAAACACGATTTTATTAAGTCTCGTCTCAAATAACTATTGCCAAATGAACTTGGTAGTACTTCACAACTTGTGTTCAATGTGCCCAACACCAGTGCCAAAACTTCTTTTGAGTCTCTTTGCAAAGTTCATGATGGACCTGTTGATTAATCTGACAGATTCCTTATTTACCAATTTGATTATCATCTTGCTAAGTGACTTCTCAGTGACGTGCAGCTACGCTGGTACCCTGTTTATTTTTTAAATAGTAATAATAATGATGATCTGGCAATATCAAGGCTATTTGATAACACATATTTGAGATGAGACTTAATAAAATTGTGTTTTTGCTACTTTTTGTTGCGTCACCCTTCAGAAGCGTCAAAAAACGGTGGGGGTCAAACTGAATGTGGTATAACTTTTGTTCTTTTTGCGATATTTTGATGAAATCTGGCCATCATGTGTAGATATGAATTGTCCTTAGGGCTGTAAAATTTCATTTCGATATTCTTACTTTTGACCAAGATATTGACCAGAATAATTCAATTGTTTTTGCACCTTTTTGTAGCGTCGCGTTTTTGAGTCGTCAAAAAACGGTGGGTAGCCTCACTAAAAGTGATATAACTTTTGTTCCGTTTGAAACATTTTGTTGAAATTTCACCATTGTACGTAAATATGAATTGCCTTTAAGACTGTGAAGTTTCATTCTAAAATTCTTATGTTTGGCCAAGATATGGGCAAAAATTAGTAGGGGATTACTTTTTATGGCCCACCCTGTACATCCTGAGCAGTGCTTAACGTGCGGGAAAAGAAGTGCCTGGACGCTCCTTAGACCTACTTTTCCACAAGAAGTGCCAGGACGTACCTTACCTTTCCAGGCTGTGCTGGCCAATAAGTGGCAGGACGGCGTTCAGATTTTAAAATAAGTGCATGGACGCCGTCCATGACCGTCCTGCCACACTTTAAGCCCTTATAGCTGATCCTGAGAGAAAAAAATCAAAAGGTGGTGATGAGTGTCATTAGAAGTCGTTAAAAAATAAAAGAACATGTAGCAGATACATAGATGGTGTACCGGGTATGGTAGTTTAACACAGCGGTTCTCAACCGGGGGTCCGCGGACCCCTGGGGGTCCGCGGTGACCTGCCTGGGGGTCCGCGAGCAAGTCCTGAAAGTTATGAATTTCTTAGTTAAAAAATAGAAACAGATAACTTTTTCCCCTTTTCAGTAGCAATATGAAACTAATAATACGCTGATCAATAAAAAGTCATCTGTTTTAGATGTGTCGGTTTGTTTCAATCGTTAGAGTGCAGACTGAAATCTATTAACGATCACGGCATAACATGGTTAGGCTAATTAATTTTTAGGCTAATCTAGGCACGTCCACTAAACTCTCGTCTTTTGTTACATTAGGTTGGGATGTGGAAATCATGAACAGTTAATGATGCATAGGCCAGCCGATTTTCACTGGTTATCAACGTGGGAAAAGTTTGTAACAGACTCTCTAGAATAGATGCAACATCATCAACGTTCTTTGAGAATGTGGATATTCTGCCCTGGTAACAATGAAAAATTATCGAACACGGCTTGAGGTTTAACATGGGCTCAGATTGAGTGTTTCGAGCAGTAGGCCTAAACTGTGCTCGAAAATACATGCCCAAAGCTTACATTAAAATAAAATACAGGTTTTTTTATAATACATTTCATATAATCTTATTGTTTATATAAATTTGTACTGCAGCTAGGAGTGCGAAGGCATATAGGCTATATTATAACACACACGTAGGCCTCCTATTATATAGGATAGGCCTAATAGAGTCGCACAGTCGCGATAATGCTCCAAAAGGCGCCAAATTTAATTGGGGGTCCGTGACCGGGACCAAAAATTGAAAAGGGGTCCGTGGGTCTGAAAAGGTTGAGAACCGCTGGTTTAACAGATATAACCTAAATCATTCTTCTGAGGACTAGATCGAGCGCTTTTATAGTCCCGTATGATAGCCCTATAGGCTATAGGCCTAGGTTAAACCTATAGCCTAGTGCCCACGCGAAATGAGTAGGCCTATAATTATGCGAGCGTCCTTACGACGGCGAGAAAATAGAGGAATTTGGTGGACGATGTGAACAGTGAACCGAATTGCAACGGAGATGGAAGTTGGGACTACAACAAGACGTGGAATCATTTCCACCAGATCTCTTCCTTCACAAAAATGTAGCCTATAGGCCTATGCTGCATTATACATCATAACCACAGTTTTTATTGCTCAAAGTCAAAGTGACAGTAACAGGTTACGCGAATAATGGAGTATTAAAATCTTGTTTTAGCGTGCAGGTGTATAAAAATGTGCTGTTCTAAATGGATCTGTGCAGTTAAAATAAGTAAAAATAAGTCATTATCCTGCAATTGGAAATAATTTCCATGCAGGATGTGAAAGGAAAGAAGGAGTTGTGCACTTTCGTGCAGTTCTAATCGTAATCGTAAAATCGTAACCGCAATCGTAAACTCAAATTTTCTAAAGCGCCACTCGAAAGCTAAGCGCGGGGCACCAGCTTATTCACGATCGAGCGTTCTAAAAATTCCTTAAGAGCAGCCCTGCCGGACCACCATGGACTAGGCCTACTCATACGGACAACCCTTTTAACTCTACGCAACGCTCGTGAGTAAGCTGGTGTTCCTCGTTTGGCTTTTGAGTATAGGCCTATGACCTAGCTCTTTAGAAATTTGGAGATTACGGTTACGATTACGAGTCTACCTTCCTTAATCATCCCGATTTGCTCGCACGAACTTGTTACATCCTACAGTGCAGATGTATACGCCTATAGGCTTACCGTGTAAGGGCGGCGGCTTAGGGGAGAGGAACTCTCAGAGGAGGGGAATTAAGGTCAATATACTTGAGGTGGGAGGGCCGAAGGGGTGGAACCGTTTATATCCCTTCCAATATTTCAGAAATATTTAATAAATATCATCATAAATTTATGCAGTAGGCCTAGCCTATTTTTCACTGTCTATCTTTTCTGGTGTGTGCTTTATGCCTTGGTGAGTGATCGTGTGCTGGGATCTTGTGTAGACCCTACACAAATTGCACAATGTGCACATGACTTGTATGAATAGGCTACAATTTTGTTATCGCTGATAACTGGTGAACTCGCAGCTATATATAGACACTATATACAAGCCCACTAGCTCATTTAGTGTGTAGACCTACGCCTAGGCCTAGATCATTGTCTAATCCAGTTACCTACCGGGGAGAACTGTCCCTCAAGATTTAGTTTTCCGAGAATTGTAGCAAATTATAATTGTTTGAGCTGTTGTTGACATCATGAACTGTTAGGCCTATAGGCCTAATTAACAGGCCTCTACAATGATATAATTTTCTTATAGGGCCTAACGATCAACTCTGTGTGTAGCCTATAGGCCTAGGTGCATATAGGCCTATCATTCTTATCTCGGATCTCCTTTGTCATCGGATTTGCTTACTGTTGTCATCTCAACGAACTTAATCTGTCAAGCTCTTGTTGAAGGTTTAATGAGAAACTAGGAAGCTCGTTTCGATCGAGCTGCAGTGCGTAGTTTGATTCAAGTGCTTTTTAATAGGGCTAAAGATTAAGTGCTAATTACTTCGTCGACGCCTGGAACGCACTGAGGTTCGTTTTGACCGAAACACTATGCCTAGACCTATTTTGAAGAAGGTTTGTCTGAGCCTTGATTAGGCCCTATAGACGCGCGAGGCATAGGTCTATGCCTAATTAGCGCAGGCCGTTACGACGCGCTGCGACGAGTCACCAAATGGAGACCTTGTCGCAAACCTCGTAGCCCACGACGGGCGGTCGGACCGCCGCCTTGAAACAATGACCTCATTGACAAAAGCGGTTGCTGGCGGAATATTGACGACAGGGAATCGATAGGTTTACCTATTGGGCTGCCCGCGTGCGCAATTAACTGCTGGCGCGGACGCTCTACGTCTTACGGCGGCCCAGTTGCCGGCCTGTGTGAGGAACCTACAATTCACGCATTGCCATATCAACGCTGTCAACAAATTCAAAACAATCTCCCAGCAGCAGTCGCTAGGTCTAACTGATAGTGAGCGAATCGTGCTGGCCGACTCAGGCAATATTTATGTTAAGTTTAAAAAATCGTTATGCTTTGGGAGAGCCAATACGAAAGTACAATAATATTTAGGCAATTTTCTGACTTTTGGGCGTAAATAAGAAAATTATATGCGAGCAGTGCTTCAATGGTCGTAACAACGAAAATTGGTAGACGCCCGAGCGATAATTTCATTAAATAACGTTGGATTGCTTTGATTCGTTTTATTCATATCGATCATACAAATGTGTTTTTCGGAAGAATTAATTTATGCATTAACCACTCTTTGAACCAAATGGGTGAACATCTATCGTTTGGATGACTATGGATATCGTTGCGGAAGGATTTCATGTTACGACCAAATTGGACCATTCAGTAAAATGGCGAACGGGATAAGCTCGGATATTACACAGGCCAAGGTAAATGAGGCAGTGCGTTTGGGCGGATGATGGAGTGTGGTGTATTTAAATGCCGTAACTTTCAAGGCTTGCATGCAGGTAACCGCACTGCGTGACGGAAATCTTATAATTATTTGCTCAATCACTATAGGGTTGTGCACAGTTTAATTATCGTGTACTTGAGTTTAATCGAACAGTAGTCAGGACCTCCGCTGGGCTACTCTTTCGGACAACCCTTCTGACTAGACACAGCGCTCGTGAATAAGCGGGCGCCATGTGCTCGGCTTTTGAGTAGCGCTCTAGAGATGTCGAGATTACGACTACCTAACCACTGTGTACTATGCCAATTTTTCAGATGTGTGGCCTAATTACTTGTCAGCAAATTTTTGACACATTGCTTTTTAATTGTTGTTTTATCATTAAATTTGGTAAAGTTTTTTACTGGTCAGTGACTCAGAGAGCGAAAGTATGGTTGGTTATTGCAAACAGATTCCAGTAGATTTAACCTGATCCTTTACAGTTTACATGGTTAATTTATGCATACAATATGCAAGATTTACTCAATAAAAATATGTTGACTGCGACTCACATTGGCATGCATGAATTCACTGTAAGCAATTGTTAAATTTTAATGCTCTCGAATGCATTGCTACATTTGATTGAAATTGAATACTTATAGTCCTATTCTGGATATGTTCTTTTATGTTTGTATGCATACTTGTTATAGCGCCCATTCAAGCTCACTGGTCAGAGGCGCTCCCAACTACAGTGCAAACACTGCATCGGAGTTTCACGCCAAAGCCCTGAGCAAAATTTCGTGAGTGAAGGACTTGCCCAAGGTCCCAGGACGAGGTGGATTCAAATAGATCTGCAACCCTTCGGCTGCAAGGCGATGAACATACCCACTACACCGCCACCACGCCCTATAAGTGTCACAGTTGTTAACAGCTTTCCTGTATATTCATCCAGCAATCCATCCATCCATCCATCCATCCATCATCAATCCATCAATTCATCCTTTCATTCATTCAGAAAACTCTTTACTTAGTTTTATGTGAAAGTATTCATTCGATCATTCAATATAAGAGCTGTGTAATGGAAACCATATTTTCTGTTTTAAACTGTTTTCTCATTTTGTCTCTGACCTGACTCTGTGGTATCACCTCAACTTCAGATCTTGGGTCCATTCATAAGACGTTGAATTAATTATTTGCTAATCAGCAGCACGAAGTTTGAATTCAACAACAATTTTAGTTAAATTTGTTTAAATCTACTATTTCTTGTGCTAATGGAAAACTTGACTTTAAGAAGGGCTTGAGATGTTCTAATTTATCAAATCCAATTGCTTCAGCAATGCTCATTACCCAGGGCTTAAAGTGTGGCAGGATGGTCATGAACGGCGTCCTGGCACTTATTTTCAAATCTCTATGCCATCCTGTCACTTATTTGGCCAGCACACCTGAAAATGTAAGGGGCATCCTGGCACTTCTTTTGGAAAGGCAAGGGGCGTCCAGGCACTTCTTTTTTCACACTTTTAGCACTGTCATTACCACAATAAATGTTGCCGATTGCTTGAACAATTTCACAATGAGCTGCATTGGTTTTCCATTCAGTTTAGTACACACTTGTCATTATGGTGTTAATTGTTAATCATAATCAAAGCTGTAGTCCAAACTGGAGGTGGGTAACTAATTATCAGTTAGATTGTAATCAATTAGCTAGTCGATTAGATAAACAGCTAAATGATTGGCAAAAGATTTTGCTATTTGTGATTGATTAGCACATTTCAGTAATTTTAATGCTGTGTGATTAGCTGTTCAAGTAATCGATTAGCTTGTAAATTAGAAGAGCAGCTACAGGTAATTGTAATCAATTGCCTCCAAGATTTTGCTAGTTCTTGTTCTAATTAATTAGCAAATTTCACCGGTTCTAATCGATTAGCAATTTAACGCTGTTTGGTAATTTTCAATGTCCTGTGAAGTGCTAAAATTCCTAAGAAATTTAATTTGTATTTGACTAGACCATAATATACCGGTATATTAAATAGATCATTGGCTGTCATTTTGAAGATCAATTATGCCTAAGTGTTTGCATTGAAATTAATAAAAAAAAATTACTTAACAATGCAGAACTTTGGGATGTAACATTGTTAACATTGTATACTACTTATCTTGGTGGCCTATATCCTTTCTTCTTCTTAAATCCCTTCTGGGTTTCCGGTTGTAACCAACTGTTTTTTGTGTCTATTTCAAAATAACGTTGTTGTTTTTGTTAACTTGGTGCAATAAATTGATGGTTATGGTTATAGTTATGGTTATGGTTATATGAACAAAGTTCAAATTTATTTGGGCATCATGCATGCAGTTTACCACAGTCTTTCCTGTCTAGCTGATTGAATTTAGAATTTTTGATTTGTTGAATTTCTTGCCAGGTGAGGCAGTTGTCCATTGATGCCAAGAGCTTTGTACCGGGTAATGTTAGGATAGACGAAACCTCAAAGCTTGATCATCCCGCGCATATAACGGAAACCCAGTGGCTACCACAGTATGCAACATCATGCTATCCTTTCACAGTACCTGCTGGTCCTAGGTGAGTTCTTGTAGTCTTTGTTTGTTTGTTTGTATGTACACTTGTTATAGTGCCCCTTCAAGCTCTCCTACTCAGAGGCGCTCCCGAATGCAGAGCGGACACTGCATCAGAGTTTCACGCCGAAGCGCTGAGCAATTGTGAGTGAAGGACTTGCCCAAGGTCCTTACGCGGCGAGGTGGATTCGAACCTTCCGGCTTCAAGGCAATGACGCTACCACTAGACCACCGCGCCACAGTGTATTTTCTACATGTCTTTAGAAAGAAAGTTTTAAGGTAACACACTTGGGTTTGCTAATATTATCTAAATAAAACATGAATGGTAGCAGAAACACTACTTTAATACCCAACATTTTTATCTCTGCTGTATAATATGCTTCAAGGATATGGATTTGCCGCTTGAATATTATATGTTATTCACAAATGTTGTTTGCTAAACTTTGCTTTGATTGTTTTACCATGAGCCAGAATGGTGGGCACCGGGTTTTTAACTTTTTTCATTATTCTTGGTTTCTGATTTAAAACTTTAGAAAATTTGTGTGCCTGGTGCTGTGTGCTGGGTTGAGTTCTGTTGTTTAGATCAACACTGAATTCTACTTTTTTGGGATTGTTTTGTCTGTATAGCCTGTCTGTCTACTGGCTGCAGGAGTTCCACAGATTTTGATTGGCACTTCAAGGGGGGGAGGAGTTGTGGCTTAGGAGTTTGCAGTTAACACTTTCATGACGAGCATGGGCTAAAAGCGATTGGGAAACCAATGTATCTTGCCGTTGAAGATTTAAAGATGACTTGCATATTACAGCAACAGTGTATAAGTTCCAGATTACAATTATTCTGAAGGCGAAGAAGAGCATCGTAAACTTGGAACTTTTTGCAGAGCCCACAAAAGCTAAGCCATTTTATCTGTGAAATGAAGGGGCTGCTATCAAATTTTTTCCACCCTGCATTCATGAGGATGATCTTGAGGGGAAAACTGGTGTTCCTTGTTTCGTTGATTATGATGCACGGTGCAGTATCTGCAGCAGTATCTTTATCTTCTTTTCAGAGACAAGCTCTTCAGTTGTTTTGTTCTCCGTGATTGATTCCCTGTTTGCTTGTCATTTATTTAGAATACGACTGAACAAATCCTTTGTCATAGCCTGATTCAATTTCATAACTCTGCAATATATTGATTTGCCAGCTGCAGTACCTACGACTGTGTCAGGTTGCTTTGACAGCATCTGTGAGTCCTAGCCTGCGAGCGTATAATTAGCCATTTATATAGTGCCGGCGTCTGATGTGCAGTACATCTATGAATGACAAACAGAAATGATGCTGCATGTCAAATCGTCTCCTAGAGTGTCAGTTCACTGAAAGAGACAGTCAGCCTATGGTCAAAAGTCAATTGAAAAGGTGAAAGTTTAAGTTGGGACTGTAATGACACCAGATAGCAGCTTATGGTGAAAAAGTCAATTGAAAAGGTGAAAGTTTAAGTTGAGACTGAAATTACACCGGATTTCGTATTTTGAGCATTTATAAAAGCACCTCTTACAGTACTAGCTATTCAGAGGCGCTCCTGACAGCCCCGAGGAAATAAGAAAGACTTCAAGCAGCAAAGGGCTGAAGATTACACCCCAGTTGGAGTTTACTACGGATAGTGGGAGGGAGGTCCTTCCACATGTAAGGACCTACAATGGCAAAGGCGTGGTGTTTGGGGTTCCATGACACTTAATCCCACGACACTTAATACCGCGACAGTTAGTACCGGACACTTAATTCCGGGACACTTAATCCCGCGACCATTTAATCCTGCGACAGTTAATCCCGGCGACATTTAATCCCGGCGACACTTAATCCCGCGACCAATTAATCTCGCGACAGTTAATCCCGGCGACATTTAATCCCGCGACACTTAATACCGGGAAAGTAAAATAACATTTTTAAACAGTTACATTCAAAAAGGCAATTCACTATTGTTCAAAAAGTTAAGCCTTTGCAGTTAAATATTATAAAACCAGTAAAATTCGATAAAAGCAATATTTACAGCAATATTCACTGCATGTTTTTCATAAAAAGAGCTCCGTTGGCATTGTCGCGATGTTTAATGTATTCGTAATTTCCATGTAGCCTATCATAATACTGCAGCCGAAATTCACCTCCATGTTACTGCCTTATAGTAAACTGAACTTCGCAAATCCTGTTTAAAATCCTTTATGATGATCGTTTTGTGTAAAGATGTAGGCTACTTCAGAAAACCTGAACAGAGATGTAGGCCTACCTAATTGGCTATGCGGACAACAATAGTCGTACAAATATTCGTACTCAAGTGTGTACAGGTATTAAGTGTCGCGGTATGAAATGTCGCGAGATTAACTGTCGTCGGGATTAAATGTCGCCGGGATTAACTGTCGCGGGATTAACTGACGCGGGATTAAATTTCGCCGGGACTAAGTGTCCGAGATTAACTGTCGCGGTATTAAGTGTCGCGGGATTAAATGTCGTGCTACCGTGTTTGGCCATGGTTGTCCTTGCTCGGGGAACTCGGAGATCAAGTCATTCAGCAGACCGGAGAGGGGTTTGTGCATCAAGTCACAAAGGTATTTGGGAGCTTGTCCAGTTTGAGTTTTCGAAACTAAGAGCAGTACCTTGAATTGGATACGAGAATCAACAGGAAGCCAGGTAGAAATGTTGGAGTAGTGAGGGAGATGAGCAATGAGCCTGGCTGCCGAGTTCATGACTGACTGAAAGGAGGATAAGCGTACCTTGGGAAGCCCAGCCAATAGTGAGTTGCAGTAGTCGATTCGACAGCAAATAAAAACATGAAAAAGTTCAAGCCTGTCTTTGCATTTCAGTCGTGATTTAAAAAATACTTTAGTTTTTGTGTGGCACTGTTTTCTGTTCGGTGCTGCTCTTTGCCTGTAGTCCATCAGCTGTAGTTTGGAGCCTGAAAAGCAGATTATGCACTAACCCTGGCAAGTTATCTGTGCATATATGAGTGCAGTTTGGTACAGGCATGGCCTGGCAAGTATACAACCATTCCTGTGATGAGCTGGCCTTTGTTTTGGACATTGGAATTTGTTCATTACTGACTAAAGGCTGTAAAGTAAAGAAAGTGAATGATTCCATTGCATCATCTGTGAGATATCATAGATGTTATATTAGTACAATTTACACCATCTTTGAAAATGACTTTCATGGTAGAGATTTTAAAAAACGAAGGTTAAGAGAATGTTAGATGACTTAGGTTAGGGATTGAAATAAGGTAATGTTAGACAAGGTGAAGTGGAATCATAGTAATTTGATTGAGATTGTAATACATTAATTGTTAGTCATTTTGAATGTAAGTGTTAGCCTAAGTGGAACATTGAAAATGTTACAAATAACAATAGCAGTGTTTATGCTTGTTTTACAGGCTTTCTGCAACCTGGCAGGGTCCCGGAAGGCCAGAGTATTCTTATGACCCGAACAAGTCCACTAGACTCAAAAATATATTCCACTCAGGTATTAAGCACAATCTTGTTCATCATTAGCATCATAACTTGTGATTTTCTTATTTGAGCTCTCAACTTTTTAGAGTATGTCAGAAGCTAAAAAACCAAGATTTTGAATATGATTTTCCAGCATTTCCTTATTTTGTCATAGCTACTTTGTGGGCTTATCTCTTTGAGTGTGGTATGTTCATATTTTGTCAATTTATGTAGAGCAGTTTGGATGTTACAATTGATACTGTTCTGGAAGGAGCAGTAAAGAGAAATAATCAGACTAGTTAGTACTTTAGTGGATGATTATCCATGGTCGATTGTTGCACAGTCTCCATCTTTTCAAAGGTTCATATAATTGCGCTCTGTGTAGCTTTGTTCGAATGAATGAATTGTATGTACTTGCCTTTCGAACACTGTTGAGTCTCTGCTGTCATGTTTTCCTTAACACATTAATGACGAGAATGTACTAAAGTGACTGGAAAAACTAAAAGCTGCAACTCATCAGTAAATTGTTAAGTTTTCATTGATTCGATTTCATTTAAGTTTAGAGATTACATAGCATCCTTGCAAAATTAGGTCAGGGCTCAGAAGAGTCGAGTCAGACTACAATTGGCACACGAGTTTTTGCACATTTTGCATTTGTTTCCTTTAGACAACTCATTTGTGCCAGCACAGCAGATGCCTTATGGAGAGCTCGGTGGATTTAGTCATCCACAAGTATTCACTCCGCTCTACAATCCTCAGGAAATTCATGATACTCAGACTCTACGGCAGCCTCACATGCTACCGTCTGGCCTCAGCCCATGGGATGTCCAGTATACCAATCCATTTCAACTTCCTGCAAACAAACCTAGCAATGATATCTGGATGGTTGCTCCAGACTGTTTATCTGGTCAAGGCACACCGTCGTCGCTACTCCGGAGAGGCACTACCATGACTCAACTTCATGCCATTCCAGTTCATAACAGAATGCCAAAGGCGAATCGAGGACAAAGCAAGGTGAGTAGCGAGATACATAACTGCTATTAAAATGCTCTGTAGTCGGGAGCGCCTCTGAGTAGTGAGTTTGAAGGGTCACTACAACAAGTGCACATACAAACAAACATGTGTAGCCTACTTTGCTCGAATGTGTAGTCCATTAAGCTAAATAATTACCTTCGCTGTGCTAGGTACAAATACAAAATACACATGCATGCATTTTTGCAAATGCAGAAGAAAGCACTCATTAATTATTTAGCAATTGAGGTGATGTATCAAAGGCTTCCATAACCATGGGTCTTGACTCCCTTGAGTCATGAATAATGGTTGCCACGGCTGATGAGAGAGAAAACGAAGCGGACACATCTACTGAGGCAGTGCGTTAAAGGCTTCCATGGCCTGAACAGTGAGAAGAGCTGCAACGTTTACCTGAGCCTCGAACAATGGTTGTCACTGACAACACGAGAGAGAGACAGTGACAGTGACAGACAGAGAGACAGAGACAGAGAGACAGAAAGAAAGAGAGACAGAGAGACAGACAGAGAGACAGACAGAGAGAGAGAGAGAAACAGAGACAGACAGAGAGACAGAGAGAGAGAGAGAGACAGAGACAGAGAGAGAGAGAGAAACAGAGAGAGAGACAGAGAGAGAGAGAGATGGGAGCAGTCTGTTGCCGTAGTGCATGAAAGGTTTCATGGTACCTCGAAATAGGGCAGCACTTGACATTATTGTATGCAACACACAGAAGTTGTCACAAGCAAGAGAGACGGAGAGAGAGAGGAGGCTAGCAGTGATCATCAATCTTTCATGAGCAATGATCAATGATCATGCTAATGAGAGATTAAATCCTGATCTGAAGGTCTTCAAACACATCCCGATACATAGAGGCTTTATGACATAGAGGCACCTAGATGTGTTGTCATGTCTGATCTATTATTAAAGACATACCTTAGCAACCTGTGCATAGTACTGTTATTTATGGTAAATGCTTATTTATATAATATTACCTTTTTCGGCAAACTTATTAGATGTGTTCCTGAACTTACTAGACAAGTCTTCAACCACTTGTGAAATAGAGTCATGGAAACTCATATCCCAGCAATTCAGGGATGGATAAAATGAGGTTGGAATACTGATGGTGTTTCATAAAAATTTCTTACCATTCATGGGGAATGAAAAACCAATATTCAGATGAATAAAAATTCATAGGCAGCACGTCAGAACTTTACGCAAGTTTTCTTTTAATGACTGATACACGTAGAATTGTAGATGACTTAGGCATAAGTTAAAATAGTCATGAGAGCCTGTTCCTGACCATCGCCATCTATTTTAAATTGTACAACATGTGATTGATCTGGCAAATGCGACTTGAAAAATTACGAATCAATAGAGTACAGTATCAAGCCTTGGTAGTTAAAAATAGTAGTTTGTTCTTAAGACTGCTTGAGGGGAGTTTTCTTTGAAGAGTGAGTACTTTGCATTTAAATGACAGAGTTAATTGATTTCTTATCAATGGTTTTGACAAGACAAATGACTGAATATCGAGCAGAATTTTTCTTTTCTTTAAATTCCTTGAGTCTTATTTCTGTCAGCTGCATGCATACATCGATGACTCAGGAAGTTTATTTAGACTTTAAGCAGACTGATTGAACATGGTTGGCATGTACTGGGTTAGACAGCACCTTGTGAGGTTCATTAATACAAACCCGGAATGTTTGCCTTAATGTTCAATGTGGCAACTCACATAATCATTTACATTGGGCAGATTGTCACCTGTTAGTCTACATCGGTTTTTTGCACTTTGCTCGTTTCATCTTTGAGCAGAACCATTCACAAATATAGGTGCTCTGAATCAGTGCATCCATATTCAGAGCATGAAATCAGAGTGAAGGGTAAGAATCTTGATAAGTGTGCTGTTTAGTGGTGTACTGAATCAGAGGTACCTCATGGAATTTCCTTTCCAATTCACTGTTGCATTGGATGCTCAATGCTCAGTCATAACTATTTGCATGAAGTTTGATGCTGAATGGGCATCAATGAAAATGGAAAATCCAAGCAGTTTGAAGTTTTTTCATGAACTGTGAAATCAGCTAACCAGGGCCAGAACTCTGCATCCAAGACAATATAGTTTGTTCTTTGTAAAAAAAATTGATATTTGTATTTGCAGCAGCCATGCCTACAGAATCAGTCAAGCATGGAAAATGCACAGTGTCGCCTGTTTATATTTGATTTTCCCAGAGTAGCAACTTCGTTTGAAAAAGCTGTGATAGATAGCTTCTAAAGTTAACCCTACCCACTCTGTAGTCTTGTTTCATGCAGAGTAGAGTTCGTTGATGATTGAGTAGTAAACTAGTAGACGCAGCGCTCGTGAATAAGCTGGTGCCCTGTGCTTGGCCTTCGAGTGGCGCTTTAGAAATTTTGAGTTTACGATTACGATTAGTTGACCTAAGTAGATTAGAGGCCTGATTCTTAATAAATAAGAAATGGACATTCAGGTAACTGTAGGGCCCGATAAAAGGTTCCTATGTGTCAAGTACAATGCTGATAATAAAATTGTAAGAGACATCAATGGCCTGCAGAATGTTGCCCAATGCCCATCCATGATATATGGAATTGGTCATCAATTGTTAAAGATCAATGGAAAGTTTACCAAATTCCAAATGTGCGTAGAGATTCTTAAGAAAGACCATTACATGTACATTGTACAATTGTACATAGCTTGTGTGCAGGTATTAAAAAATATGCCATGGAGTCAGGTACCTATTATACCCGGTACTCTGAATGAAGACTGAGAGATCTCATGTCTTTTAACTTGGTAGTGGAATTCGCTGTCCATTTGTGTCCAGTCATCTGATTCTCTGTTATAGATAAGATTCCATTCAGACTAATCTTTTTCAGTCTTATTTACTCTGTGCAGTTTGACAATGGCCTAATAAATGGATTGTTGACATGGAATGCATTTATCACGTCAGAGTGAAAAATCAATTGATGCCTTATGTGCTATGATAGATGACTTCCGATAATCATCAGATTGCCACTCATCATTTCGACTTTCTGCTTAGAATACAGTGATGCCAAAACAGCAATTTAAAATTTTAATGCACCTTTTTAATTTTTAATTGTATTTTGAGTTATAGGAGCACATCATGCGTGTTTGTCAATCAATCTTCATGTGTTTGCTTTCAATACATTTCAAGAATCTTTCATGAAACTGTCAGCTATTTTCAGAAGTTCTGTTTCGCTTATATGCAATATATAAATCTAGGCAGCCAGATTCAGAACAGCTACTTTGGTTAAAAGAGATATTGGACTGTATGGTTAAAAAATTTGTTAATGCAGTGACTACATGTACATAACTGCTGTAATGTGCTGGTGGACTTTTAAGCCATGCACATGATACACACGGTTTAGACAGTCTACCACAATCTGTCATTGCCAAAGGGAGGAACACTCTACTGAAACCCATGTGTTAATGAGGTCTCACTGTACTATTTTATGTCAAAGGCAGTGCTCAACTGGCTGACCAATTTCATAATAACTGCATTGATGTGAAAAATATCTAACTAAGGTGTAAGTTAGAGGTATATTTTTAATGAAATTATACGCATTTCTATGTTTAACCCCTTCGCTGCGACGGCTTTTTAATCCCGTGTGCGGCATATATAATTAATATAATAAATTATATACCTACATGTATGCATATAAAATTATATAAGCTTACGTTTATTGTTAGGCCTATATCCACACCTACAAAAGTTTTTGGGGTAAGCACATGGAAGTATTTAGACATGGATCGACCTTGAACCGGGACTAATATGACCTTGAGCTTGGCCTGATATGACCTCTAATTATTTCTTACTTTGCTTGCGATAACGATTAGGCTAGCCTACATCTACCGTGCGCAATACATGCCTACATCAATATGCTTGCTTTGGAAACCTTCGTTGCACAGTAAATTTCGGCTTCGTTTCTCGATTTTACCCCTCCCCCACTTTGCCCCTCACTTGCCCTACCCCACAACCTACCTCGCCCACCACCAATTTGCTCAAACCATCCAACCTCATCAACGTTAGGGAAAATTTCAGTTATTCGCCGGCGGTACGCTGTGTTGTAGGGTAAATATCGATTATTTTTCTTAATTCTCCCCCACCTCGCCCCATCCCCAAAACCTGCTTCACCCTCACCAACGATCCCCCGAGCCAACTCCAACCATCGCCACCCCTCTAGTGCAAATTTCGGTTATTCACATGCGGTTCCCTGCGTTGTACGGTAAATTTCGGTTTTTACTAGTCCAAGATGGGGGTTTCGTCATCCCCGCGCCCACCCCCATGGTGAGGGGGGATTGGTCAATATCTCCATCCCCGCACCCACCCCCATGGTGAGGGGGATTGGTCAATATCTCCATTGGGTGGCTTTGGTTAGCCTTCTGTGGTAACATATCCAAGATCCCATACACATTCTCCTTTATAGACACGGTTTACTATGTAATGACGTCATGATTGACCTTGAACTTGAACTTGAACTTGACCTCATATGACTCTCCGGTCTGAACAACAGTGCCAATAAATATTTACTGCAATATGCTGTGCGACAGCGATTAAATCTAGCGTGCGGAATTGCCGTATACCTCAAAGCATTGCATGACGTACCCGTACTCGTCACCCGCGTATAGGGTATACATTTCTATGACGTACCCGTACTCGTCATTCGCAGCGAAGGGGTTAAGGCATCATATGAGCCGTTTGGAAAGTTAATTGATTTGAAAGCATGTGGGCCTTAAAGATCAGAATTCATTGCTTTATGGATTTTAAATAATGTGTTTTGAGACAGCTGTTGAAATCTCTCACATGTGCATTGCGTCCCATGACGTGGGTTGAGCAGGGAAGCTGCTGTAGGCTAAATGTTTTTGGCATCGCATAAGTCAATTGTAGAAATCTGTTATCGTATGTTGACTTTCTGTATGTACTGAACCAGATTTTCGCTGGTTCTTTTTTGTTTTTAAAAATGTCTCATGAAGAAATCAATTATCAGCCCAAAGAGAAAGTATGTTGACTGACATTGACTCAGTTGCCTACATTGCACCTGTTTAAAACAAGAAAAAAAATACATGAACTTCTGAACCATTCGTATATTGCAGCACTGTAACCACAGTGTTTCAAGCTATTATTTAAAGTCAAAACATAGCTTTCTTAAAGTGCCTACTAAAACCGATTTCGTATCACATGCAGCTCTGATCATCTAACTGATAAAGTACTGGGACTGTAGTCAAAAGATCGTAGATTTTGTGTTCACAGACTAAATACTGTGTAACAGGTTGGTTGTGTATATTTTTCTCTGTCATGAGACTGTATAATTTATTACCAGTACCAGTTTAAGCTGAGGGTGTAAAATGACAAGTTTGGCAGTGCTATAGCTCTGTATCCAGGACCTTGGGATTTATCCATTGCAGGCTCTATGGTTCACAGAGTAGGATATGAGTTGCTTCGTGCATTCTGTTTAGAACACTTGCTATAATGAAGCTTGCAACTTAGGTGTTTGCATTCAACGACGAGATGCATTGGTAACCCAGTCATTTATACTTGCACTCTTGTGGTTAAATTGTTGAAAACAACTGGCAAATATAAAATAGTTGCAATTTGATGTTGTTAAAATGTTTCATCATGAGTTGACTGTTTTGGAAAGTGCATATTTTCATTAGAAGAAAGGCTGTCATTGCAAATGGACAGTTGGGAAATAAGGCAGCCCCATTTTGCAGACGTAGGGTTACTTTTGAATTTTTACTTTGACACTAAGCTCAACTATTTGCATTTATGCTGAATGAAAGTTTTTGATTTAAAAATTCAGCTTCAATTTAAAAAAATAAGGAGGTTTAGAGGCATTCTAGAAGACTTTTTACTGTTTACCGTACTTTTTACTGTGATGTTAAATGCAGTAATTGTTCAGGAGTATTTTTTATCGATCAAAATAGAAAGGTCTACTTATTGTACTTAAGTTGGAATTGTTCAGAAATTTACAGGACCTGTGACTTTTTGAGTTTTCCTTTTTGATCCTAACCATTTATCTGCAAAGTGTCAATAGGAAAACTCAAAAAAGCCACAGTAGTCCCAGGTAAAAACAGCCTCCTGCGTGTCTGTATTACGAAGAAAGACTATCTTGACCACTTTGACACTTCTACACAACTTTTTGCATTCCTAATGTGTGAGAACAAATTGTTTACGGTACTCTTTAGACATGCTACCTGTTATTTATCATTTCAACTTATCCAACTGATATTAAACAAAAAGGTTACTGAGTTCAATTGCTAAAAATCGAAAATATCAAACTAGCCAGAGCTGAGGACGAAGTAAAAATGTTTCTTACCCGTAATATTTTGTTAGTTACAAAGCATAAGAGATAAAGGTATGTTACCAGCAGTTCTGTTCATCTTATCATCTGAAGTAGACTGGTGCAATTCAGTGTCCACTGTGTCCTCTTGACTTCTCATTTTGTAGTCTGTAGATGATAAGATAGGAAGCATATTTTGGCGACTACAGATTCCGTGGTTATGCTACTCAAGTAGTTGACTGCCCAGTGAAGAAGTTATTACATGAGTGCTGATAATGAAGAACCACACAGGTCACACCCAAGATTCTATGTAAGACAGAGGGTGCTTGATTGCTACATATTTACCTCAGTAGAATGTACCCGTAAGTTAGTGCAGCTCAACTTGACTTTCACATGGGGTGTCATAAGTCCTTTTGAGCGTCTTGCTGACTTGACAGGCTTAAGAGGATATGGCTGTCCTTGCAAGTGACATTGCTTATGCATAGAAAGGATTGAAACTGGTGTGCTTTGAGCTTCTATACTGTTGTGAAATTGTGGTTGTACAGCACCGATCAGCAGTGCTGAGGCGTTTTAAATTGTAGAATTTGTCAATTTGGAGAGATGCTGCATGACTGGAGGCCAGTTCAGTGTTATACAGATGCATATTTTGGGATGTTGTCCAAAAACTAGAAACTTTATCCAAAAGAATCAGGGCAGCTGATGCACATGCCAGATGTGCCACTCCTAGTAATCGATGGACTAGACTTTTGACTTCCCTAAATGATTGGTGTGTACAATGGACATTATTATGGCTCCAAGAAGTTGTCCCCTGAAACACACTCAACTGAAAAGTAAATAGTTTTGGATAACTGTGAAGAAACCTGGCATCACATTTTGGCACCAGACAAGCATGTATAATTGTATAATGCATATGTATGAAGGTATTATCTTCTGGAGCCAGCTCTAGGTCAATCAATGGCTGTTGTGCTTTTCAGCCCTTGTGGATTTTCCAGTACTGCATCTGTTGTGTTGTTTATTTAACTTGAACATTTAAAATATATTTATTGTTTGTTCGTTGCAGGCAAAAAAGATGGGTTTGAGCAGTGACCAGGTGAGCGTTGGCATACAGTATGAGATGGGAGGAGGACATGAAGCAGATCTCAAGACAGAGAAAGCAATACACCGGAGAAGAACGATGATTTGCAAAGACTGTGAAACTCAAACAGGTTTCGTTTGATTTTAAACTGATTTATTTAGTTAATTGCGCCTAATATGGTTTCAACGTTATCGAATCTGAAGCTGAGATCTATGTGAGATGAATGTGCATGATGGACGAAAGACTTGTCCAGCGCCACTAAATGGAGTCCATGCAGCAGTTTTTAAACCTACAGTAACTGAACCCAGTGCACAACAGAATAATTGTAATCGTAAACTCCAAAGTTTTAAATTGCCACTCGAAAGCGAAGCTTATCCACTGAATAGATTCTGTACCACATAGTTTGTTCTGATTTATTAGATACATGTATAATTTAAGTAAAATAGAGTAAGGTTGGAAATCATTCAATTCATTGTGTCCTTCAATATTAGTCCAGTGATTCTGCCATTGAATGTCATTTTGACTACCCTATTTAAAGTGAATGCTTGATAACAGCCGTGCAGCATTGATTTTGTTAATTTCACCTGATGTGCCATTACTCAAACCCAAGAATCAGTGATCAACGGCAAGCATATTTGTGTCCGTCACATATTGGTCATGATGCTTCTAGCATAATCTTAGATTTTTTTACAGAAATCAATGTCACTGCCATGGTTACCTGCTGAGTTGCAAGGTTTCAATGTAGTTTAAATAAATTTGGGTATTTATTGATTTAAATTATTTTATTTGCTGTCTATGTTACATGTGCAATTTATACATGGTTTTAAATCTGAATACATAGTATGAGACAAGTGTATGCAAATAACTTGTAGAGGGCCATAACACCCACATCTGTAGTTGGATTGCGGATGAAGCAATAAGCATGCTGCTGAATGGACCTTGGACCACCGTGCAATACATCTGAAATGTTTGTGTTTTATTGAACAGATTTCTCGAGTGATGTCTCCAGCAAAAATCTGCAGACGCTGCCGAGTCCTCTCTATGATGCATCTGCGCAAAATTGGCTGTCAGAAGAAAACTCGTCAGATTCGGAGGAGTTGGACTCTGAAGTCAATTACTCTGCCAGCAGTCCCCCTTGGCAAAGGCATCTTCAGATGGCAGGGACCAACAGTGCTAACAATGCGAGCTTATATGTGCCATCAGTTCATCATTCGAACATGTACTCAATGGATTATAATCAGCCATGGTTGGCAAATGATGCTCCCGTCTCATGCATGTACGTATCGGATATGAACGAATATGGCGGCACGCCAGGGGCATTTGCGTATCAGGCTCTCGAAGATCCAGGTATGAGACTGGTGCCTTACGACGCCAGGTTCAGCGCTGGACATAGGACTGGTTACGAATTTTCGACGGCATTTTCAAATGGTGCTGCATGCTGGAGTCCAGTTGCTTGTGCATTGCCAAGCCGAGGTCCTCCTTTGGATGCCGAGCAGCAACCTCGACTGCGGAGCCAGAGACTTAAATGGCGCCACACGAGAGACATTGCCCGGAATGGTTTTCAAGACGTCAATAGGAGCACTGGTCAGACACATTCTGTAGGCACTGATGCCAGTTTGGGCGGCCTTAGAGACATGGAAGAGGAATTTCCAAAGCTCTTGCTTGCAGCTGGTGAGCTTCTGTCTCCTGCCAGTAGCATCGAAGCGACGTCTACTGCGACTGGTGACAGGAAATCGGCAAGTTACATTTGCAAATAGTTCGATCTGTAGATTGAAAATTTAGATAATTATGATATATTATCAATACTTTTACGTAGCATCTCTTCAGAATATTTCACTAAATTATGTTTTCCACTCGATTTCTCCAGCGTATTACAGTGTTTGATTAAAGTTCAGACACATCTGCTTTAGGCTGTACAAAATAGCTTCTTGCATTGCACCATTGCTTTGTTTTGGTTTCCTTCACCTATTGGATATTGATAAGACTTTGTCAGCATTTTGAATGTTTATTATAATACAATTAAAAGTGCTGGCCAAAGGACCTGGAACAACCTGGAACAACCTGGAACAAACTACTCTTGAGGATTCAGAATTCCTCGTACCTCACCTTGTTCAAATGTAATAAGCTTAAAAATCACTTGATGAAAGCTGTCTCCTGCTGAATATCATCTATCGGTCAATTTTGTGGAGTACCACAGGGTTCAATTCTGAGGCCATTATTATTTCTAATATATGTAAATGACTGACTCCGAAGTATCTCACTAATTTGTTTGCTGATGACACGAATGCCTTTATATCCAATAAGTCAATAGAATCATTGTTTGTAAGAGCTAGTCATGAGCTAACAACCATTTCTTCCTGGTTCAGAGCTAATACATTATCGTTTTAAGAGTTAAGACCAACCTTGTTCTTTTTTGATCCCACTGCAAACTCCCACCAGTTTGTGATCACAGACTGACATTGGATGGCCAACTGATTAAGGCGATTATGCAGGCTGAGTCATAATGTAGCTTCTTTATCTTAGGTGTTTAGCTGAACCAGCTCCTTACTTTGAAAGAAGCATTTTTTTAGTCATATATCTTTGCAACAAGACATTTTCTCTGTTTTACATATTTGCGTGACATGTTGCTGTTTTCTCTTGTACTTGGGTGACCCTGATAGCGGGACAGTAATCCATTAGTGGTTCTCTCCTTTTTTTGTTTTATTAGCTGTACATATCGATTTAATGTAAAAAGATGTTTTGCTATTTGAAGCAATAAAACTATTATGTATAATACTTATATATATACACTGTGTCCCAATAAATCGGGCACCCTTTTTATAATGTGAATAAAACAGGTAAATCTTAATCGATTTTCAAAATTTCAAAACTGTTTTTATCCTGAGATAATTATCTTACACTGATTCAAATATGAAATTTCTGGCATAAATATTGACGTCACAATTACGTCATTTGCATCAGAGAATTAAAATGTTAAGTACCGAACACAACGATTTTTATTCACATTTGGTTTCGATATGCAAATTAACGACGTCATTATGACGTAATTTTTTAGTGAGAGCCGTTCATAAATTGCCAATTTGTAGATAAATATCTCAGGATAAAAACAGTTTTGAAATTTTGACAATCGATGAATATTTACCAGTTTTATTCACATCATAAAAAGGGTGCCCGATTTATTGGAACACAGTGTATATATATATCAAGATTAAATTTGATCTTGTCTTTTAAGTGGAACGGCCTTCAGTTTGATCTGCATGTCTTTCTTGCAAGAATGCAAAGAGTGCACCTTACACTGTCACTTGAAAGCTTTTATATTTTGCCGGAGATGATGTGGAATTGCCTACGCAGAGATATCGTGAATACAAGTGATTTGAATGAAAGGTTAAATGAATGAATGAATGGTCATTCACTTTTCAATGAGAGTAACCGATGAACATTATTTCGTTGTAGACATTTCCTCGACCAGAGAACTTTGAGCATTGCACATGGAGTGACTCTTCTTCCGCTATGTATAATATGAAAAAATCTGTAGTTGGTTAGTATATTATGATAGTACATGTTATGAGTTCATTCCTCCTCCTCATGATCACAAGAGCACATTACTTATCAACACATAAAAAGAAGAATCATCAGACAAACTCCCAACATGACAAAACAAGACTTGATTAGACATTCTGCTCCTATATGGGATAATTATGTGATCAGCGAGTTTGAGCATGCAGTTATGTAAATGGAGTTTATAAATTAGTAGTATTTTAAATTACCTTGATGTATGTTGTTATGCCATAATCTTGGTAGTTGTATAAAATTATGATAAACTGAGTCTGTGCCATTGTGTGATACTGTGTCCTGTTCTGCCAGCCAGTCTTCCACTAATTCAGTCAGTTAATCAGGCAAACAAAAAGAGACGAGAGAAAAGACGGTCAGACATGATTGTCTCTTGTCTGCTCTTTTTTTTGTCCTTCCTCTAGTTAACTCTTTTTATGTCATTGGCCATTACCTTGACTCTGTCATGAATCTTGAAGTGCAATGTTGACCTACATTACAGAAACCTGCCGTGGTATTTGTAAAATAAACAATATAAACATATCAACAAGCAGCACTCTACATACCGGTACTCTTTCATTATAAAAGTTCGCAGTTCGTTTTATGTTGCTCTTTCAGGTCATGCACTTTCAGTCACTCAAAACTCATCTCTTATAGTCAAACTCAGCTTGTTTATTGGACTTTACACTTGCTTACATGCAGAAATCTTTATTATTATTATCTGGTACACATAATTTTTCTTATTATTTTAATGGCCAATAATTATGATATTATACTTTTTATTTTACCTACAATATCAATAATCTCTCAGGATTATAAAATCCAGGAGAGTACTTTTCCTTAAATGGCTAGGTAGGTCTTTGCTGATGTCATGTTTGGTAGAATAGTGTTGGGGAAAGCAATTGTATTTTGTGTTCCAGCACCTTGATAATAATGTCTGTTCAGCACCTTGATAATAATGTGTGTCCAGCACCTTGATAATAATGTCTGTTCAGCACCTTGATAATAATGTGTGTCCAGCACCTTGATAATAATGTCTGTTCAGCACCTTGATAATAACGTGTGTCCAGCACCTTGATAATAATGTCTGTTCAGCACCTTGATAATAATGTGTGTCCAGCACCTTGATAATAATGTCTGTTCAGCACCTTGATAATGATTCTCTGCTAAACAATGCTCTTGCTGATGTTCTGCAAGACTGAGGCTTTCTGCCTCTACGTTGACAATACCATTGTAATAAATACCGGTGACTTTGATCTTAAGTAAAAACTTTTCTCAACGATCTGTTCAGTTGTGACGAGGGACGGTCTTCATGTGAAGAGCGCAACGAAGAAGAAGCAGAAGCGACAGGAGCAGCTGAGTCGAGCGGCCGACGAAGAACTCGCCGAAATCTCTCTGGAGCAGCAGGTCCTTCGAGAGATCAGCAGCGGACATCGTCGCCTGGTGCCTTCGTTTCTACCACCCGATGACTTCCTGTCTCCAACTTCTTCTTCTGTCGATCCAAATCCTAGCCACAAATTGTTGGGCAGCACAGAGTCAGAGGAATCAGGTGGCAGTCTGGCAACTCATACTGCTCAGCCTGAAATGGTGATTCTGTCAGAGGTTGGTTTCTTTGCCAATCGGTTTCTTAAACGGTGTATTATCTATTCAGTCATCACTATCATCACTGCATCGGAGTATCATGCTGAAGGGCACAATTATTGCGAGTGAAGGACTTGCTCAAGGCCCTTCGTGGCAACTTGAGGTGATTATTATTTGCTCATTGGAAACTTGTGAAATATTATGGGTGTAAGATATTTGTGCTGTTTTTAGTTTTCTGATTGCTGTATGATTTGTGGTTAATATGAAACCTCAGATTAACACTGTCTTGCTATCATGTTAATTTAGTAATGGTTGACTGTGACGAAGTTGTAATGCAGTCTCTATCCTCGATATTGACTTGATTGTGGCAGTGTGATGAGTTGATTACGGTAGCTGCCAACTCTTTTTAACGATTACAATACAACTTCAAAGTTTACGGCTATAATACCCGTAGGATTGCACATCAATTAATAAAGTGCGTCAACCGGGAATTATCTGATAAGTGCAAACAATATGCTTAACAGGATATTTACTTGCTTAAGTGGAGCGTTTGGATGATGACTTTACCTGAGTGGAATGGGAATTAATAATTTTAGGTCATCTGCAAAGAACAGGAAAAAAAGCTGAGAGGAAAGTCTGAGATAGTTTTAGAAACGTCGTCGTCATCGATTCATCATCACAGAATGGCATTCGGAGATGGAGGCATTCAGCTCAACAACATTGATCTCTCTCAAAGTAGTAAGTCACTTTTCTAATCAAATTCTTCTGTTTAAGCTTGCAAAAACAGTAATCGTATAATATATTCTAATACATTATATTGTTTGTTTTTACATCTATTAAATTTAAAAGTTCCCTTACTATGTGCACATTGTGCAGTCAGTGAAGAACTCCTTTCAGGGACAGTTGTGTTTGGCTCTGTGATGCAAAATGTTTATCTATGTTATTTGTATTTACTGATTGCTTATAATTATGATGATCATTGATACAACTTGTTCTGTTGCATTCTTGGAGTCTGTAGTTTTGACATTTGCTGCCCATTGCTTAGCATTTTCTCATCACATTTATTTCCTTTCGACCTACATTTAAGACTCAGTTGTTTCGACTTTCCTACTCTCCTTAGCTTGACTTCTGGTTTCTTGACCAATTAAATTTGGTTAGACTTCAACGAATTACTTGGTAGCTTTATGGCTATAGGTTCATTAGAAGCAATGACCATTGATGCTTGGGGCATTATGGTAATGGTGCTGCAGTTGATGACACTAAGTCTTGTGCTTTATGAGACATTGTGCTTTTCTGAACTTTTTAAGGAGGGCATTATCATATTGAAGTTGAACAGTTGTATTGTAAGTATAGTATAATTTTTATTAAACAAACCATGCTGTAGAGAGCTTGTGAATGCTAGTTCAGAAAACCTTTCTTTCATGCCATATTTTTCTTTTCCTGTCACTCTTCTTCTTTACCAGATCTCATCCATATCCTTCTCTGTATCCCTATATGTCCATTTCCCATCTATCTGCCTTCTCTCCTCCCCTGTTTTGATCCTTCTCCTCTTTGATCGGTCACAATTCTTCTTTGATCTTCCAAACAACCTTCCAGATACCATTTGATCATTTGTACATTCTCAGTTTTTTGCTGTTACTACTTTTTTAAAATTATTTTTAAGTATGATAAATGGTCAAGATAATGGCACCTCTGAGCATATTAGATAAAACTGATTTTTCCACTTCTAGCTGCCAGCTCAAAGACGTCGAGCATGGATACTGGTGGCAGAGGTACTCCTGCAAGCGCCGACATGTCTCCGATTAGTCAGACGTCGCCTCTCAGCATGAGTTCTCCAGCTGGCAGTCCATTTGGGTCTGGTATAACCAGTCCAAGAAATGGTCTCACGGACCTCAGCAAATTTTCAATCATCTCGCAGATTCACAGTCCACGTTTCAGAGAGTGAGATTTAATTATTATTCATACATTTCATGAGAGTAATTGAAATGAAATAGTGTAAACCGATGAAACGAAATTGATGCAGGGTTATCTGTTTTATTAGCAGATTTTAAGCTTCATTATAAAGTTGATTTCGTGATCTGAATGCGGGATGCACTGATATGTTATATTTGAAATTTGATGTTTATTTTATTGTATCTATAAAAACCTTGAAGGTATGACATTGCTTTAATCTGTGTTAAATTGAATTTCATGATATGTAATGAATTCTTCAGCCAGCTGTCACTTTGGATCTGGTGTAACGTATAAAAAATACTCCAAGAAATGGTTTCACAGACCTCGACAAATTCAGAATCGTGTTGTAAATTTGTTGTCCACGTTTCAGTGAATTCGAGTTTATGAGAAAACCTTGCAACCTAGAGAGTTGCTACAAATGCTACATGTATGGTAAATTGCAAATAGGTAACCTGTTAGGCCATAAAGTTGTTTGCGATTGCTGATGCATTATGTTGATGTTTAGTCCAAATTATCCTTTGAAAGCAAAGACCTATGAAACACTGAGAATACGGCTGAGATAGTAGTTATGACCCTTCTTGACCTTATCCAGTAATCTTTTGTGTTGTGCACGTGTCTGCATATATTATCGTTTGTCATTTATTTCTTTAAGATTGCTTGTTTTGGCAGGTACTGCAATCAAGTGCTGAGCCGAGATATTGACGAGTGCTGCACAGAGTTGCTTCAGCGACTCGTCCGATTTCAGGATCGATACTATAAAGGCGATCGCGCCAACAGAGCTATATCGGTAATCAGACTTACTACATCTTAGGCATATTTGCAAAAAGGGCTTTTTCGATTTTCATTTTTATCAGAAAAATCCTGGTTTTAGTTTATTTTCTTTTCGTCTCATTTCTCTCGTTTTTTTAACTTTTTGAATTTGACCATATTTATTTATTTGCTGTCTGTAATTATTTTTTAAATTTTATTTCGTCTGATATCTCTTATGCTGTCTCCTTACTTTAAAAGATTTTGATTGATTTTTCGATTGATATTCTGATTGATTTTCTGATTGAATTTTTGATGGATATTCTAATTAATTTTCCGATTGATATCCTGATTGATTTTCTGATTGATATTCTGATTGATATTTTGATTAATTTTCTGATTGATATTCTGATTGATATTCTGATTGATATTCTGATTGATTTTCTGATTGATTTTCTGATTGAATTTTTGATGGATATTCTAATTAATTTTCCGATTGATATCCTGATTGATTTTCTGATTGAATTTTTGATGGATATTCTAATTAATTTTCCGATTGATATCCTGATTAATTTTCTGATTGATATTCTGATTGATATTCTAATTAATTTTCCGATTGATATCCTGATTGATTTTCTGATTGATATTCTGATTGATATTTTGATTGATATTATGATTGATTTTCCGATTACTTCAGGTGAAACGGTGCACTGTCCTTGGACTTCGAGAGGTCACAAAGCACCTGAAGATGGCACATCTGTGCTGTGTCATTATCTCGCCAAACATGGAAATAACCCAGTCAAAAGGTATTTTAACATTAATATGTTCTAATTTATAACTACCTCATTTCCATCGAAATTGTAGTATAATTAGGCCTAAGTGCAGCATTTTTGTTTTAACTTAAAATTGATTTTGCCTGGAAGATGTAAGGAAGTTTCTAGCTTTACTTAAAGGAGAAGAGGAGTGAAGAGGAGGAAGCAAAGGAGAAGAAAGAGGAGATGGAGATGAGAAAATAGAGGAGGAATTTGAAGACGAAAAGGATTGTGAACATGTGTGCACTTGTTTATGCATGTATGTGGATTATTTATTAATGTTTGTTTGTATGTATGTACCAGCATCTATATCTCATGTCATTTGTGTGTTTGCGTGTGTGTGTGTGTGTGTGTGTTTGCCTGTGTGTGTGTTTTAAAAACTACTTGCAGGTCTTGTATACATGTAGTCTTTGCTAAATAATGTTTAAAAAAAATAATTTAGTAATAATATAGTGATAATAATGGTTTTTATATTTACATGGTTCAGTTTGCTTCAAAATGGTTTATTAAAAAAAGTGTTAGCAATTTATTTCCTGTTTTAATTTTAATGAATACATGCTTGTTTCCTTTTAATGTCCCTTTATCCTGTTAACCCATTTACCGTGTAATAAGAATGTTCTTAGTAAAAATTGGACGAGTTAACTCGGGGATCACGGTAAAGGGGTTAACATTGATTTATTCCTTATTGCTATAGGGCATGCTGTCAAATCAAAAGGATACATGTTTAGGCCAGCAGCTTAAGTTTAGGAACCTAATCAAAAACTTTTGACTGATTTGAAGTCTCCCTGTGAACAACAGATAATATGAAACCAGTATTTCAAAACCATGCCAATAAGTATTGTCCTAGCCGTGCCAGAGTGTAGTACCAGAGTGTAGTACCAGAGTGTGGACAGTTGAATATAGGCGGTCACATCACTTGCATTGTTCAATGAATTAGATGTAGCAATGCAAGTTTGGATTTGTGCCATGTGGATGACAATTAGCACTGTCCTGAGGCACCACAGTTTAATAAAGACTGTCATTGCATGATCGTGACAGGGTGATTCTGGAGATATACATGTGAAAGTTTGGGAATCGTCATGCTCACAATAGAGCTGTTCAGTTCAGACAAGTTATGTTTAGAGCTGAAAACCACAAAAGTTCATATGTTGCACATGACCAGATTGAAGGAGATTAGGGCAGACGGTTGGTAAGAATAGGTGGAATGAAAATTGATGTAGGCGTAGATTTCAGTGTTTTAGTCACCACATTCAGAATATGACCAGCCATTGTATCTGAGCATAGGCTACGGCTACGTCTATATATAACTCCAAATAGGTAACTGTTAAAAGTACTGGTAGATTTGCATAAACTTTATATAAATTGTGATATAACGTCAGATTGAGTGTTTAATCGGATCTCTTATGATCTTGATTTCATGTGACTTTGCTGTTTTTTTTATTGCCAATTGAGGTGAAGTGGTGTAGATTTGGCTTCATCGAATTTTAAACGATTAATGCTATTAGTCAGTTGCAGATTTGCAATTTACCTTGAGTATAGACCTGCAGAGCGCTAGATTGATATTTATATCATTGGAGGAATGTTGTTTATGATTATTGCCAATTTTACATGGCTTCACTATCATTTGCTGTTATGACTCTTTTGAGAGGCATAAAATGGCTTGTGGTGGCTTCCCACATACATGAATACACTCATCAGGAATTCATTGTGGAGTGCAGTGGTGTATGAGTATGTTCGATGCCTTGGGGCCGGAATTTAGTGGGTTCGAATCCACCTCAAGCTGCCATGTAAGGACCATGAACAAGTCCACTCGCAATTGCTCATGTGCTTCGGCGTGAAACTCTGATTCAGTGCCCACTGCCCAGTGCCCACGCTGTATAGTCGGTAGCTCCTGTGCGTGGATATCTTGAAGAGGCACTACATACGTTGACCTGTTACTATGCTGATGATTATGTTACTTCTTCATTACTGTGTCACTATGATGATGATGATTTATGTTGTTCAATGTTTGCTGTGTTGCTCTGTTGCTATTATTGTGTCTATGGTTGCTTATCTATTTATTTACAACTGTTGTTTATTTATTATTACTATTTTCTTTATTACTACTACTTCCTTTGTTATTCTTATATGACTTAGTTACTGTAATTGTTTTCTGATGGTCAGGTGGATTGGACAAGGCCTTGCATAACATCATCAAGCTATGCGAGGAGCGTAAGGTGCTGTTTGTCTTTGCTCTTGGTCGTCATGCACTTGGCCGTGCATGCGCCAAACTTGTTCCAGTCAGCGTTGTTGGTATCTTCAGCTGTGATGGTGCTGAGGTAAGAAATGAATAAACATTAAACACCCTACGCTAGCTAGATTGCTCAATTCCATAAATTTTGTTATCTTAGCAAGCTCTGTAGCCCTACTCTAAGTGCTCACTCTTCCGCTTGGTTGAACAAGGTTTTGCTCACAAAGACGCTTTGAGCAAATCCTTGTAACGAATAATTTTGATACTTTTCAAATTTAATAATCATTAGTAATAGGTGGCGTAAACAGTTTATGACTGATAACAGATTTTTAACATGGATTCATTGATGCTTTCTGTAGCCCAGGGCACTTTAAGGAAAATTTGCGATCGTGTAAATCCCGCAAATGTAGCATGAATTAATCAAATTTAATGGTGAGCTACAGGTGAATATTGAATCAAATTGGGAAAATGTCTTCACAGTACTACTGTTTTTAAAATTACTACACACAAGACTTGCTGAGCTTTTGAATGGCGGTCTTCCTTCCTGTGCAGGCATTGCACATGGGATGTTGAGTTGCTTCGACTATTGCTCCTCTATCTTCGCTGGCATCACACGAGTCTTCAATGAGCGGTTGCCTGCACACTCACACAGCTACAGTGCAGTGCTGATCTTGTCGCGAGATTGATCTCACAATGAGTTCCCTCTGCCTATATAGTGCCACTTTCTATCAGTTCCATTAACCCATTAGTGCCCGACGTCCGTTATAAAGGACGCTCAGAAAACACGTTGCCAAAATTAGAGCTAACTGTATAATATAGTCATCACTATTTTTTTTTATTGGTGGGTCAATTGGCTACAGATTCCACTATTTTGATTGCCGGATTATGTGGATTATAAATATTTTATTGCTTGTGCTAATGTGTCTATTGCAACATGTCTAAAATCCTCGCTACCCTTAGCTATTATATTTATGTTTGGTATTGAACGTGGAGGAATTTAGAGAAAGTGTAAATGTTGTTTGTAGTAGCCATATTGGTCAATATCCTGACAAAATATTATCCCAATTGCCGCAAGTTTTCCAAAGAAAATTTCGATTGCAATGTAAGCGTCCGTTATAACGGACGTCGGGCACTAGCCCAGAGATGACGTTTCCTACAGTAAGTCTCTATGCGCCATTGTTCCAGCAATTACCACCGTCGTTGCATTACTTGTAATATGAAGAAAGCATCAGCCTACAGTTTATTCAGACTGGCGACTCACTATTTTGACATGAATATTGTAGACTTTTGCACTTCTGACATGAGTTTGGGTACGGTGGGGCATGTAGGCCTAATGAATGAAGGAGCCTGTATTTGAGGAACATGTACACTAGGGTGTGTCTAAAAATTAAAATGTCGACGCCAATATCGACCAATATGTTTTTGTGTTCCACCTTCTGAAATATAGTTGTCTGCCAAATTAGAAGAAAATCCAAATAGATTTAGGACTTGCGCAAAGCACCGGAAGAATAGCAACTTCGGCGACATTGTGACACATTGTAATTTTTCACAGGTCCAAGCAAATTTAAACTCGTAAACATCTGATATAAGGCAAAATCCAAAGAAGTACTATAAGTTAGCATTGTATTGCATTGTATCTGACCATTTGCAAAGCGCTTCTTGCAGCAAGAGAGTTTCAGACGCGCTCCCAGTGCGTGCAACTCCAAGAGAAAAGGCAGGTTTTTAGATAAGAGAAGATGACGAAAGACTGCTAGAGAGGATGGCAAAGCGAACGAATGGGGGAAGACCATTCCATGCTGGCAGTTGACTTGGATTGAGCCATAGCGGTCCTGAAGCAAGTAACAAAGAGGTCAAATCGATCAGAGGACCTAAGAGGACGCAGCGAAGTGGCCAAAATGGGGCGAAGTATAAGATCACAAAGATACTTCGGAGCAACACCCAGTTGAGACCTGAGGACCAAAATGAGAACTTTAAATTGTATACGAGCTGAGAGTGGAAGCCAGTGAAGTTGTTCAGCCATGAATGTATAAATATGTGGGAATCGAGGAAGACGGGCAATGAGCCTATAACAGCAGCATTGAGTACGGACTGTAGGGAAGCTAGCCGAACTATAGGGAGGTCAACAAGAAAAGAATTACAATAGTCAATTCAAGAACAGACGAAGGCGTCAACAATAGAGGCAATGGTTGAAGATGAAACAGATTTGCGAATAGCACTCAGACGCCTTATCTGGAAGTAGGCAGAGCAAGTAAGCTTGGCTATGTGTTCGGCAAAGGTTGGAGAACTATCTAGAGTGACGCCTAGGTCTCGAACACTAGACGAAAATTTGAAGCGAGGAAAAGTTTGAGAGAGTACCGAGTGGTCAAGTGTTTGGAGCTGCTTGGAAGTGCCAAACCAAATCTGCTGAGTTTTTGTCATAGATTATTCGTCTTAGTACATTTGAAAAAACATGGCTTTACTTGACCATTGCAGAACAAATTGTTTCTCTCCCTTATTTCTGACCAGACTTCATTGAAGGACTGCACAAGAGTCACTCTGCCAGATCATCCTTAGGTCCGGTCAGATATGATGACCTAATTTTGGCTCACTGTGTGATTGTTCTGACTACCATTGTTGCGAGTCTCAATCACAAAGAGAGTAGCCCAATCCGAGGAGCTTGAATATTTTGATGGTGGCTTAGCTGCAGTAGGAAGCCTCTCATGAGATCAGATTCCAGATCAGGAAATTCGTTTCGCATGCTGTAGTCTATGACTCGTCAAATAGCTGTGGTCAACCTGGGTCTCTGACAAATATCAAAAGTGTCGGGAAAATACTATCAGGGCAACATGTAAGACTTCTCTGGCGTGGTAAGTATGGATTCCCCTTTGGGATTCATTGTCTCAGGTACATGGTGAAATTAGTAGGCTACTTCACGTGAGACTAAGTTGCTGTCACAGAGAGTGACACTTCAAGTAAATGATACCATACCTTTTCACTGTAGGATGGTCGAGATTATCCTCACTGTGCTTTGACGTTGCTGAATGGAAAATTGATAACTGAAAAGCCACAGTTCGATCATGTAAATTGCATATGACATCCAACACCCTCGGTGAAAATGCACCTGGTTACCTGAACTTTATTCCCTTTGGTGGAATTCATCTTTGGAAAATGAATATTATCTTTAGTAGCTCTTGACTAAAGGCTTCAAATACTGGAGTCCTTGCAGAATCAAGCTGTGAACCACTTTTCCATAACAATTTCAGAGGCATGGTATCGATGACAAGGTTCAAGAGGTTCTTCCTCAATTTCGCTTCCAGCTTCATGCATATGCCGTCCTTGCAACTCGTCCTACTCGCCACTGTGTCAAAACACATGGCCAGGACTTTGTCTTCCAATCCCCAGCTTCAGATCTCAGCCAACGAGAATCTGACATGACAGTAGCTGTCACTGATTGGATGATCTTGTCATTCAAGTGAAGAGTAAGGGGAACCTGTGGCTCAGAAGAATCTCTGTTGTCAGGGCTGCAAGATCATCTCTCCCAAATTGAAACGTACAATTGCTACTGTCTCTTATAAGTTGTCATCCAGACTCTGATTCCTTGGTGTATGCGTAAATTGAGCAGTATACCTTGCATGGGAACCTCTCCTTTGTGAAGACAGCTTCGCATAGCCGAAGTGATAATCAGTACTGCCTACCAACTAAATCTCAGCTTTTTGTAATCAATTTTACATTGCGCCTGCCTTATGATACACAAATGAAAGGCACCACTTCCCGCCATTTGCAACACATGACCAGTGACAAAAAGAACATCATATCAGTAACGGCATGATCATGGATGTTTATTTGTTGGGAACTAGTCATTAATAAGGGTTTATAGCATGCAGCTCACATGTATTGAAATGGTATATTTTAAGGCTTGCAATGCAACCGAGTCCCTAACTTCAGTCCTCTTGCGCAAGTCCTAAATGTTCAGCTATCGAGATATAATTTCAGATATTCAGTTTACATATGATTTGGCACGATAATTTCACTTGGTCGTTTTTTTATCTTTTATTTGAAAATTTCACATGCACCTAAAAAACACCCTAATGTACACAGGTCAATTTACCTTGAAACCCATAGCAGCCAGGTGCAAAGAACTAGTATCACGCCGCACTATACTGATTATTTGCTGGCGTGATCGCTGTGTTGTAAGAAACTTTTACCCCCCCCCCCTCCCGAGAGGAGACCGGACTCAATCCCTGTCCGTCCTCTCCTCGGCCGACCATCCCCTCCCGACGTAGGCTTTGGCTCATTTCTGATTTCCTCTGTTTTGCACTTGGCTCAAGATGCGCCCACCCTGTATAGGACATAATCCTAGTAGGCCTATTATAGTTAGTCTTCAGTGCACGAACTTTTAGGATGGTGGACGAGGGTCGTGTGCAGGGATAGTCACACAGCCAGAAGAAAGCCATGTCTGTTTTTCAAACTTCCATGTCCCTTCTCTACAATCAAGGCATGGGCGATGTGTTGATATGTAAGATAGGCGCGATGCTAACATGATATGAATCAGGCAACGGAAATTGTGATGTCCAATCAGTCTACCTGTGTGACATAGCTTGGTATCTCTTACAAAGTTTACTAAGGCAGCAGAAGTTTGACTCAAGGCAACAGATGTAAGTGTATACAGGGGTCATGGCGTACCATCCAGTACTCAAGTGCTTGGCGTACCATCCACCCAAGGTCAACGTGCTGCTGCAGTCCTGTAAGCCTGATGTACGTAGGCCTACAATGCGATGGTAACAATCATTGGATTGTACTAGGAAACACAAACTGCCATTGCAAGGCCTGAGAAATGTGATGGAAACCTTTATCGTGGGAGCCACAAGTACTATCACAATACATGAAACGCTCGTGAATAAGCTGGTGCCCTGCACTTGACATTAGGTAAATGAAGATAATTAGCTAAAGAAGTAAATAGATGTTGCAAAGCATCAAAAACATTCACCAAGCATTGTATGAAATAAGAAGAAGGCTTAATTCTCAATGGCAACCTAAGCACTGGGCTAGTGCCCGACGTCCTTTAAAACGGACAGTATGGAAAGTACTGATAATGTAGCACGAATCAATAAATAAGTTATCAGCCATGTTACTGCACCAAGTTGATGAGATTACTGAAACCACAACTTAATTTGTTGGGTTTTACCACTTTGGGCACTAATGGGTTAATGCTATGTTTTTACACTTGACCTGGGTTGGGAGTGCCTCTGAGTAGCGATTTGAAGAGGCGCTAAATAAATTCTGAAGGAATGATCAATTTCCAGTAATTCCCAATAGATCACACCATAATCTAATCCATAATAAATACGATCACACCATAATCCAATCCATAATAAATACGATCACACCATAATCTAATCCATAATAAATACGATCACACCATAATCCAATCCATAATAAATACGATCACACCATAATCCAATCCATAATAAATACGATCACACCATAATCCAATCCATAATAAATACGATCACACCATAATCTAATCCATAATAAATACGATCACACCATAATCCAATCCATAATAAATACGATCACACCATAATCTAATCCATAATAAATACGATCACACCATAATCCAATCCATAATAAATACGATCACACCATAATCTAATCCATAATAAATACGATCACACCATAATCCAATCCATAATAAATACGATCACACCATAATCTAATCCATAATAAATACGATCACACCATAATCTAATCCATAATAAATACGATCACACCACAATCTAATAATCCATAATAAAAACTTACTCTTGGTGATAGTACACTAGTGTCATGTTTCCCATGCACAGGAACACTTCCAACGTCTTCAGAAGCTGACAAGACACGCTCGCAGTGCCTACAAGGAGATGGTTGCGACTCTTCTCCGGTCGAACGGAACGAACGGTTTGCAGACGATGACTCCTCTGCTGAACGCCGGGCATTCTCGAACACCGTCCAGATGCAGTCTCATGTCGGTCACAAGCAGCATCGTGTCCGAACCGATCTCGGAAAATGACCCCGAAACAGACAGCCCCGCTGAAGGGGAGCCAGTGAAGGAGGAGGAAGCAAGTGCAGAAGCAGAGCAGTTGCTGCAGCAGAATTTCAAAGTTGAGAGCCATTCGAACGAGTCGACGCCTACCAGTGATGAATCCGGTGATGAGGAGGAGGAAAAGGCCTTTGATGAGAAACTGTGTTATGAAGCCGACTCCGAGGATGAACGCTTGGCGTCCTTCCGGTCCTTGGATGCCGCAGGCAGTGAAGACGCTGTGTGTCATGCGTTTGCTCGAGAGAACGGGGAAGACGATTCTCGGGAATCGTCTACGAAATACGACGGCGATAAATGTGGACAGGTTCTTGTTGTCGACCTGCTGCAGAATTCGTTGCAAGAAAGCATCATCACCCAAGAAAACGGGCATTTAGATGAAGGTGGTGATAACACAGACATTATGAAAATGAACATTTTGCCAGGAAAAAAATTGAACGATTGCAATTCTGTACCTAGCAAAGTCAAATAACAACGGCCATTTCGAGTCTAGGAATCTGATTGCGTCTACTACGTTAGAGCCTATTTGAATTGCGAATGAAAAGGTTCGAGTAACAACTTTGACAGACTAGCTATCAGCATGACAAAAGCGTTTAGCCTTGAATCGTTTTATGGCTGCTTTTTGAAAAGTTATTTTTGAGTGGATGTGTTTTTGATCTTGCAATTAGATTTAGCAGGGTGCCAGTATTTAGTCTGCATACAGTATTAAGGATTGAGTTCTGCCTGATCTCATGGCATATGATGATGTCTTTCTACTGTGACTTAGAACTATTTCGGAGTCACTGTCTGATGTGAGGATGCTTCAATAGTAAAACTGGAACCTTCTGACAAATCCAGGTTTACAGCAGACTACCGAGGAGGTTGTGCTTCATTGCAAGGTTGCATATTCTAGTGAATTGACATGTGAAAACTTAATTAAGCTGGTCTACTCTAATATTTATTCCTTGCTGTGTTATATCAGAATTTGTTACATCTAGACTATGTCATATACGAAATTTGTTATAGGGTGTATAAAAGCAAGCATAGAATTACCCGGTACTCACTGCTGCTCACATAGTCTTTTGTGACATGAACACTTGTTTTATATTTGTTCAAATCATGTTGAAATACAGTGCACTTATTATGACGAAGTAAGACGTGAATAAATTCATAGAAGACTTGCACGAATTGATGTTTGTGATTAGCAGATTGAAGGTTTGTCAATGAGAAAAGAAAGACTAACCATTTTGTCATAACAATAATTATTGTGTAAATGAAGAGTCATAAAAACTGCACTGTGAGAAACTGCCATTATGCTTGAAATTACAGTATTAGGTAGGGCATTGACTATTTAGCTGCTTAGGTGAATACTTGGTGAATATTTAAGTAATGTACATTAAAGTTTGTTGATTTTAAGATTGTGTCAGTCAAATATCGTTATCAATGAAATACAGGATCAACGGTCTGGTTTGTGTGAAACTCGTTATTTCTTTGGCAAACTGCTGATCTGCTGTGAAGAATATTTACTGTGATGTTTTGCTGTTGTAATTTTTAACTGCACTGATTATACTTCGAATTGTCCAAAATATAAATTTATGAGAAATTTAGAGCTTACGATTACGATTACAATTTTTGTTAAAGCCTTTAGCCACTATTTGCAATTGCAACCCCGGCACTCTTGTGGTGTCCCCCCATGGCTAATATTAGTCTTGGGTCCACTTCTTTTCATCCATCTGATGCTATCCTCCTCTGCTGTTGACCACTATCTACACACAGACGACACCAAACTACACATGACCTCCCTAAGCTCTTTCTATGCCCATCGCATAAATAGGCCTCCTCGATCTGGTCAAGCTAATGTCTCAATTGATGTCTCGTCCAATTATCTCCTCTGCCTCAATCATTGTCGTTCGGCATCACCGATCATTGTCATCTTGGTCATCGATCTTTAGGCCTGTATCTATCACTACCATCAACATCGATCATCATTGATCGTTATCATCATCGTCATTGTCCACATCGATTATCAAAATAATCATCTTCGTCGCTCATCATCATCGTCATTGTCGTCATCATCATCGATCTTCGTCATCATCGTCGATCATAATTATCGTCGTCATCGATCATTATCGATTATCTTCATCATATTATCATCGTCATAATCATATTCCCTCCGCCTCGCCCCTACTGTGGTCATGAACTCCGTCCTCGGGCTCATGACTTCTCTCTTCCGGAAAAAGATAATTGTAACTTTATCTCTAGAGTACTCTATTCAAAAACTTTTTTAAGCTAGTAAACCTGGATCAATTTCTTTTTTTAACCTAACAAACATAGATGAATTAATATTAATTCAAGCAAAATATTTATTTATGTTGCATATATAAACTGAACTTATATATAAAACCTTTGTAAAATTAGTTTTTTGTAACATGCTGCGTTCTGCCAGCCTGAAGTTTTGATTAAACGAAAATTGATTGATTGATTGATTGATTGATCATCATATATCGTCATATATCATCACACATCATCGATCATTGTCACCGATCACCATCATCATTGCCATCATCATCGTCGTCGTCATCATGATGATCATGTTGATGAAGCTCATCATCATGGTCATTAACATCATGATCGTTATAATCATGTTTGTATGGCAGTGCGGTCCGACTTGTTTGTAGAACCCCCTTCCTCCCTAGTACCCCGGCGGGACTGATTGTCATAAGTGCACCGTCGTAGTGTCCTATTAGAAATTTCCCGGTGGGTTTCCTCCTTAATAATTTGGCTGTAGGATATTTCATTTATCTAAGCTTAATCTGTTTCCTTGTTTCGTGGATCCAATAAATTTCAATGGGTAAGCTTAGGCCCTACTTGTTTCTCTGCTGCGGAATATTCGACCAGGCAACGCGCAACCAGAAATATTACTAAAGCAGCGGATGCTTGGTAATTTTAACGATTTTTTTAAATTCACAGCTCTCAACAAACGATTGATTCAGCCTTAATCCGATAGGAATTCGCTGTCTAAAAGAACACTCGCAAGAGGGCGTCATGCCAACACATAATACAACGTGTACCGTAAGCTTATTTCTAACGGCGATACAAATCTAAACGTACGTACATGTAGCTAGGCTACCGGTAAATTAAGCGATCTAGACGACGCAATAATGTTCAATCTATGAATCTCCAGAGAGGAAGTTTCCCTCAGAAATGACATTCCGCAGAGAAATTTATAAAAAATAATAATAGGTTTTATTTGGCTGCTTACATTATTGTAGGACGTGATATTATGCAGCATGCCTATTTACTATCAGGATTAAATGAGTAATTTTTAGGATGGCATCTTAAAATGCTAGGCCCTATACCATTGCAAAGTGGAAATTCAAAAGAAATTGTTATTATTCTAGGTATATTTATTGATGTCCTAGACCTCTTATCAGCACTGCATGAATAGAGCCATTTTGTTACGATGACAGCTGAGCTTAGCATGCTGTCATTACAATGTGGAAATTCGAATAGATTCTGATTGAGGGGGGGGACACATCTCCCTCCCCAAACCCCCTTAATTCCCTGCTCGATGCTAGGCGCTTCGACCGCGGACGCTCGTTCGATTCTCATAAATTTTTATTGGGGACTGGATAAGACTCGCACGAAGCCTAACCTGACCCTTCTTCGCGTATGCTACTGCTCCAGGTCTTGTCGGAGCGACCGGGATTCGGGTAAATTCGGTCAGCTGGTGGCATCCTTAGTTTCCCCGAAGGTAGGCTACTCACAGGGAGGGCGCGCCCGGATTGACCCAGGCTTCGTGAACGCGGATGCCATCCTCCCCTGACCCTAACCGACACTCATCCAAATCTTCCACAAATCAATGTCTCACATGTAACTGATTTTTGTGATGGTGGTGGTGGTGGTGGTGGTGGTGGTGGTGGTGGTGGTGGTGGTGGTGGTGGTGGTGGCGATGATGATGATGGTGATGATGGTGATGATGATGATAATGATGATGATGATGAATTGATGATGATGATGATGATGATGATGATGATGATGATGAATTGATGATGACGATGATTACACCACAACCACCACCACCACCACCACCATTATTATTATTACTACCAGGCCCAGTGGCCCACTCATACTACTGTACTGCAACTACTATTACCATTATTACTATCGAAAGCAATAACTACAATGAATATTACACTAAATGGTGACGTGCAAATTCTTGTTTTGCTAACAAATCGCAATCTATAAGCTTACGCAATGATAATTATCCATGCTTACGACACTCGGTGAGGTTTATATGTAACCGCCGGAACAGAGACGGTGGCACGTGGCGGATCAAAAGAGAGGTCCATCGGAGTTTGTTCATCGACTGCTGCTGCTGCTGCTGCTGCCGCTGCTGCTGCTGCACCTGTTCCTCAACAGCATCCATCCGACGACCAGATCAGAGAAGATCTGCGCATGCGTCACTGGAATCCTCCTCTTCTACTTAGGCGTAGTAGGGTCTAGGTATTACGTGAGAAGTCGTTTCGGCCCATCCAGCGTGGGATCATTTCTCAGTCAATTGCTATAGGGTTCTCACAGTCTCCATTCGAGATTTTGTGTTCCGTACGCCTATGTCAGACTCATGATAGGGCCTAACATATTTATAAACGTAGACTATGCGATTTGATAATGCTCGAAAGAACAACTAGGCCTAAGCAAAATGAAATTGTGCTCGTTAACAAACTTTTGCAACATTTTGTTCTGATCCTAGAAACAATTTCCCGAGAATTCATGACAGAATTATTGCGAATTTACGATGTGTAGGCCCTATGCCTATACCAAGAACTCGCCCTGGAAGTTATTTAGGCCTAGCCTCCTAGGCTACCATTTCGAGACTTCAGAGCAAGACCTGTATGCACGACTCAAAACTTCAAGACCAAGCCAAGTCGAAGACAGATTCATCAGGACTGAAACCAAAACAGCGATGAGTCACCAAGACCGGAACAAGACACGAGGCATATACATGGGCGTCCGCAGCGGGGCGCAAGGGGGCGCAAGTGCGCCCCTCTGGATTTTTCGCATAGTTGCGCATAAATTAGATTATTTGGTTGTGGTTGTTACAACGCGATTTTCAATGTGATTATCGATTCGTCCTACAAGTTGAACCTTTATATCTTTCTTTGGGCGCATAATGTATAGGTAGGCTATTATAGATTCTCTCGTGGTAATATGGAAATTCAAAACTGTCACCAATTAAATTTAGACCATGTGACAATTATTTAAAAGTTTGCGCCTCCCTAGAAAAATTCCTGCGGACGCCCATGGGCATATAAGACAGTTCAAGAGATCTAGTCTTTACCGCAGACTATCGAAGTGATTGAAGTGCAAAATGAACCCAAATCACAATGTTTTCTCTTTCTCAGCCAAACAAGGTGATCATTGTTCCAATCCTGTTGTTTATAGCGACCAGCGGAAAACTCAGAGCCATTTAATTGTTTTCTTTGTCCATTAGGCTACTTCATATGGTGCGACTGCAATTTGACCATTTGAAATTGTTCTTGAATTTGATCAAAGTGGAACCACAAAAATATAAAATTCTAATGATAGTAGACCTATGTGTGCATGGGCGCCCGCCGCCCGCATATATTTTTGATGGAGGGAGCAAAACACCATCGTTACAGTAAACGTTTATCAGCAATATCTTGAAATTGCAAACCAAGAAATTAAGATCATAGAAGGTCTTGTGAAAACGCTGCTACACATTCAATGGTCCTTCATGTAGGGTATACCTCAAAGAATAAAACGACGCAGTTGCGTGTGCTTGTGTGGAACCAGATCGCTACAGATCTAGCACCAAGGCGAGAAACCTGCTACCGAAGCAGACACTTTAATCCACTTTATTCATCGTATATCCTTATCGACCATTGCTTATCCTGCTGTTCCCTTCCTGCTGCTTCCTGGCACCTTCTTCTTCCTCTCCTCAACCTCTTCGTCGTCGTCGACTTCATCGTTGACGGCAATGGTGAAAAGCTAACTCCGAGATTTATAGGGTCGGGTTTCGTCCGTAGACTTTTCCCACGTTCCTCGGCTACCATCTGTTACCTGTTGAGCACCTCCGTCCATTCCCACAGCCTCCCCCGCCATTCCCACACTCACCCTCCCTCCCTACCTCCCTCCCTCCCACTAGCCCGTCCATTCCCACAGTCTCCTTCATCCTACACCGCTCGAATCAATCATAAACTTACGTCAAAATCAGCCGACAGACGTCGCCCCGGCACCTTCCCCCGCCCACCCACCATCCCCCACTTACCCACCCTCCCCCACTTACCACTCCTCAATGCCGCATCACTCTAAATACGGGAGCGAAACGGGGAAAGACGCACACACACGGAGACAGACAGAGAGGCAGACTCACAGAGACAGAGAGGAATGAGTGCGTGGGATGCGTATGATACAGGAATCTCGGCCTACCTGTGTCGACGGCGGCGGCGGCGTCAATCCCCACTCTCTCCCGCTCGCTCGCCCCGCTCGCCCCACCCTCCCCTTTCGCTCTCCCTTCTCGCTCCTTTCCTTTCGTCTGCGGATCAACAGGTTCCCCGAAGTTTATGAATGGAAGAGTCGGTAAGCCATCATTGCAGCGCAACGTTTAACTAACATTACACAGGCTTGCGCACGCGCCTGCGCATGCGCTTCATAAACCAGGCGAAGATATTTATGGCCCCCGGCGCCTAAACCGATCCAGTCGCGGTTGAGTTCTTCCCGGATAGAAGTTGTTCGTTGGTGGTGGTGGACTGGTGGGAACTGGGAAGAGCTCTCTTCTCTCAAATCATGCGAAATATTTATTGAACGAATGCGTGAACAATTTTCCCATCGCCAGCCATCCTGACAAATGGCGCGTCTTCATTCCTTCGCTCTCTCTCGAAATCACTGGCGGCGTCACTGTAACCATGTCCAGCTTCCGTCTCTAGTCTAACCGTCTTTCCGTCCTCCCATCAATCCATCAATACCTTCTTTCCCATTTGGCTTCCTTACTTAAATCTTCCCAGTTTTCTTAATTCCGACATTACCTTCTTGCAAAGACTTTTTTAACGTGTAGTTCCACACGTTTTTAATTGCCACACAAAATGTGTAAAAGTAGGCTAGGCTAAATGGATTTGTGCAGTTGTAGAAGGGTAAAAAGGTCAGTCATCCGATTGAGTGTAATTCACCATGGAAAATAGAAGGGAAAGAGGAGTCCAGAGTTCTGAAGTTTAAAAAAAACTCCTTAAAAGAAGCCTTGCCTTCTTGCGTCAGGATATTGCGCAGTTTTTATGCGCACACGCCATATCGATTCCGCTTGTTATTCCGATTGCTTCGGTCTATCCAGCAGCAGGGCGCTATATCATCTGTTCTCACCTTTTTGCCTTCTATGCCCTCGACCATTCTTCTTGTCTTCTTTGTTCGGCTTCCACTCTTTCTATAGATCCTCCTCAACTCCATCTGTTGTCTTTACATTTCCATTTGCTGGCTCTGTATTTCTATCATCTCCAGCATTTCCCTGATCGTTTACACTTTCCCACACCCTCCCCCTCTGCCTTTACTCTAACACCAGCTTCCATCAACCACTCCTTGGCCAATTCCTCAAGTAGTGCTTGACAGCTGAAATCCTTTATCAGCGCAGCTTTCCAACTATACTTAATCAAGGCCCAACTAAAACGCGCTCTACGCCCATGCAGTTCCCTAACTCTGTCCGATTTTCTCCAGGCGATCGTTCCATCTTACGTCGCTAACATGGCATCGATGAATGTTTGCAGTATAAACAAGAAACCAGAAGTCTACGTATAATAGTACACAAAGGAAAACTTGATTGCAAATTGTATCGAAGTTAATTTGTTATAGGATACTTGTTAAAATAATAGGTCGGAATTGTATACGTAGGATTATTTCTAATTGTCTGTCGGAAATCTCTTTTTCACGCGGTCGGTGTCAGTGGCGGATCCAGAACTGTTTTTAGGGCGGGCCAAAATCTTGGGAAAAAACCAAGAAAATTTATAAGAAAAAGTTTTTGTAAGTCATCTGCCAAAATTTTCTGGAAAAACATACCATTTCATCCGCCAAAAAAGTTGATGACCTTTTTTTTAGTCCTCAACTTCAAAACCGAACGGGGGGCCACGTCCCATACAATTTTCCAAATAGTGGGGGCCAATATCCATTGTACCCATATTCGTATTGCTAATTTCGGACCAAATGGGGGGCCACGTCCCATGGCAGTTTTCAAAGGTGGGGCCATGGCCGGATTGGCCCCCCCTGTATCCGCCCCTGTTCGGTGTTGATCAACTTCCTTCGTTCAGTATCCTGCTTGTTTTTGTTCCTCCATTAACCCCATGCAGGGCAGCGAATCGACGATCATTTTCGACCGAACTCATATTCTGGAAAAGTTGGCCCTCACAAGTTACCGTAGTTGCTCGTCCACTTCTTACTTTCAGTCCTCAGTATTTTTGCTCCATTGAGTCCATTTAGGCCTATATGTAATTGACTGAAATCGTCAATCGGCCTCAGACTCTTGCATTCATTCACAAGTCGCTTGGGGCCCTTGGTTGAGGGTTGTGAGTTCGAAGCCCTCAGCTGCTGCCACCAATTCTACCTCGGTGACTTTGGGGTCGACAACTCCATTGGGCTTCGAACTGCATGTTGACTCGCCCTATTTTCAGCGTAGCGCTGACCCACTATAATCCTATAAGAAACAAGTCTTCGATTCTTGAGAACATAATTAGGCCTTTAATTGACAAGTAGTTGAACGATCGAGAACTTTTTCTGAGTTCCATGGGCGGGAACCTAGCTATAGGGTACAGGGGGACGGTCCCCCCAATAAAAGTATTGGGTGCGGCCCATGCATTGCCCCTCCCCCCCCAATCGTTGAGCGTGAAGACTGAAAAAAGGCCCCAAAAATTTTTGCCGGTGAAAATAGATATTTTCTAGACTTTGGCGGTGAAAAATAGAAAATTTTCCTAACTTTTCGGCCAGATGACTAAAAAATCTCGCGTCTTTAATTCGGCCACTCGTTCGTCCCCCCAAGTCTCCACCCAGGTTTCCGCCAATGCTGAGCTCCACATGAATGAATCTATCAACGGCATTTTGTAATTACAGGCCAACAACTTTCAACTTAACACATGACAGACCATCTGCGCGAAATTGTCTTGGCGCCCATCATTGTAACGCATAAGAATTACGAATTGCTAACCTCGACATTCCAAAGTAATCGCGGGTTACAAATCTGCAGACTAATCAGCATACTATCAGGCCTACGTTCACACATTTATTGCAATCACTTCCGTCATCGTCGTAGTCGTTGCCATCATCATCGTCGTCGTCATAGTCATTGTCATCGTCATGATCATCGTCTTCTTCATAATTAAGCACCTTCGCTATCATTATTTTTAGATACCAGTGTTTCACCAGCAAATTGTGCAATGTGCATGCATTTATTTTATTATCGATTGGCCCACCATGACTGATTGCTATGAGCGCAAGTGTTGCAGAAATCATTGAATAATATTATTATAATAATCTGTTCTTTATTATTCACTCGATCTGACAAACGCTGCATGATTAAGTCTTACATCATTACATGAAACACTCTTAATTAGCATCAATCTTAACTGCTATAACAGAAAAAGACAGCATACGATAGTAACGATACAATGGCGACCTACAAAGCACGTCTATTCTACGAGGAATCGGGAATCGAACTCAGGTCCGCTTATCTCAATGCCAGGCTGAGTGACAGTGTGTTATCCAATGCGCCACAGCCCTGCCCCCAATATAATTGCTCATGGAAGTTTGAGGCTTCGACTGCTGACCGTCCAGTCCTCGAACAATTAGACTACCATGGTATCGTTGAAGATAAAAGTGGTTGTTTTTTTCACTTAGCAAGGGCTATCTTTAGAGCAAGGACAGCGAGTGGGTGGCGTTTTGCCACTCCGAGAAGAATTGAGATAATCGCACTGCGTCAAGACATGAGTTTGGGTTATCAACGCCACTCGGCCTAAGCTCTCTCTCTCTCTCTCTCTCTCTCTCTCTCTCTCTCTCCTCTCTCTCTCTTCTCCTCTCTCTCTCTCTCTCTCTCTCTCTCTCTCTCTCTCTCTCTCTCTCTCTCTCTCTCTCTCTCTCTCTCTCTCTCTCTCTCTCTCTCTCTCTCTCTCTCTCTCTCTCTCTCTCCCTCCCTTCCTCCCTACTTCCTTCCCTCCCTACCTCCCTACCTACCTCCCTCCCTCCCTCTCTCATAATATATATTGCTTACCGGAAATTGAATTGCACCTCTGCTGGTCCAGGTGCGCGCTTCAATGATGTGTCATCAACTGCGTCGGTTATTGGTCTCTGTATGCTTATGTAATGTTATGGCGAGTAGGGAAGGGTCTAATATGACGATGAAGTTGTTAAAAGGAAGCGATCTCAGATTTGCCTAATATCCATCGCCTTCCGATCTTCCAACGTGTGATCGTGTGATCGTGTAATCGTGTGATGGGTATCCTACAATGAAAGCAAATAAGCAACGCTGCATCTTAAGCGTCCGCTGAAAACGGATGATATTATGTTAACGGCATTGGATAAGGACGAGTATGAAACAGAGAACACGAAATAACAACTATTTTCCATGACTGATGACCACGATTATGCTTCCTAAGCGACATTGTGCAATGATTTTGCAATTATACATTGCCAACACCGTATAAGAGACCTTGAAGAGGAATTGAACAATTTTATGCGGATGCCTACGGATCGCCGTTTAATAATTCTTACCACTTCCAATGCGATTTGTCGGTTATCCGTACCCACGATCGGGCTCACCTGCACCGTTCGCACCCGGCGAGGTCATGGGAAAGTGACGGCCCTTTCTGCGCATCCATCGCCAGCTACGATACGATGAATCGAAGATGTGGCCGTAAAGACGGCTCCGTCTCTGCCAGCGGTGGCGGCGGTGGCGGCGGCGGCAAGCGACCGAGAGAGCGAGGAGGGGCGGCGAGGGAGCTCGTCCACCCACCCGCCCGCCCTCTCGCCGCACTCCCTCTCTCCCGCTCGCCAAGGGATGGGTGGCTGCGGCTCGTTCATCCGTCCCGAACAATTCGCATCGGCGAAGAAATCACGGAATGCGGACTTCTTTAAAAACAGCCGTAAGCATAGGAAGCTTCAAGAACTCTGAGATATTGTCTAACCAGTGTGAGAATTGTGGAAAATAAAGGGTGAGGGTTGAACTATGATCCACTTGAAATTTGGGTGTGAAAAACAGATTTTTTCATGGGGCTCCAAGCAAGACTGGGGTTGAAACCCACCCCAACTCCCGGCAATTCTCACACTGTGTCTATCTATCCTATCATTGGACGCTGTAATTAACCCTAGCAACGCTTCTGGGCAGAATTTAAATAAAATGTAGGTACATGGTGAATAAACTTCTTGCAGCAAAGCATGCAGCATTGTACGTGTATGCACAGCAGACATTCGTTCTCTCTGACCGCCGCAGATCGAGCTGCGCGTCCAATGCTTTTACGAGAGAAGTCGTCGGTCAGCGAATAGTATTGAAGAGCGAATCGCTGTATATTGGAGAACGAAGAGCGAGGCATGAGAATCATCCGTATCAACACCACCACCACCATAATCATCATCATAATCATCATCATCATCGTCATCTTCATCATAATAATCATCATCATCATCATCATCATCCGAATCACCACCACCACCATAATCATCATCATAATCATCATCATCATCATCATCGTAATCATCATCATCGTCATCATCATCATCATAATCATCATCATCATCATCATCATCATCCGAATCACCACCACCATAATCATCATAATCATCATCATCATCATCATCATCATCATCATCATCATCATCATCATCATCATCATCATCATAATCATCGTAATCATCATCATCGTCATCATCATCGTCATCATCATCATCATCACCACCACCACCATCACCACCACCACTACCACCACCATCATCATTATCATCATCATCATCAGCAGCATCATCATCATTAACAACAACAACGACCACTGAAATTGATTCGTCAGCTGCTGCTGCTGCTGAAGCAACAAGTTGCGCTCATCTGATTCCGATCGACGTCAGCTGATGCTGCTGCTGCTGTGTATGCTGCGGTTGTCATGGTGACGCTGTGATGCAACAAGACACTTCTCGTATTCGCTGAGGCGAGACAAGATGACCGACAGACAGACAGTGGATGAGGAAGGAAGGATGATGATGATGGAGGTCTTCAAATGGAACTATTCTTCGTCCATCTGCTCCTCCTCCTCCTCTTCCTCTTCCTCCTACTTATACACCTTCTCCTGCTCCTCCTCCTCGTCTTCCTCCTTCTCTTACACCTCTTCCTCCTCCTCCTACATCTCCTCCTGCTCCTGCTCCTGCTCCTCCTCCTCCTCCTCATCTTCCTCTTCCACCTACTCCTGCTTCTTCTGCTCTACGTCTCCTTCTCCTTTTCCTTTTCCTTCCTATTCTTATCCTTCTACTCTTTCTTCTTCTACTTCTACTTCTACTTCTACTTCTGCTTCTCTTCTCCTTCTCATTCTTTTCTAGTACCTTTCTCTTCTTCATTTCCCTTATACTGCTTCCTCTCGGTTCTTTTTTTCCACGTTTTTTTACTCTTCCATGAAGTTCCGTCCCTACTCTTTCATCCCTCCTTTCCCACCCTCGCCTGCCTCCTCCTTCTGCGCAGACCTTATATCCTACCGTGATCTTTTCCCACATAAACGTCAGCTGTATCGGTATACATACCTTACATGTATATCACATCTGTCCGTCGATGTTCATTCACAACTGCTAACTGCTGCCTGTCCCTGTCTATAGCCTATGCACGTGTCTGTCTGTCTATGCATGCATCTGTCTGTGTCTGTGTTTCCGCCTGTGCTGCGTCTCTGCGCCTCTCTGTGTGTGTGAATCTCTGTGTCTGTCTCTGTGCGTCTGCTTGTGTGTCTGCCTCCTGTTGCTGATCTGTTGATTTGTCTACATGTCTTTCAGCTTATATATATTCGTGTCATATGTATGTCAACTTGTTGTTTGACTTGTATTCCTTTTACCCCGTGTGTGTATGTGTATGTATCCGTGTTTGTCTCTGTGTCTGTGTCTGCATATGCTTCTCTGTCCGTCGATCTGTCTGTGTGCCAATGGATCAACCCCTCTCTTCCGAGAAGTCAGTCTGTGAATGGCGATACACATACAATACATGTATAATTGTATATCTGCGAAGAAGAAGAAATTTCGTTTGTAGTCCAATAAATCACGGAATTATTTCTCTGGAGCGACGTTCCGATGAGATGTGTCAGGATTCATCGGCCTTGAAGATGCAACAGTCCAACCTCCGACACGACAGCATCAGCAGCAGTAGCATCAGCATCACCACCATCAGCAGCATCACCAGCAGCAGCAGCAGCAGCAACCCGGTACCAACGAGCAGCAGCAGCAGCAGACTGAGAAATTCCGTTGGTGTCGATGCTCCTCTGACTTCGCCTCCCAGCTTGACGTTGACCTTGAGTACCGCGGAGTGGCATCGCCTCTCGGGAGGGGGCTGAGATGGGTGGAGAACGTGGGGGGAGATGGAGCGAAGGATGTATCACTCAGCGCTCGATACATCGCCCTGTAAATTCCGTAGACCAATTAGCATCGTATCATTAACGGCGCTTGTCTGCATGGTCCTTACATTGTACATGAATGAATGATGGTCCTTACATTGTACATGAATGAATGATGGTCCTTACATTGTACATGAATGAATGATGGTCCTTACATTGTACATGCCACATGAATGATGGTCCTTACATTGTACATGCCACATGAATGAATGATGGTCCTTACATTGTACATGCCACATGAATGAATGATGGTCCTTACATTGTACATGCCACAGTAGATGTAATATTTGCCCTCTGGATGTCTTTTATTATTTCCTGAGGGGGGTGCTCGGTAGTACAGTGGTTAGCGCGCTGGACTGTCAACCAAGAGGTATTTTATTATTTCCCCTTGATTCCTCCTCTTCTCATCTAGCGCCTTTTATTTTTTTACTGATTCCTCCTCACATCTCTCATCCATCTCCTTTTATTATTTCGATCAGCAAGGAAATTAAGGTCGTAAGAATACTGTCGAAAAGTCTCTAGCTAATATATTTAGTGCGATGTGTGAATAAGCGAATATCTCGAGAAAATCGGTATTGGCTACGAAAATTATGCAACTACCGGTTGAATTGTTAAACGCAGCTCCCGTTCCCCCTCCGCCCGCAATTTGCATGTAATTCGCCCCATTTCTATACAGGTAGACGTTACCAGGAGCGGTACTACTGTTACCAAATTCTATGTACGTCGAAACGAAATAGTATCCGGCTTTACCGGGAGTGAAACGGGTCATTCCCGCACTTATAACACCATCGGTTTTGAATCTTACACTATCGAAAGTAACTCTTGTGTGAGTTTTAGCCTTTCGCCCATACATGTCACTCTAACTATTAGTATAAGACCATGAAACACGCGCTGCAGCGACACGGACTATAACAATACAGGTGTTGAGGGTTTTGCGTCCAATATTTAAAAGGAGCTTTCCTGAACAGCACAAGCGACGTAACAAAGCACATTCAAAGAATGGAAAACAGCACGGGTTGCTGACATTTTAGTTGGATGAACACAATAGGCCTAAATAATTCAGTATAACGCTGCAAGCAGTGTCCTATAAAAATCGAACATCGGAACGCAGTGCCATATTTTTATAGCAAGGCTATTATTATGAAGGTGGGTAGTTTGCAGTTTTCCACAATTATTGCGTTTCATTAGCAACGCATCCAGCCACAAACAGATCAGTAGTCAGACTTTTTCGATAGGCATACATTCGCCGTGAAAAATCTGATCCTACGCGGTGCAATTTGTTGAAAAATAGTCCTTCACCTCTGAATCTGTCCCCAAACTTCCGGTTCTGTCCCCAAGATAAATTTTTGTCCCGAGATAGACAACTTTACAGGACAAGAAGACGCAAATACTTTTTTCAAAAATTTTTTTCTAACTTTTTTCTAACTTTTTTCCTAACTTTTTTTTCTAACTTTTTTTCTAACTTTTTTTTCTAACTTTTTTTTTCCAAATTTTTTTCTTCTTCTAACTTTTTTTTTCTAACTTTTTTTCTAACTTTTTTTCTAACTTTTTTTTCTAACTTTTTTTTCCAAATTTTTTTTCTTCTAACTTTTTTTTTTCTAACTTTTTTTTTCTAACTTTTTTTTTTTAGTCATCTGTTTCAAAAAAGTCAAGAATTTTGTTTTTCGATTTTGGCCGCCCAAGAAAGTTAACGACCTTTTTTTTTTTAGTCAGCGTGCTTCATGACCTAGTTTCGGTATCATCAGTGATACCAAGCTGCGAATGTACAGTTTAACTTGTTAATAAAGCGTGTTCATAGAGAACAAATGATTGCACAAGGGCTGTAGTAGTAAATCAGTTTGCTAATAGTAGTAGTAAATTCACAATGACATCAAGTCTTTATTATCAATCCATGAATTGAATGAATCATCATAGCCTAACCATTTCACCAAAGACCGATTTCCTCTTTTCCTTATAATCTTTTCTATTTTAAATGTATCTTGCGTTGTCGATTGTAACTCAGCTTCATAAAATGTCCCTTGTATTTGTTCTCCATGATAGTCAGATATTTTATAGGTTATAGGATCCGTGTATTGTATTTGTGTAATAGTAAAAACCTCTTGAGTCCAATTCTGCGTGTAGCCTTTCTCAAATGTCTTTTTCTTCTTAGAAATTCTTACTTTATCTCCTACCGAAAATTTAGGTTTAACAGTTTCAGGTACAGCGTCGCCGTATAAATTCGTCCACACAACCCATTCGTTTGCTTTGATACTCGCTTTAACAGGAGTCATTTTAATGGAAGAATGTCTTGTGTTGTTGTATAAATTAACCATATTATCTAAAACATCGATATATCTCTGAGTTGAGTTTGCTGTAAAATATTTAAACATCTTCTCTTTTACTGTTCTATTAAATCTTTCTACGATACAAGATTTCTCTTCGTTCTCAGTTGAGTACAACTGCATACCTAGTGATTTTACCTGTTTATTATAGAATTCTAATCCCTTATCGACCCAAAGTTTATCACCCCTTCTTTTGCTTGTATTAAATATTTTAACGAAAGCATCTGCCACAGATTTCCCAGTTTTATCTTTTATCGGAACAATCCATCCATATTTGGAAAATATATCAATGACGCTTAACAAATATTTCACACCAGAATTAAATTTAGCATAAGCCTGCATGTCAATCAAGTCAGCCGCCCAAACTTTGTCCACTCCCTGAACATAAACAACTCGCTTCCTGAACTTCCTGACTATAGGTTTATGTAATTCGTCAGCAAGCTGGTCTGTCCATCTCAGAGCTTTTTTTTCAATCCCATTCCAAAATGGGTCTTCGTCGATAATATTGGTTTAACTATAGATCGTTCAACTCGTTCGCGGAACGAAGGATTAGGTATATTATTTAATTCATCTATCATAGCTCTGTCAGCGACGTTTCTCCCTGCTGTATCAGTATGTTTAGCATAAGCCAGGTCATGACGATAGGCTGCTGCATCAACCCTATCTACTGGTTTACTCCAATCTTTTGGCGTCCCGTCAGGGTTTAAACGCAAATCCAATCGAGTTCCTGGACCCGTGAAAGAATGTCCTGGAAGATGCATTTCACCCGGGTACTTTGCCCATGGAAGTTTAATATTAGAAGTAGCAGAATTGAGAGCTGATACCAAATCACCTCCTTGTACAGTAGTGGACATTTTAGTAAACTGAGTTTTTCTAGCGCCACATTCAACGCACACACATCTAAGCATAGGTCTGCCATTCTTACTGACAACTCGTTGAATATCTTGGGATTGAGTTTGTCGCTTACATTTTACGCAATACGAGCTGTGCTCCATTTTAATATAATATAATTAAAATGGAAGTCCAAGACCTATCGTGGAATGAAGAATCAAGTAAACGCTTTAACAGTCCTCTCCTACCAAGAAGCATCAGAGGTTTGATCGTAGGTAAGTCTCAATGTGGTAAAACGATTTTACTACTTAATTTATTACTGAGACCTGGTTGGCTAGACTATGATAACTTGCAAATCTTCGGCAAAAGTTTATTTCAATCAGAATACAAGATACTTAAAAAAGCATTCGAAGAGAAATTACCAAAGGAAGCAATTATAAGACTTTTTGATAATCGAGATGAGATAATGAAATTAAATGTATCACCGACCGCCGTAGTCGAGGAGATGTCTAAAAACATGGAAAAGAAATCCGATATTGACTGTAAATTCTTTGAAACCTCTGAAGATGTTCCAGATCCACGAGACTTAAGTCGAGATAAGAAGAATCTCATGATTTTTGATGATTTACAATTAGAGCGGCAAAGTAAGTGTGAATCGTATTATATAAGAGGTAGGCATAGTAATGTAGACTGCTTTTACCTAGCACAAAATTATTTCAAGCTACCTAGACAAACTATAAGAGAGAATACCAACTTTATATGTCTATTCCCTCAAGACCTCAAAAATATTAATCATATATACAGCGATCATATAGGCGTAGATGATATGACTATTGAAGAATTTCGAAAACTATGCAAAACTGCGTGGGATGAAACGCATGGTTTTGTGGTTATTGACCTTACTAGTAAAACAAATAAGGGCAGGTACAGATCTGGATTAGATACATTTTACATTAAATAAAAGCAATAATAAAATGATAACAAAATTTAAGATTTTATATTCTAGGTTTAAAAATAGCTATCTAAAATGGAAACCCTTCTTGACGAAATTTTATCTAATACTCAAACGATTGCACGCAACACAGAGGCTAAAGAATCCTTTTGCATTTTGTTGAGCGAAAGGAGCACACGAATTCGAACGAAATTTAATCCACTAATCGAACTGGATAAAAGTAAAAAATATGAAATGGCCCTTGTTAATCTTGAAACGTACTACAGTTTTCCTAATATAGACGAAACAAATAATAAATTCGTATATTCGTCAGATAACGGTGTAACGTGGAAAGATTTAGACATTCCAACCGGTTGCTATGAAATCGATGACTTAAACGAATACATACAAAGAATTTTAAAGGAAGAAGGTCATGGTCAATGTATAAAGTTGCGACCAAATAACAATACTTTGAAGGCTGTTTTGGAAATTGATGAGAACTATAAAATTGATTTTAGAGTACCAAATTCAATTAGCACCGTTCTAGGATTTCAGAGTCGTGTATACTCCGAAGGATATAACGAATCCGAGCACATAGTCGAAGTAAACAGCGTGAATAGTTTACGAGTTACGAGTGATATAATAGGATCATCGTATGCTAACGGAACTACGGAGAACATAATTTATTCTTTCTTTCCATCGGTCGGGCCTGGTTACAAGATAATCGAATCTCCTCACAATCTCGTATATCTTCCAATAACGCTATACTCTATTTCATCGATGGAAACAAAACTAATAGACCAAAATGGAAAACTAATTAATTTAAGAGGTGAGGAATTGTCGATACGATTTCACATAAGAGAGGTTTAATTTAAAGTTTATATTTAATATAAGATGAGCGCTTACGCTAAGGTCAAAGTTAATATTTCTGAAGGACAAAAAGAGAAGATTAAGCGAGCTGCTCAAGCAGGATCTGGAGTGAGTATAAGACTTTCTCATGGAGACATAACTGGTGAGCATGTATTAGCTCTAAACCAGAGGCAAATTAACAAGTTAACTAAAGCGTATCAGAATGGAACTGGTTTGACAATTAAAATGGGTAAAAAGCAATTAGAAGACAATGCGAGAGTCGAAGGTGGATTTATTGGTGCTATTCTACCGTTCTTAGCAACAGCCGGAAAGTTTCTACTGTCTAGTGTTCTTCCGAGTTTAGCCACAGGAGCCTTAACAGGATTGGGTTCTGCAGCTGGTTCCAAAATTGTTGATAAAATTAGTGGATCTTCGATCTCACACCCGGTAAGTGGATCAGGCGTGCTCTACGTAAAGAAAGGAGGAATATGCTGTAAGATAAGACCTGCTGGGGAAGGTCTTTTTCTATCTCCGTGGAAAAAGGGTACTTCAATAACGGGTTCTGGTTTGTTTATGAAAAGAGGAGCAGGATATATCAGCGGTGAAGGTCTTATACTTGGTCCCAATTCACCATTTAAAAATATTCCTATTCTTGGAATGTTACTTTAAAAAACCACTTATATAAATGTCTGGATACGGTCACCCAATACACAAATTTATCACCAAACGGAAGCCTCATGTGAGTACAATAATTTGGTTGCCTAAAGTGGTCACTCATGCTCCTGCAAGACAACGAGCAGGCGACAGATATGAGATTTTTGCTCAGCAAGCGATAACGATTGAACCAAAGACAAATATTACAGTAGAAGTAGGCCTTGGAGTCCGAATGACCAGTGGAATGTGTCTAGTCTCTCTTAGACAGAAGTTGAAACAACTCAGACTGAGTCTTCAAGATGGTACTGTCCTAGAGGACGCAGAGGATATAATAATTACAATACAAAACAACTCCGATTCACCAGTTACTATAAACGAAAAAGACTCCATATGTTATGTTAATTACTACGATGCATAACGTGTACGTTTTACGTTTACGTTTTACGTTACGTTTTACGTTACGTTTTAAACATTATACTTATAATAAAAAATGTCGCTACTGAAAATTAGCGATCCTACAAAAAGAGATTTTATTATCGAAGAGTTTTTAAAAACGAAAAAAAATATTAAACAAAACTTTCTTTCAGAGAGAATAGACGATCTTGGACTTCAACGAGAATTAACGAAAATCTACAAACCAATAGTCGACTCTCAATCAGCAATTTCAAAAGAACAAAACGCTTTGCTGTCGACAATAAAAGATAATTCTGCAGCAACATCACTTGCTCTAAAATCACTTCCAGATTCGTTGAAAAGTATTCAATTTCCCCAGTATCCGTCTATAGAGGCGTACGATGACGATGACCCAGTAGAAGACATTAGAAGGTTAGAATTAGGAAATATTGCAGTTGAATACCTTAAAAAATATGCTTCTGATAAAAGACTTGTGGATACAACATTCGGATTAAGATCAAGAGATGGAAAATTTTACATCGGTGACAGCGAAGCCTCAATCCAAGGAAATGATATTACAGTTGGAACCACAACTTATCAAGGAACTCCAGGATTATGGGAATTGTTAACGTTAGCTAGTCCAAACAGTTCAATTTATGATAATCGTGATCTCGAAGAATACGCCGAGATTCTAATTAAAACGAATGCCATGAGTCAGCCAAATAAACCAAACAAACCTAAATCGTCTAGAAGTGTAAAATATGCAAAGATAATAAAACCCATATGGGACGATTACATGAAGTTAAGAGGTAAAACAGGAAGCGGAATAATTACCATTCCTTCGGATCCTAACGAATTAGTAAAACAATTAGAGTTGCGAATATATAGCTACAAAGCGGGAAATACGGGTGTAAGAAATGAAATTGTAGGTATGACGGATGAGTTACTAAGACAAGGAGTGATAACCAAAGATGAATATAAACAATTGATGATCTAATTTAAAAATTGATGATCTAATTTAAAAATTGATGATATAGAAATGCTGGTCGTTGCGAGAAGAAGTTATAAAAAAGTACACGTTGTCGGTGGAGCAGGAATATTCGATTCCATTGCAGGATTTCTCAAGAGACTACTGACTTCGAATGCAGCCAAACAAATTGCGAGCACAGCTGTCAAAGAGATTGGCGGTGTTGCTAAGGATAAGGCTATCGACGTTGGAAAACGATTACTCAATAAGATACTCCCTAAAGCTCCCGTTCAGCAGCCGATAACTCAGGAAACTAAAGTCATTCTAGCTAGATTACTCGGGTCGAATCCGCAAATGACGGGAGGAGCTATTAGAATTCAAGATCTCGTAAAACGCTTAAACGGAGGAGGTTTGAAAATGGCAGTTTAAATTTATTTTGCTTAAGTTTATTTTCTTATTTAGGTCTAAAAATTTATTTTCTTATTTAAAAATATATGTATAATAAAATGCAATCCGATATTCTAAGATTCACAGAGCAACCATTGATCGATGAAGGTATCGAGCGATACGAATGGCACGAGTACGAACCTGTAGCGAGAACTAACCTTAACAGTTCTGGTGAAATAAGAATAAATATTGAATTACAAGACTTATACAGTCACCCAGCAGAGTCGTATCTGCAATTCGAAGGAAGACTAATTAAAGCTGACGACACCGCATACGTTAATGCCGATTTAGTCGCTCTTACGAATAATGGGCTTATGTATCTATTCAGTCAAATATCCTATCAGTTATCTAATCAAGAAATCGAAACGCTATTTCATCCGGGTCAAGCTACAACGATGCTCGGTTTACTTACGTATCCAAACGATTTTCAGCTGACTCAAGGCTTAAATCAGCTGTGGTATAAAGACACTGGGGCGACTGCTGTTATTGCGGACAACCCCGGATTTGCCACTAGACAAAGCTTTCTCATTCGCAAACCAAACACTAAAGGAATGTTCAGCTTTATTGTTCCGTTGAAACATATTTTCGGGTTTTGCGACGATTACGACAAGATTATTTACGGTTTTAAACAGACGTTGACTTTAGTTCGTAAAGCGGACGATGATGCCATATTCCGAGATAACGCTGCAGCTGCTGGAAAAGTTGCGATAAACAAAATTTCATGGTTTATTCCACACGTTATTCCTTCCGATATGGAACGAATGCAGTTGTATAAGACGATTGAATCAAAATTAACGTTGCCAGTTGCGTATAGAGCTCGTCAATGCGACACAATAACAGTTCCTCAGTCGACAAGTTTCAGTTGGCGTCTTAGCGTAAAAACATCACCTGAGAAACCCAGATATATCATCGTAGGATTTCAGACGGACCGTAGCGGTAATCAGGAAAGTAATCCGTCGCTATTTAATCACTGCGATCTCAAGAACATTTATGTGATGATGAATCAAGAAAGGTATCCAGCTGTAGATCATAACCTGTCGTTTCCTAATCAACAATTCTCCAGAGCGTACAGAGACGCGTCCTCCTTTAGTCAAAAATTCTATGGTATGGATAAGTTGATTACCCAAAGCAATATAACACCTGTAGATTATAAAGAATTATACCCGTTGTTCGTGTTCGATGTAAGCAAACAATCCGAGCGTTTGAAATCTTCAGTCGTTGATATTCAGATTAAGGCTCTTTTCAATGCAGCAGTGCCAGCCGACACAGAAGCGTATGCTGTCGTAATTTCAGATAGGTTGCTGCAGTTCCAATCGGATGGGCAGAAAATGAGTGTTGTGTATGGAAAATTGATTTAAAGAATACTTATATATTATGAAGCTACCAGAGCTTAGAATGTTGGCCAAGCATAACAATGTTACAGGCACTTCGCATCTCAACAAACCTCAAATGATAGCTGTATTGATTGAAAAGAATATTCTTCCGTCGGACTACAAGTCTGTGTCATATCGACATGACACGTTGGGTAGTATCAGGAAACAACCGAGAAGAGTAGATATTATAGATCGAGAGACTGGCGTTGTTACCTCGTATCCATCGATGTATAAAGCTGCTAAGGCGTATGGTCAGAGTGCTGGTATAATAGCTTATCATAACGGAAATGTCTGGAGAGATAGATACGAAATTAAAGTGTTTGAGAGATAGAATGATATGCAATTAAAGTGTTCGATAAGTGGATCTTCGATCTCACAGCTAATGTTTTAATATTTTTGCGTGGTAAGAATAAAATGTATTTAAAGAAAAGTAGTTTAAGAAACATGAACCATGTTGAACACTTGCTCGACTCATCGGTTCCTGACATTAAGGTTCCTACGCTTACTCCCACACCTGGTAAGTACAAACCAGTAGCGCCTAAGAGAAAATACAAAAATAGGGTTAGGACAAAAATAAATGAATTTGCGGATTGGCTACTTAGTTATGTGCCCGAACAAGCAGAGGTTAATGAAAAACTAGAATCATTGAAGTCAACTGTTTCTAGGATATTTGATAAAATTAAAATTAGAGAAACGGCGTCGGCTATTAAAGGATTCACCAAGCAATATAGAATAGATGGAACTAATGGAATGGACGCCTCGTCGTTTCTTGATTTCGTCAGACCGCAGGTAGTTAATCTGTTGTCGAGTAATCGCCAGACAAAGACTAATTTAGTTCTTACTTGTAATATGGAACGAGTAGATATGAAATCGGGAATAGTTAATTCTGAGGATATACCATTCGTTTCCAGGGCAGAAGTTATTTTAGAAGCAACCGACTTGAATGAAATATACAGCAGAAAGAAAGACAAAATCATGGAGTCTATTGCTAGTTTTCAGATGCAAGGAAGTAATTGGAGATTTAAAGCTGTTGTAAAATTAGATATAAATACGGTAAAATATACCCCCTTAAGAGGTAGTTCTTACATTCCACTTCCCAGCTTCTTAGCTAATAAAAAGGCTATTATAAATATGAAAAACGACGACGAAGAATGTTTCAAATGGTGTATCACTAGAGCTTTGAATCCGGTTGTAAAAAATCCGGAAAAAATAACGAAAGCTTTGAAAGAACAATCGAAAAAACTTAATTGGAGTGGTATTGAGTTTCCGGTAGCGACTGATGCTAATGTGATAGGTAAATTTGAGAGAAATAATAATATTAGTGTTAATATATTTGGTTACGAAAAACATGTCTATCCGCTTTATCTGTCTAACTGTGAAAGCAATATTTGTGTAGATCTATTGCTTATTTCCAACGGAGAACGTAAACATTATTGCTGGATAAAGAATTTTAACCGATTGATGACGTTCCGAACAGCAAATTCGCATTATTCAGCGCACTATTGTAAAAGGTGTATGAATGGTTTCACAACGACAGAAGCGCTTAACAACCATAATGAGTACTGCAAACACCATAACGCACAAAAAATAGAAATGCCAGAAAAAGGAACTATGTTAAGTTTTAAAAATTATAACAATTCTATGAGGGTTCCGTTTATAGTCTACGCAGATTTTGAGTCTTTTGTAAAACCGATCGATACATGCCAACCAAATCCAGAGTTGTCGTACACTAATAAATATCAAAAGCATATTCCTAGCTCCTTTTGTTACCACATAAAATGTTTCGACGATAGTGTATATTCTCAAGATCCTGTGACGTTTACGGCTGAAAGCGAAGATGATGATGTTGGTCAAATATTTGTAGATAAACTAGAAGAGAATATAAAACAAATATATAATCAATTTAAATTCCCTAAGAAGATGATATTTACAGAAGAGGACAAGAAGTGTTTTGATGGAGCTACTATATGCCATATCTGTGAAAAAACGTTGGGCGAAGACCGAGTGAGAGATCACTGTCATCTTAGCGGTAAATTTAGAGGGGCTGCTCATAACATTTGTAATTTAGACTATAAAGTCCCCAAGTTTTTCCCTGTAGTGTTTCATAATCTTTCCGGGTACGATTGTCATCTGTTCATTAAGAAACTGAGAGGTAATAATGGAGAGAAAATTAATTGCATACCTAATAACGAGGAAAAGTATATATCTTTTAGCAGAGAGGTCGTTGTTGATAAGTTTGTAAATAAAGAGGGAAAAGAGATTACCGTCAAGCGACAACTGCGTTTTATCGACAGTTTTAAATTTATGGCTTCTAGTCTTGATGCTTTATCGAGGAACCTAAGCAAAGACCAGTGTAAAAATATTGGGAAACGATATACTGGAAAGAAGCTCGATCTTTTGCTGAGAAAAGGCATATATCCTTATGACTACGTCGATTCATTTACTACCTTTAATGAAACCGAACTACCACCAAAATCCGCTTTCTATTCTAAGCTTAATGATTCGAATATTAGCGATGAAGACTACGAGCATGCAAAAACGGTATGGAAGGAATTTGGATGCAAAACATTCAGAGAATATCACGATTTATACAACGTTTCGGATGTTCTGTTACTTGCCGATGTTTTCGAAAACTTTAGAGATGTGTGTATGAAGAACTATACGCTTGACCCTGCATGGTATTTTACATCTCCTGGTTTAGCCTGGGATGCCGCTTTAAAATTGACAGGTGTGAAATTGGAGTTATTGAATGATTACGATATGATTCTGATGCTTAGGCAAGGGATGAGAGGAGGAGTGAGCACAATATCAAATCGTTACGGGAAAGCGAATAATAAATATATGAGCGATTTCAATAGTAACGAAAATTCTACATTTATTACTTACCTGGATGCGAATAATCTATATGGATGGGCTATGATCAAAAATTTACCTACTCACGGGTTCAAATGGATGAACGAAGATGAATTAAAAAATTGGAGAAGTATTCCATGCATATTGGAAGTTGATTTGGAATATCCTAAAGAGTTACACGACCTGCATAACGATTTTCCGTTAGACCCCGAAAGCATTGAGATTAACAAAGTCAAAAAGTTAATTCCAAACTTAAACCATAAAAAGAAGTATGTGCTGCATTACGATAATCTGAAGCTGTATGAGAGCTTGGGTTTGAAAATAACAAAAGTGCATAGAGGTGTACTATTTGAAGAAAGTGATTGGTTGAAAAAGTATATCGATTTAAATACAGCTCTTAGAACGAAAGCTACTAATGACTTTGAGAAAGACTTTTTCAAGTTAATGAATAACAGTGTCTTTGGAAAAACTTGTGAGAACATTGAAAATCGTGTTGATGTAGAGTTAGTGTGTCAAGAGGAGAGGGCTATTGAACTAGCCGCTAAACCTAATTATGAGAGATGTACTATTTTCGATGAAAATCTAATAGCCGTTCACATGAAAAAAACTAAATTGTACTATAATAAACCTATATATCTTGGCATGTGTATATTAGACTTGAGCAAAACGTTGATGTATGAATTTCATTACAATTACATCAAGGATAAATACGGAAATAGAGCTAAATTATTATTTACCGATACAGATTCTTTGACATACGAAATTAAAACTGAAGACTTTTACTCAGATATCGCAAGCGATATTAAGACTCGATTCGACACGAGTGAATACCCGAGAGATCATCCATCTGGTATTGAGGTTGGAGTAAATAAAAAAGTTATTGGAATGTTCAAGGATGAAGCTAGTGGGAAACAGATAAAAGAATTTATTGGACTCAGAGCAAAGTTGTATTCTTATAAGATGGCTGCTGGAGATGAGCACAAGAAATGTAAAGGTATTAAGAAGAATGTTGTCCAGAAAACTATTACTCACGAAGATTATAGAGACTGCTTATTTACTAAAAAAGAACAACAACGAACGATGAATGTTATTAGATCTTATCATCACGATATTTATACAGAAGAAATTAATAAAGTTGCATTATCTGCAGATGACGATAAACGGGTAATAATGGAGGATGGAATTCATACTTTGGCATATGGTCACTACTCGTTGAAAATTTTTAATTAATGTTTATATTAAATAAATGAGCGTCAAACAAATCGATGTTTGTGGAGTAGTGCTACCGAATATTGCTTTATCGAATGTGGATCTAATCGAAGCGGCTAAGAAACTAAACATCAATAATTTTAGAGGAGTATTTCTCAGAGACGAGCTGCCGAAGAAACCTGGACGGAATGAGTGTGGGATATTGAATCTAGATGGTTCTAATGGGACAGGCTCGCACTGGTGCGCTTTCTTAAAGAGCGGTAATGAGAAAATATATTTCGATAGTTACGGTCTTCCTCCCCCTCTGGAACTGATAAAGTATTTACGCCGTCCAGTGTTATATAACAGCGAGCGAATACAACCTGATAACGAAGTATTTTGTGGTCATTTGTGTCTGTATGTGACGAAGATGGTGGGTGATGGAATGAATTTCCAAGAAGTTATAAACGGCTTGCATTAAAAATTATTATATATAGATATATATATAAAATGCCTGTCGATAAATTTGGTCACACCGCTGCTGGAGGAACATCACGAAGAGTAATCGCTGGAGGTGTTACTCTTAGCCAAGTAAATGCTAATTTTCTTCGATTGGATGGGACAAATCTACCGACTGGAAATTTAAAAATGAATGGACATGTGATAAAAGGTCTCCCAGTAACGAATACTTCGACAGCCGGAATGGATGAAGCTTTAAGTAGGGGACAAGCCATTGATTTGATAACGAATCACAACGATTCTCCGTCTAACGATAATCATTTGACGAATAAGAAATACGTTGATGCTTCGAAGGTGTCTAAGGCAGGTGATACAATGGTTGGCGACTTGTTCTTAAACGTTGGCTCCGATCGTCTGCGTTCAATGGGTTGTAAGGACTTGAGAGGAGAAAATAAAGAATTCACTATTTTCTTAGGTAGTATACGAAATAAACTACAATGTTCGTTAAACAATCCTATTACATTACAATCGACTGAAGGATTACTATGCAAAATAGGCGTAGAAAATATAATGAGAATCGGTAGAGCGTCTAACGATCGAAAAATCGACGTTTATCAAAATATCCTAATGAATAGTAATAATATCAACGATTTAAGCGATCCTCTTTCAGCTCAAGATGCCGCTACAAAGAATTACGTTGATAAATCTCTGAAAAAGTGCCACGTTGGATATATTCCTATCTTGGAAGCTGATGAAAGTGTGACAGGATTCGTTGCTAGTGCCAGTGAATGTTTATCCGGAAGCAAAGCCTACCATGCTTTCACTAATCTCAAGGACGATATTAAAAAAGCTTGGGATTCAGGTCAAGTTATGGCTTGGTTACAAATTAAATGTCCTGAGCCAGTTAAAATTTGGAGAATTGCGATGAAAACCGTATCTGTAGCTTATTTCGATTTTGACGCTAGCAATGATGGAGTAGTGTTTGAAAAATTACCCATATACCCTTCTTCAACGAATCCACCGGCTGTTCTGAAATTTTGTAATATTACTAGACCTACGGGTGCGTATCAATATTACAGAGTTACATCAACGCAAGTGGATGATTTTCTTCCACGAGGGATTCAGGTAATGCAATTATATGTATACGATGACTAATCTGCATTAAAAAATTTATTATATATGAGAAATGCCCGTCGATAAATTCGGCCACACCGATGTTGGTTCATCACAAAGAGTAATCGCTGGAGGTGTTACTCTTAGTCAAATAAATGCCAGTTTCCTCCGATTGGATGGGGTAAATCCGGCGACTGGAAATCTAAAAATGGGTGGTCACAAAATTAAAGGACTGCCCACAACGAAGCCTTTGACAGCAGGAATGGATGAGGCCTTAAGTTGGGGTCAAGCCATTGATTTGATAACGAATCACGACGATTCTCCGTCCAACGATAATCATTTGACGAATAAGAAATACGTTGATGAACAAGTTACATTGAAGGTGTCTAAAACTGGTGATACCATGACTGGTGATCTAATCTTAAACGTTGGCTCCGATCGTCTGCGTTCAATGGGTTGTAAGGACTTGAGAGGAGAAAATAAAGAATTCACTATTTTCTTAGGTAGTATACGAAATAAACTACAATGTTCGTTAAACAATCCTATTACATTACAATCGATGGATGGATTTCGTTTTAGAATAAACAATGAAATCATGTTAGAGATGGTTAAGTCACTCGATGGCACTCCTCCGTCTAAAATAAATGTGTATAAGTCCATCTTTATGCATGATGCTTACATTACAGGACTACACGAACCCAACAACGCCAGCGATGCAGCTACGAAGCAGTATGTAGATTCTATCTCAATCGGTCCCGCGCTTAGCATTCATTCTTTAACTTGGCAATTCTTAATCGCTAAAACTCACACAAGAGTTACTTTCGATAGTGTAAGATTCAAAACCGATGGTGTCATAAGTGCGGGACTGACCCGTTTCACTCCCGGTAAAGCCGGATACTATTTCGTTTCGACGTACATAGAATTTGGTAACAGTAGTACCGCTCCTGGTAACGTCTACCTGTATAGAAATGGGGCGAATTACATGCAAATTGCGGGCGGAGGGGGAACGGGAGCTGCGTTTAACAATTCAACCGGTAGTTGCATAATTTTCGTAACCAATACCGATTTTCTCGAGATATTCGCTTATTCACACATCGCACTAAATATATTAGCTAGAGACTTTTCGGCAGTATTCTTACGACCTTAATTTCCTTGCTGATCGAAATAATAAAAGGAGATGGATGAGAGATGTGAGGAGGAATCAGTAAAAAAATAAAAGGCGCTAGATGAGAAGAGGAGGAATCAAGGGGAAATAATAAAATACCTCTTGGTTGACAGTCCAGCGCGCTAACCACTGTACTACCGAGCACCCCCCTCAGGAAATAATAAAAGACATCCAGAGGGCAAATATTACATCTACTTGCCACACGAATGAATGATGGTCCTTACATTGTAATGATTGTACATGCCATACGAATGAATGATGGTCCTTACATTGTACATGCCACATGAATGAATGATGGTCCTTACATTGTACATGCCATACGAATGAATGATGGTCCTTACATTGTACATGCCATACGAATGAATGATGGTCCTTACATTGTACATGAATGAATGATGCTCCTTACATTGTACATGAATGAATGATGGTCCTTACATTGTACATGAATGAATGATGGTCCTTACATGCCACACGAATGAATGATGATCCTTACATTGTACATGAATGAATGATGGTCCTTACATGCCACTGAATGAATGATGGTCCTTACATGCCACATGAAGGAATGATGGTCCTTACATGCCATATGAATGAATGATGGTCCTTACATGCCATATGAATGAATGATGGTCCTTACATGCCACATGAAGGAATGATGGTCCTTACATGCCACATGAATGAATGATGGTCCTTACATTGTACATGCCATACGAATGAATGATGGTCCTTACATTGTACATGCCACACGAATAAATGATGGTCCTTACATTGTACATGCCATACGAATGAATGATGGTCCTTACATTGTACATGAATGAATGATGGTCCTTACATTGTACATGAATGAATGATGGTCCTTACATTGTACATGAATGAATGATGGTCCTTACATGCCACACGAATGAATGATGATCCTTACATTGTACATGAATGAATGATGGTCCTTACATGCCACTGAATGAATGATGGTCCTTACATGCCACATGAAGGAATGATGGTCCTTACATGCCATATGAATGAATGATGGTCCTTACATGCCATATGAATGAATGATGGTCCTTACATGCCACATGAAGGAATGATGGTCCTTACATGCCACATGAATGAATGATGGTCCTTACATTGTACATGCCATACGAATGAATGATGGTCCTTACATTGTACATGCCACACGAATAAATGATGGTCCTTACATTGTACATGCCACATGAATGAATGATGGTCCTTACATGCCACATGAATGAATGATGGTTCTTACATGCCACTGAATGAATGATGGTCCTTACATGCCACATGAAGGAATGATGGTCCTTACATGCCATATGAATGAATGATGGTTCTTACATGCCACTGAATGAATGATGGTCCTTACATGCCACATGAATGAATGATGGTCCTTACATGCCACATGAATGAATGATGGTCCTTACATGCCACATGAATGAATGATGGTCCTTACATGCCACATGAATGAATGACGGTCATTACATGCCACATGAATGAATGATGGTCCTTACATGCCACATGAATGAATGACGGTCATTACATGCCTCATGAATGATGGACCTTATGTCCCATGAATGATGGTCCTTATGTTCCACGAATGATGGTCCGTATGTCCATGAATGATGACCCTAATGTCCCATGATGATGGTCCGTCTGTTCATGAATGATGGTCTTTATGTCCATGAATGATGGTCCTTATGTCCATAAATGATGGTTCTTATGGCCATGAATGATGGTCCTTATGTCCATGAATGATGGTCCTTATGTCTCATGAATGATGATCCAAATGTCCCATGAATGATGATCCAAATGTCCCATGAATGATGATCCAAATGTCCCATGAATGATGATCCAAATGTCCCGTGAATGATGATCCATATGTCGTTTGTCCTCGTTATGTCTTACGTTTGACAGCTGCCGTGATAATAACTGTTTTGAGAATCATAGAATTAATTATTATTTTAATGTATACATTAAATTGTTCTGACATCTTTAATATTGCCAAGCTTTCAATTATTGCAACGGGAACAGGAAGTTGAGAGATTAAAAAGTTGCATGTGACTAAAATAGGGTTATCAGATTAAAAATAACAGGAGTCGCCACGGGTTTTTAGAAGTTTTTGGGAGAAAGACTGAAAAAAGTCATCAGGTTTTCGGCGAAAGAGCAGTAAAATTTGTTGGACCGAAGACAGGATCCTCTACTTGTCAGTTCATCAATGGAAGTCTCGCATCTTCAGGAATCTATTGTATTCAAATGTGTCGGAATCCCCGCCTTCCAAGCATTTTCGTCCTCAACAAAACCTCTTCCTCCTCCTGCTCCTTCTCCTCCTCATCCTTCTCCTCCCCCTCAACCTACTCCTCCTTCCATATCTTTCGTTCGTTCTTTGTCTGTCTCTGTCTCTGTCTTTCTGTATGTCTGTCTTTCTGTCTGTCTCGGTCTCTCTGTCTACGTCTTGTTTCGTCTCACTGACATACTTCATTGCACATCGATTCATGAACAACTCCACTGATATGCCTATTCCTCTCACAATTTCCTACAGTATTCATAGTTTTCGTATCTCTGTGTTGCCGAGGATGAAAATAACATGGAATGCAATAGCGTCACATATAACAAGATAATAAAATTATGTTTTACAAAGATGCTAAAGCAAACTCTGCTGTGTCAGGGTCTGCTATGTGTCGAGACCAAGGACTCTGCAAAAAAGTCCTTGGTCGAGACCATAAACCTACATAAATCATAACAGTACGGCAAACATCATCGCATAGAACGTGAGTCTTAACGTGGCCTGAGGATTGAGTGGCATAACTGTTTGGTATTAAGCTGCTACAGCCTCCAGTTTTCAAAGTTCTTCTGCAGGCGGTGGCGGCGGTGGTGGCGGCGGCGGTGGTGGTGGCGGTGGCGGCGGTGGCGGCGGTGGTGGCGGCGGCGGTGGCGGCGGTGGTGGCGGCGGTGGCGGTGGTGGCGGCGGTGGTGGTGGCGGTGGTGGCGGCGGCGGCGGTGGCGGCGGTGGTGGCGGTGGCGCGGTGGTGGCGGTGGCGGTGGTGGTGGCGGCGTCGACGGCTGACTATAGGCCTATTGATCAAGGACGACGACATGGAAGGTGAGGAGGAGAGGCTGAGTTCCGTCGACGGCTGAAGTCGACCTCAGCTGACAACCGTTTAGCTTCGTGGATAAGGAGCTCATGATCCGTCGGTGGAAAACTCATCATAATGACAACATATACCGATGACCGTTATTACATGCACCATGCTATCGTGATACATGTATATGTTGCGAATTGTGATGTAAACCAATGTAATATCTTTCAGGACTTTGGGAAATGAGTTTATCCATGCACTATGTTGCACCAATACACACACACACACACACACACACACACACACACACACACACACACACACACACACACACACACACACACACACACACACACACACACACACACACACACATCGTATATACTACAGAATGTTCCCTCCGTCCCGTAATTTCTCGCCTTTTGTTGCGGGCCACGTTATCTCTGCTGTAACCATCCATGATCATGAACGACCTTTTAACAGTGTCAAGAGTTCAAGAGAGAGGAGAAGGAAGAGAATGAAGAGCAGGAGGAGGAGTAGGAGAAGGAGGAGGAGGAAGAGGAGGCGGAGAAGTCGAAAGAGTTGAGGGCAGAGGAGAAAGAAGAAGAGGAGAGGAGGGATGAGGATGGTTAAAAGAAGTGGAGGAAGAGCGGGGGGAGGATGGAGGAGGGATACTATTCTGTCGTTGTTCTTGGCAAGCCTTCTTTACAAAGGATCGGAGGAAAGTGCAGAAACACGGAGTCTAACAATGTCCCGTATAAACAAGGCATCGTCGTGATGAGGAACAGGACTTCTACAGCAGTCGCACCAACGAGGGATGAGCGGCAAAACCCTCCTCCTCTTCCTCCTCCTCCTCTTCTTCTTTCTCTTCTTCTTCTTCTTCCTCCTCCTCCTCTTCTTCCTCCTCTTCTTCTTCCTCCTCCTCTTTCTCCTCCTCCTCTTTCTCCTCCTCCTCCTCCTCCTCGTCCTCCTCCTCCACTTCCACCCGACAACCGCCTGATCTACGTACAACAAAGCACCGAAAGAAAGTGCCAGATCCGCGTTGGCAATACGTAATGCAGCAGCAGCAGCAGCAGCAGCAGCAGCAGCAGCAGCAGCAGCAGCAGCAGCAGCAGCATCAGCAGCATCAGCTGCCTATTTGTATCCAGAAGTTTACTATAGGAAAACGCTTTTATTAAACGATCCTGCAGCAAAGTGTTTATATTTATATATATTTATATTGTAAATATAAGCATGCATGTATATATTAAGCATACTTAGATTTAGGTCCTACATATATATATATACATTATGTAAATATCTATATTAATAAAGAAAAAACTATGTGTGTCTGTGTGTCTGTGTGTCTGTCTGTTTGACCGGAATGCATTTCCACAGTTTTAGAGCTTTTCACTCCAAACCTTCACTACTGTGTAGGTCTCGGCAGGAGACGCAAAGTCGAGGGGTTGGCGATTCTCTACCACCATGGGGGTCAGAGTGGGGGGCAAAACCCTTCCAATTTTTTTCAAAAACCCCCACCTATTGTTCTGATTTTTTTCGCCTAGATAGAGGGCCTTCTGAACCACCCGGTTCAGAGGTTAGAAAATCTCTACCACCATGGGGGCCTGGATGGGGGGGGGCCGAAAACCCTAAGACGGCAGTTTGTTAAACACCTTTTTAAACGCTTGCATGGTCATTATATAAATGGCGAGAGCAACTAATGAAGATTTACGCGTACCGTACCAGCGGAGGTCAAAGTTAGTGGCGGCGTGTTGTGGAATGGGTGGGGAGGGAAGGGTGAGAGTGGTGGTGGAAAAGTTTCCCGAAAACTCAAATTTCGCAGGTGGCGTACCTCTCGAGAGGTCGGAGTGCAGTGGGGTGTTGTCGGGTGGGTGGGGCTGGGTGGCGGGTTTGGGGTGGAGGTGGGTGGGTGGGGTTGGATGGATTTTTTTTCGAAAACCAAAATTTGACCTGTGGCTTACCGGTTGAGGTCGGAGCGTTGTGGGGTGTGTGAGGTGCGAGGATAGGGTGGGTTGGAGTGGTGGGTGGAGTGGAAGGAGTGTGGGGTGTGGTAGAGGGTGGGCTTAGGGTGGGGGTTGGGGTGGAGATGGAGGGGTGGTGTTAGGGGGTGGAGGGAGTGGGGTGTGGTGGGAGTGGTGGGGTGGGGCTGGGCTTTGGGGGGGAAAGGCGTTTGTGGGTGGAAGTTGGGTAAAGGTGGGTGGCGGGCTTTGGTTGGGGTGGTGGGGTGAGAGTAGGGTGGAGGGGGTGGGATGGGGTGGGAGGTTTAGGGGAGTTGGTGGAGGGAGTGGGGGTTGGGTTTAGGGGTGGGGTGGAGGTGGGGGTGGGGTGGAGGTGCAGGTGGGGGTGTGGTGGGGTTGTGGCCGGGGCGGGTTGAATCCTAAATTTCCCGGGCAACGCCGGGTACCCCAGCTAGTATTATATATATAGGCCTACAGAAGCGGAGTGAGTAAGTGGTTGGAAAAGGATGATGACGAGAAGAAGGAAGAGCAAAAGAAATAAACTATATATAATATATATTTTTATATATAATTATATATATAAGAATATAAGGACGATGATAGAATCAAATTAAGGATGATTGGAATCGGTATACGAAGAGGAGCAGAGATTAATGGAATAGAGCGGGAGAAGATTGGAAAACGACGGAACGTTTAAAGGTGGAGTCGCAGAGGAAAGCCTGGAACCTAAGGGATGAAATAAGAGGAGGAGGAGATAAAGAGGAGATAAGGAGGAGATGAGGAGGAGGAGAGGAGGAGGAGGAGAAGTGGACCGGAAAATCGGCAGAAGACAGTGTCAAGCAGCGCCTAGAAACTTTCGTTATCTGCGGTTGCGATTGGCCGCCGAGAGGTGTTCCACTGCAGCGGCGGCGAAGGAGTATAGAAGCCCCGCGAGCGCCATCAGCCAAGCAAAGTCTGCGGCAGAGGAGGCGTCGGCCACGTTGCTGCTCCGTCCGTCGGTGATTTACCGGGCTTTACTTCCATGGCCAGGTGATAAACTTAAGACGTGCAAGAAGAAGAAGAAGAAGGAGAAGAGTTTCTTTGGCTTCGGCGGCGGCAGATGTTTACCTGATACGTCCGTTCAGCTCTCCGTGCATGCTTCAAACCGGAAAGGAGGAGGCACGATCGTAAGTCGCCTGTTACAAGGAAATACGGTGTAATTCGGTAAAACCACTGGAAAGCGTGGCACAAACAATCTGACACCTGACAGATGCCCCGCCGGCGGAGAAAAGCAGTCGGAAGAAAGGTCTGGAAAGCGGAGAAAAAAGTCCTGCAAAAACTCATCGGTTTGTGATCGCGGTGGCGGGAAGACAACCTGGTTATCTTCAGCTGTGGGTCTTTCTCAAACAACTGCATCAGCTGGATAGTGCAGCAGCTGTGGATCTGGATTGCAGTCAATTCATTGAAGCCGTTATTGCTGTTGCCTCTGCTGCTGCTGGATAAAATGCAATTTCGTTAATTCGATGCAATTTCAAGGAGAGGAAAAATTTCCGAAATAGTATAGTAGTCTAATCGATTGAACGCGATGTAGACAATCATGATCTCATTCGAACCAGATCGATCGATCTGAATTGTCAACGATTTCGTCGATTGCTGTCATTGTTCTTATCGATTTTCATCATCGATTTTCAGTCTCTTTAGCTGTTCGATCGACTACCTCTGGCATTGTGGTGTCTACGCAATCGATTTTTTCGCTGATTTCTTCTACACTATCGTCAATTTCTTCTGTTAAATCGAAACGATTTTATTATCTTTGTCACCGGTCTCTTTGATTTGTAATCACCGATTACTTCGATGTGATAATCGATCTGTTACTGATCCCCTCCTCCTCCTCCTCATCTGCTTTCGTCGCTGCCTGTGACAATCAAAGGAAGATGCCTCGCTCCTTTCTTATCACCAACAAAAGATATCAGAGCGATATGGCGATCGCTGTGCCACCACTGCCACCGCCGCCACCGCCTCAGGCGCATATTTCCACGCCGCCGCCTCAGGCGCACATCTCTGCATCCGGGGAACCTCTCGACTTCCGGTCTATGCTAATGAATGACGTCATGGGTGAGTAACTGTTGTCAACTACTTACTACGACGCTCGATTCATAACAGGGCATTATCATCATCGTCATCATCATCGTCATCATCATCATCATCATCATCTTTTTCTTCTTCTTCATCATCATCATCATCATCATCATCATCATCATCACCTTCATCATCATCATCATCGTCATCATCATCGTCATCATCATCATCATCATCATCAGCAGCAGCAGCAGCAGCAGCAGCATCAGCATCTTCATCTTCATCTTCATCATCATCCTCACACATAATTATATGCTATACTCACGATCATCATCAACAGTATCGCCGTCGTCATCTTCGTCATCAGCGTATCAATCCTTTCCGTAAAGTCACCATGTAGCCTATAGCTACGGGTAAACTAATAATGGTGATGATGGTGGTAGTGGTGGTGGTGGAGATGATGATGATTATGGTGATGGTGATAAACACGATGAAAATTCACCTCCTGCTGATGTTGAGGAGGAAGGTGATGCTGGTAGTGCTGCCGATGATGAAGCTGAAAGTGATAATCACGTGGTGAATCTATTAATACGAACAAGAACCAGAAGCAGATCTCATTTTGATATCTAGATATATCGCCTACATAGGCTACAAAAAACAAACTACGTTCAAAAATTTCCACTTGCTCCAAATAGATCGATTCAAACGTTCTCACTATAAATTTATCCAATAAGCTTACTACAAATGATCACTCAATCGAATGGAAGCTGACCAATATTGCGGCTGCTTGTTGCACGCAGTGCTATGGACGCAGTCTATGTATAGGCCTACTATAGGCCTATACGTGACAGAGATGAAAGGCCGTCTATCTGACTATAGCCTATGTAATTTTGAATAGGGTCTACTCGCATTGCTGCATATAAATTATGTAGTATAGTATTTCTGCAATTACAGCTCAATGAATTATAGGCCTATATTGGAGAAGCAAAGTAAGACTTACAGCAGTGGTTCTCAAAGTGGTGGTCCGCGGACCGGCACTGGTCCGCGGAGTCCTGATCGCCGGTCCGTGGAGAAGTCTGAGAGTGAAAAATAAATTATAATTATTAATTTATAGGCCTATATTTAAAATTGATTGTGAAATTATTCGAATTGTTGTTAATAATTTATTCAAATTTCTGTCTAAAACTTTAAAAATACCTTACCAGTGCCTTATTTTAACATGCCAAATGGCTGTGTAAACAATTGTTATTAATTTTAAAAAATCCCAATTATACATAACCCTATAATAATTAGCCTTTGATCCTATAGTTCGCTTTTTGTGCTTGCCATTAAAGTTAGCGGTCCGCGAGCTTCCCAAATAAATTACTGCCGGTCCGCGATCTGCAGACGTTTGAGAACCACTGACTTACAGCACACTGGGCCCTAAGTATATGAGAAAGGCGTTAGATTTGACAACTGACCATACGAATGGGAGTTATCCATTTGCACCATTGCCACCAAAATGGATTAAATGAAGATTCGCATGGTGATAATGATCATGTTATCAACGGTAATTTAGCAACTAGGCCTATAGCATTAGACCTTCTATGTAATAGCCTAAGTTAATATAACATATCTGTTTCTGCATCAGTAGGCCTATATACCTAACTTTATTTTATGCCGTATAGGCTTTATCATGTATAAATTAAAGAGGCCGCAGTGGGATAGGCCTGCCGTGATATCATGATATGGAAAAAAGGAATTATTTTGCTGACTTTTGTATAGACTTTTATAGGCAGACTTTTCAGACATTGCAGCCATTGAATTGTTCAGGCTATAAAGTCTAAACCATTTTACAGATTCAGGCGGTGCCGCGGTATAGGCTATATAATTTTACTAACTGAATGCATGAACGAACGAAAGAGCAAACGTTCGATGTACTCTGCATGTCTGAGTCTCAAATTCAATCGCGATTTCTAAAGCCCAGGTAGGCTACACGTCTGGCGCTGTTGTAAGCCTAACTAAGCTTATATATTTCCAGGAACGCATTCGGGTTGACCATACGGTGTTATCGAGCCTTAAAGGGCCTTGAACGCGTATCCCGGTGGTTATTCAATGCGCAGGTATCCTCAACAATGTAGGCCGCTATAGGCTATAATTATATAAGATATAATTATACACCGTGATTAAAAAAAAGTAGGGGCCTAAGCCAAATTCTTTTTCGTATATCTCTAATATCACGCTAATATTTCCCACATATTTAGAGAATTGGACCAAGAATATGAATCCAAAATTTCATGAGATAAAGTTGAGCGGATAAAAAGATATGAATCGCTCGACTTTATATGCCAAAATTGCAGTTTACAAGCAATTTTCAGATTCAATAAAAAAAGTAAGCTAAACTGTTTTTCTTATTTCTCAAATGCATGATAATTAATCACACTAAAATTTTCCAGATATTTAGAGAATTAAACCTAGAATAGGATTCCAAAATATCATGTCATAAATCTGAACCGATAGAAAGATATGGATATTTCAACTTCATCTCCAGAAATTTCAGTTTTCAGCAAGTCTGTTATGGTCTTCGTTGCGGTTTCGATGCTTGATAGGTCCCAATTTGGTCTTCAGGGATCCTGGAGTAAAATTAACGGAGTATATTATCGCAATGTTCTACTGTCACAACATCTTCCACCTGTTATCAGAAATCTATAGCCCCAGAATGCTGTTTTTTTTCAACAGAGCAGAGCCATCCCACAGAACCAAGGAAACCATTGAAATGCTGTCAAGAGAGACGTCAAACTTCATTTCTTTCTCATTATGACTTCCAAACAGCCCAGATTTGAATCCTGTCGACTATAAAGTGTGGAGCGTGCATGATGCAAGACCTAGTCTACCAGACAACAATTCATGATATAAACGATCTGAAGCAACGCTTGTTGGAAGTATGGGATGGCCTGGACCAGAGGATAATCGACGATGCTGTTTCCTAATGGCGCCAGCTCCTCCAGGTTTGCGTGCAAACAGGAGGAGGACATTTTGAGCATGTTAATCAAACCTTACGGTTGGAGTCATAGGCTATTGTTAGTTCAATTCTCTACATATCTGGAAAATTTTAGAATGATTAATCATCAGGCATTAAAAATATAAGAAAAACAGTTTGACTTACATTTTATTGAATCTAACAGAAAATTGCTTGTAAACTGCAATTTCGGCATATGAAGTTCAAAGATTCATATCTTTTTATCCGTTCAACTTTATCTCATGAAATTTTGAAATCATATTCTTGGTCCAATTCTCTGAATATTTGGAAATTTTTAACTTGATATTTTATCAGGCATTAGAGATATTATATTAAAAACAATTTGGCTTACTTTTCTTGAATCACGGTGTATGTATAAGATTATAATTTAGACCTCACGGCAGGCAGCTTCGTAAGTGTTTGTGCCAGTCCTAAGCCTGGATAAAAAAGGAGGGCGACATTAATCGTCTTTGAAATTACACAGTGTCTTTAAGGGTAACAAGCAGGCAGCTTCGTCCACATGGCTCAGTGATCATGTTGCACTCTTAATTGGATGTCTCTGCTGTTAAACCGCATAACGTATAATATTATAAATGGCATCCTTCATAGATTCCAGATGACATGTTCATTTTCAGATCTTCTATGCTAGGTCACAAGTGAGGCTAAATCACTTGCTATTATGCTATTCAAACGGATCATAAATCCAAAAAGGAACGATGTATACGCTTCCTTAATAGGTTCCCGTGTGACATCCTTGATGGCAGAGGGCGTCATGTGCACCTTACAAAAACCAAATCAATATAAAATTAAGTATACGATCGCATAGGCTATACCATAGACCGCTCAGTGGCGTAACAACCATGTAACGAAGGTGGACAAAAGCCACGGGCCCCCGAGGTTCAAAGGGCCCCCAAGCGTTTCAACTTAAAAAATCCCACGTAGATAAAATATACTTTTCCATTTATATATTTTCAGACTTGCAGTCTGAACTAAAGCCTGTATAATTATGACGGATGTTTCAAGATATATATGAATATGATACGCTTTGCCCTCATATGCGTATACATGTAGGGATTGATGTGTTCCTGCTTTGGGTCAAATACTGGCACATCCTGCTACCCATGCAGTTCTATACACAGACACCGCACACAGCTTACAATCCCTACATGTATCTGAGGCAGCGTGAGGCAGGCGGTTGGAAGATTGACAGATAAGCAAATCTATAGACGAAAGTATCTAACAGGAGACAGACAGTCACATGACCAAACTCAAGCAGACAACCAGGCTGAACTAGCGTTCAGCATAACGGGTTATCCGCTAGGGTCTATGCGAGGACCGGGGTCCGCGGCCTATGCCAGGGACTTCAGAATAATAATATTTAGGTCACTGCACCTTGCATCTGATCCCCCTTCACCATATTCGCCTTAGAACTAGAAAGATGTATCTCTCATCAGATTAGTCTTCCAAACACATTAAGGTTTTCACGCGTGACAGGGTTTCGCAGTTGGCCCTTTAGGAGTTTAGGCTGTATCAAATTTCTAGCAGCCGCAATCTGAACCCACGAACCTCCATCGCATTAAGCTTAGTCAAATCAAGTTACATACAGCTGCAGGTTACACAGTATTATTATAGGCCCTACATGTAGCCTGTACTAAGAATAATTATTGTAGGCCCTATTTCAGACTGCTAAGAATTACACTTTTCATAATCTTTGCAAGTGTCTTTCAGTCTTTTGGAACGACGCTGCGTTTTATTTAGCATCAACATCCAAGGATAATTAATTAAGTCATTCAGAAAATTGATTACCGTTTATGGCCGTTAGTCTATCTAAGAGGGCTAAATCAAATAAGCTCAGATAGCAGCAACGATACAGACAAGCTTATACAGACGAGAATTGGATGGGCTTCACAAGCATTTGGAATGCAACAAACACTATGCCTACTGTTACTTCTCAACTGGAAACATAAAAGTTAGAAGAGAGTGGTTGTGCTTATCATCATATCTAAGATACCATAATATTGCCACGTAGCCTACGGCCAAATTTCCAAATGCATTTTAATATGCATTTCAGGCCTTTGGCCTAGCCTATTGTTTTCTTGTTTTCTCTTGGACTATTAATGTGCCTTAAACTACGGATTATATATATAATATAATAGATATAATATATCATCATCATCAACATCCTTAGGCCCAACACCCGTAGGAGTCCGACGCCACTCTCTGTCTGAGTTTGTCTCGCGTCATGTTGCCCAGCTTCAACCGGTCCGGTCAGCAGGTCTGCTCCACACCATTAACATCTTGGAGCAGCTAGACCACCTGTCTGAATGAAGAGAATATTGGGAGAGAGAGGCATGAAGGACAACATGGGTCCTGGGCACGACACCTATATATATTGACTATAGCATGTAATATTCTATTTTAATCTAGCTGCAGTTTATAGCCATTTCGCAATTTTCACTTTTGGGTCTGGTAGGGGCTACTAGGGGCCCCCGAGCTCCATTGTCCACGGGCCCCCGGCTACGTTGTTACGCCACTGAGACCGCTAACCTTAAAAATACATTGAAGAAACGCTACCTATGAATGCAGAAATATTGTAAGTCTTAAGCTACATAATTAGATTACGTTAGATTGTTTGTGCCCCGATTTCGCCCTTAAACACTGTTCAGGCTGCATGTGTAGGCCTAGTATGCTCGTCATTTGAATAGGCCTACGGTTGCCCGATAACCCGGAATAGCGTCTGAAACCGATCTATGTAGGCTCATTACAAATTTAAAATGACGCCATACCATACTTGAAGATCAAACTAAACAGGGCGCATGCACTCTTTACTAACCTCATTGATGACGGTGTTAGCAGTGATAATTATTATCAGTCGGAGTTTCATCAGCAGGCAAATCAAAGACCGGAAAATCAGACGAGTCACCAATGGAGGACGCCCGCACACACGTACAGCTCATGCAGCAGATCCCCGCCCATGGCCGACAGAATGGCGTCCCATAATGCTTAGAGTCTCTTTAGATTATGTTCCATTGATGTTGTAAAGAGGCGACAGGCACCCGCAACCGCATCCCACAGTCCAAAATCTCGTATAGAGTCTGTGCTCTCACGTATACTGAACGTCCTTACCTTCACGTCATTCGAACGTATCTTATATGGCCTTAAAATGATCGACGCAGCTAAATCGAGAAACCCATGCATGCAATTGTATGGTCATGATGACAATGTCATTGGATGAGCTGTACATACATTATACATGTATATTATGATACATGTATATTATGCGTGTGTCCTTCGGTTTCACAGCAGTTTTTAGCTGCAGTGCACGGAAGACGATGCACGTCCTGCCATGCACTTATCCGCCGCCGTCGCCTGGCGCAAGTAGAAGGGGCTCGTCGGCATTCGTCGTCGGCATTCGTCGGCATTCGTCGTCGGCATTCGTCGTCGGCATTCGTCGGCATTCGTCGGCATTCGTCGGCATTCGTCGTGTGTCGGTCGCTGGACTGAAGTGCTGCCATAATACGATGGATGAACCGTCGTTGTCACTCGATAGACTCCGCTGAGATAAAATATATATAGTCTATTTCCGGTTGTATACAGTTTCTCTCTGCAGTCTGTCTCCTGCAACTGGGGTCATAAGTCATAACCCCTCTGACTCGATGCAGCGCTTGAACAAAAGTTCTTCCTTCTCTACTGTCTCTGTCTTTATGGTCTTTCAGAAACTGTATTAGGCCCTATTGTTTTCAGTATACGATATATTATCTATTGCATACATACCTCTGACTTGACGCTCCGCTCATGAATAATTGAATAGATCTATGCATGATACTTCAAAGCATACCGCATTTGAAATACTCGAAGACATACGGAACCACCTGAGGAGAAGTGTTGTCTTCATTAGATCGTGTCTCTTAGGGGAGGGTATACGTCTGTATATAAATGGAAAGCACACATGTGTTGAAAAACAGCTTTTACGACTCAATGACCTGACGAATGCACCCACGACCGATTGACTTTTATTGGAAGCCACTTGTTCGGTTTTTTCTCTTCCACTCTGCATGGGACTACAGCGGTGGTGGTGGTGGTGGTAGGTGGTGGTAGTGGTGGTAGTGGTGGTGGTGGTAGGTGGATTGACACAGAACATTCACCTGTCGGCTCTTACCTTGTCTTTCTCTTTACAATCTCTATCTCTTGCTCTTGAAGCGGCCATGTTCACTTCCTATCTCCATACACACTTGCTCACTTGCACACTTGATGCTTGTTTTGGGTCGACTGCAGTTGGATCTGTTTCTGATGGACAAATCTGTGTGTGTGCTTGCTTGTCTGTATATATACGTTGTCGTTCTAGATCATATTGTTTGTAGGGCCTAGATATATACTTTCTTTTTATACTTATATATACATTGTATATAACTTTCATCTATATATATAATTATATGCATGTATAAAAAGTTATATATAGGCATTAGTTAGACTTATACATGAAAGTGTCTGTACGCCTGCAGTCTGTTTGTCAATGTGTCTGACCATGACGCTGTCGTGTGGATATTAATTTTGTGCAACTCTTCTGTGCACACATGTATAAAGGTGTGCGTAGGCCTACGTGTATGTGTGTCTCGGTAAGTGAACCGTATGCCTGTTTGGTTGTGTGTCTACCTGTCTCTCTTTCTACTTCTTCCTAGCCTATACGCATGATATCTAAACCTTTAGCTTCATTTGTCTGCATTTCAACGTCACCGATTCTGATCTTAAACTAGAAGTCTTTGTAGACACAATTAACTCTATATGTGACATTGCACATATAATGACTACCTACTATTATCACACACAAAAATAAGTGCACAGACACAGACACGACACACAGACAGGTACACACAGACACGACACACACAGACACAAACACAACACACAGGTGCAAATACATGTGTGTTCGTTCATGTATAAATATGACCGCGTGCAATAAAGGATGCGACCCCTTATAATGCGTAGTAGGCTAATACTGTATATTATTTTGACAGAAATTAACAAACGTCGCATTCTCAATCTTCAAATCTATATATGGGCCTAATTAAAACATTTCTATTATATATATACACACTGTGCCCCATAAAAAAACACACCAACAAACTTTGTCATGAAACGCAAGTAAGTCTAATGTTAAATAAGAAAAAGTAATGATTCATTTAAGAAGATGTTCGAAGTGATGTCCCTTCGCTTGAACGCAGGCTGTCAGCCTTGGCCGCCACTCATAGTCTGTTCAATAGCTTTGTCAATGACACTCTGCTTCAACTGTGCCCACACAACGATGAGGCGCTCCTTCAACTCGTTGTATTGCTGTCTGGTAGACGCGTTTTTCGAATCTTTCGCAGCAGTACATCGAGGCCATTTTTATTCCAACCCTTCTGCGGGAACTCTTTTATCAACCGACGACTACTGTAACCCTTCAACAACACTAAATTCTTAATAAAAAATTTATCTTCGCTGCTGAAAACCATTGTAACTATAAGTTACTAATCTATGTTTAAATGTTTCCAAACACGCCTAGTCTGCGTCACTGCCTCCAACAGCAACCAATTCTGTGAGTAAGTAAAATGTAGAATATTTTTGTGGCAAAATTATTTGAGAAACAACGTACAAACTTTTATTACAATTGGCTTAGTTTTATAGAAGATTTTTGAAAAGGTTGTTTGGTGTGCTGTGTTTTTTATGGGGCACAGTGTATATTATTATATAACTATATATATGCCTATGCATTATCGAGGTGCAGTTGTACGAGATATATGGTGTATACTTGACATTTGCTATTATCGTCTCTTGTATTCTTATCTACGAAGGGTCGAATGATGCGTCCAAAAAGCAAAGGAAATCCTCGGAGAACTACAGACTCATATAAAGACAGAGGGAGAAGAGGGAGACAGATAGAGACATATTACATACATGGACGACAGAGAGAGTGGGATAGGGACAGACAAAGTGGGAGATGAAGACGGAGAGACGGAGAGAGAGAGAGAGAGAGAGAGAGAGAGAGAGAGAGAGAGAGAGAGAGAGAAAGAGAGAGAGACAGAGAGAGAGACAGAGAGAGAGAGAGAGACAGAGAGAGAGAGAGACAGAGACAGAAACAGACAGAGAGAGAAAGAGAGAAAGAGAGAGAGAGAGAGAGAGAGAGAGAGAGAGAGAGAGAGAGAGAGAGAGAGAGAGAGAGAGAGAGAGAGAAAGAGAGAGAGACAGAGAGAGAGAGAGAGAGAGAGAGAGAGAGAGAGAGAGAGAGAGAGAGAGAGAGAGAGAGAGAGAGAGAGAGAGAGAGAGAGAGAGAGACGGAGACAGAGAAAGAGTAAGAGTAAGAGTAAGAGTAAGAGTGAGAGGCGGAGGTAAGCGCTCATCAAACGACCGAACAAGTGTTCATATCGAAGCCTCAAGGCATCGTCGGCTTCTGCTGCTGCTGCTGCTGCTGATGGTGGTGCTATTGTGGATGATAGGGATGTTGCAGATGATGCAGCGGCGGAGGCGAAGGAGGAGGAGGAGGATGCTTTGGCTCTGCATCCGTTTGGATCTGTCTCTCTCTCATCTAGCGGCGAAAGATGCCATCGTGAAAGAGCGAAAGAAAATCGTTCCGTCTGTCGGTCTGTTGTTTTGTCTGTCTGTTGTTTTGTCTGTCTGTTGTTTTGTCTGTCTGTTGTTTTGTCTGTCTGTTGTTTTGTCTGTCTGTTGTTTTGTCTGACTGTTGTTTTGTCTGTCTCTTATTTTGTCTGTCTGTTGTTTTGTCTGTCTCTTATTTTGTCTGTCTGTTGTTTTGTCTGTCTGTTGCTTTGTCTGTCTGTTGTTTTGTCTGTCTGTTGTTTTGTCTGTCTGTTGTTTTGTATGTCTGTTGTTTTGCCTGTCTGTTGTTTTGTCTGTCTGTTGTTTTGTATGTCTGTTGTTTTGCCTGTCTGTTGTTTTGTCTGTCTGTTGTTTTGTCTGTCTGTTGTTTTGTCTGTTTGTCTGCCTGCCAATAGAGTTGATCGAACAGCGCACACCTGCACCGTCAAATAAATGTGCAAATAAATACACAGACGACATGCGCCTCTGATGTATCTGGTTATTTATATAGCGCGTCTTCGGAGTCGCTCCGTCCTTCATGCAATAAGTGCATCTCATATATCAAGAAATAACCTTCTTGTTAGGATTTGAGTTAGAGAGAGAGAGACAGAGATAGAGATAGAGACAGACAGACAGACAGAGAAAGAGACAGACAGACAGACAGATCGAGATGCTTTGAATCGTCGAGAGTCGACCGATCGATTTCCATATCATGATGGGTTTGACATAAACCTAGATAGATGAGGTCTTAAGTCACACGGGTCGGAGAGACGATAGTTGAATGGTGAAAAGCGGACAGGAAGAACAGAAAGACGCGAATTTGATACCTGCAAGCCCCATAGGATTAACCCAGGTCTCCACAACTAAACAGTCACTGTAAAAATGAGTACCGGTAGAATATAATATTATAGGCTTAAGCAGTTGGAGCCTTGTGAGCTGCCATTTAGTAAAATTCGCCTCCTGTCAAATTTGTTATAATCTATCACCACTGTGTCATGCGCGTACTTTATCGTTTCGAAGTAATACAGAAGTACATGTATCATTATAAATATTCTCATAATTTGTCTAATGACATGAGTAGCGGGCTACTTCTCGGGAGTTTTATCATGAGCTTTCATTTTAGGACGGGATTTGATTTGATTTGCGTGTGTGTTAGGTCTTAGAACTATTTTCAGGGCTTTTTTAACGTGCAGTTGTAGCCTACACAAAATGTGCAGTTCTAAATGGATGTGTGCAGTTGTAAAAGCACTTCTGTAAAGTTAAAAGTTAAAACTAGTAAAAACAGGCCATTGTTCTCCGATTGGAGGTAATTTACCATGGAGGATGGGAAAGAAAGGAAGGGTTTGTGCAGTTCTAAAATTTCTTAAAACAGCCCTGACTGTTTTAATCTTAGAATGAGTTTGATTAACGGAAACTTTAAGACTGAACCTTTGCCATCATGTCATGAAGCTAAAAGATCGGTTATATTATAGGCCTACTGCATGTATGCAATTTCAAACGATGGCTTTTGCTCTGAAGGAGTTGGTTTACATCTTAGAGTGGTCGTTGTTTTTATATTGGGAAATACAACACGAGGAACGCAATGCAGGATAAGCAATATTATGTTATGTGATATAGTAAACAATGTATAAGATAATGGAAGCTGATGCTCTAGTAAAACGAGACACTCGTGTGTCTATGAAGGAGTGTTTCTGTGGTCAATTAGCCGAAACTGCATGTCTAATTGCATGCTAACAATGCAACATTGGTGTTCGGCGCTACATAACCAACACCCAACACCTTACAATGGACATGCCATCGGGAATCTGGAAACATACTAGGCCCTACTCAACCGTAAAATGGAACGGCTAACATTAATTTTTGCCAACGCATAATATCGTCGTTCTTCCCGTCCCCAACATTCCAAAATTTCGCCTCTGTATGATAAAAAACAGATAGGCCGAATAATTATCGCAATTCATTATTGAAGGTAATGTCTCTTAACACTATAGGCCTACACTTGCGTGGCTAGAAAGCCTAGAATGCATATATGTACATTGAAATAAACTGAAGGGTTAAAAAATTGTGAATATAAGTCGCTAAGCATTTGTAATGGAGAAAGCTGCTCAAAGTTGCTACACGGTAAGTAATTCAGAAGGTATACGTAGAAGGTAAGTTATAATTATATATTATAATTATAAGCCTACTCATCGTATTACAGAGGCCTACCGACAGCGCAATAACCAATTAGATCTATATGTACACAAGATCATCATCTACCCCACCCCAATGCTGAAGCGCTTTTCAGTGATTTTAGCCTATAGCCTACACATATGTGCTATAGACACCACTAAAGCAAGAGTATTACGGTCGCACCAGAGTCTGGTGTAACCAGATATTGCTTTCTAATTGGCCCATCTCATGTTACCACCTGATGTTTTTACGCAATTAGTTTCCGCTGGAATTTCGAACTGTTACAGCTGACAGCTGCTGATGTTGGCATGCAAGGACATTTGCGTTCCAATCTCTTCGGTCTGTTGTAAGATCTGTTGTTTTCGGCGTCTTTGAGAGTTTCATAAAAGTCGCTGACAGATGTTCAGACAGCTTTCATGAAGACGTTGTTATGTTAGGTCTATTTATTATCAATGTTTATAGCTATTGACCGAATGTATTATGCCTTTTTATGTAATAATAGGCCTGATCGTTTTTATTATTTCAAACAGACACATCGCTGTATGATGACAAGTCACAATATGAACGGATGATCACAAGTTACGGTATTACACTGCAGAGTCGAATCTACATGTATAACAGTTACTGTTTGGCAACTATTATCAGATCAGTTCAGTATATCGGCTCTTAAAATTAGTCGTAAAACAATGTGTGCGATAGACACATATAAAAATATAGATCCATAATTCCATATGTATAGCCTATACATGTATATATCATCGTGATATACAGTTTCCTATCGACACCTAATTCATCAACATGTAGGTATACATGGCGCCGTAAATAGCCTATAAAATATAGGCGTCGATATAAAACACAATAAACTGCACGGTCAAAGTGCGCCACTAAAAGGCACGAAAAAGCAAGTGGGCAACGGAGGATCGCACGTGTTGCACACCCGTTCTTCCAGATGCAACGGGCGCGTGTGTTCGTTGCCCAGGGGGGTGATTTTCTTGCGAGGATCCGGGGGTTTGTTTAGACTAAGGGGTGGGAGCGAATCGTCATGAGTTATAGATTAACCAACTGTTTGCTGGGCACTGCGTTGATGCGATCGGCCGTATAGGAGCGATAAACGAGTAAACATTGGTCGCAGTAGCGTAAACAGACGTCGCTTCTTCTTCTTCACAGTCGACTGCGAACAGTCGGCTGTAGTTGGCGAAAATGTGCAACTCTTAAGAGTAGCCTCGCCCCCTCCTTAGATTGTCTGTTAACAGTAGACACTACAGTGTTGCGAGACGTATAAGCTGTCTGGTGTCAAGGAGGCGAGAAGGAAGGAAGTCGTCTCGGTATATACATGTAAGGTCGTTCGTGTAAACTTCTTCGGTCGATTATTGAAAGCGCTTAGACATAAAAAAAGTTGGTGAAGATGTGTTTCTGTTGAATGAATGTTTCGTGGTCAATCGCGCGTAACCGAAGACAGGCAAAGAGCGTGTGCAGTGAAAGCAGGAATTTATATAGAAACTAGACTTTCAGAAATAGGCCTACTTGGTATGAATAAAATTGTGAATGTAGGTCTAAGTGTAAATGTTTGAACCCGTAACATTAGGCATTGGCTCTTATACACGGTGTCCCAATTGAACTGATACCCTTTTTGTTTTGGCGATATACTTGTCAATTCTACATGAAACTCTATAAAATTTCAGTGAATGTAAGAGGGATAAATTATCAATGATTCCTGAAATTTTTTTCGAATTCTACGAACAGAGTCCGAAGTTATGCGCATTCAAATTTGGGCAAAGGAAATTGTAAGTTTCCAACATGCAAAAGATAGGAAATTATTGTTTGCAACTGTAGGCTACGACTTACTTTCTAAATTAATAAATAAGACGTCATATGTCCCTCATTTCCGTGTTAGGGACAATAATAAAAATGATTTTCAGCAAAGATGATTTGAGTTTAATAAAAAAAATAATAGAAGATAAACATTACGGTGCAAAAGGTTTTTAAAAGAATTTCCTAACAGAAACTGGTCCATCGCAGCCTTATGAAACTCGCATACGAGACGTTGACCAGTAGCCACTTCAAACAGCGAAATGTGGAAGAGAGGAATCGTTTTGATCAATGGATTGTTGACAATGCAATCAATGAATGGCGAAAGCGCCTTAGAGCATGCGTTCGAGCTAATGTAGGACATTTTGAACATCAGCTTTGAAGAACAGCGCTAACACTATTTTCGTATCTTTTACATGTTGGAAACTTAAAATTGTCGTTGCCCAACTTTGAACGTGCATAACTTCGGACTCTGCACCTAGAATTCGATAAAATTTTCAGGAAACATTGATAATTTATCCCTTTTAAATGCGCTAAAATTTTATAGAGTTTCATTTAGAATTGACAAGTATATCGCCAAAACAAAAAGGGTATCAGTTCAATTGGGACACCGTGTATAAAATAAAGCGAAAACCTTTAATTGGATTATTCTATTGAATAATGCTGAGCGTTGTTTTAGTAACAGAGGTGAACGTGCAAAAGAACCCTTCACATGCGCACCCACCAGCCGTACGGCTGCCTCTGCCCGGTCCGCCGCTTTCCTCATTTGTCGCTTTCATCACTAAGCGTCGGTTCCTTGCCTTCAAGACTTGAAGTTCAAGTCTTCAACCACGAACACTGTTACAGTTACAGTCGGCCTATCTGTTTCATTGATATCTCGGAGTGAGTGCGTAGGTGTCTGTAGGCTATGCCATAAAAATATCCTCCATGCAGAGGAAATATGCGTTTTTACTCAAAATGTATATTTATAGCTCACTATACTATCTACTTGGACTTGAAGGACCTCGTACTCGAAGCGAGCATTAAACACTTAAATACACTACACGACTTTGTTAGGGAGCTTGAATTCTGTGCCATGGAGTGCAAGAACTCTCGTTTATTTGATTTAGACATTGCCTTCACAAGAAAACGCAACAGGTTTCCTACAATGTATACCTATCATATCCCGCATCACATCATTCAGCCACGCAGCATCGCTAGGCTCTCTCTTTCTTTCTCTTTCTTTTTCTGTCTCTCTCTCTGACTCTGTATCTGTCTTGTCTGTCTCTGTATATATATATATATATATATCCTATTTTTGTATATATATGTCCTATTTTCTTCGTAATTATTACAAATAAATGACCTCCAAACTTGTCTAACTTAGGCCTTTTCGTGCTTTATTATTATAAGCTGGTCATACTAACCTTTTCATGTTTTCTAAATCATTCGATGCGTTTATTAAGCCGGTCCATAAGGAACTTGCAAGTCTTATCAATAATTGCTGAATGGTTTTAAGTTAAGCTGCTTAACTTAAATAAGCAGTTATCTAAATGCAAGCCAAGTGTTAAATTTTAATCGCATAAGAAGGTTACCCGTGGCACAACCCTAAATTGTTGTGTTCAATGATAATCAATGAAGCCTATTGTAGTCTACTTGTGATCTAAAGTCTTACATTGCCTAATATCTCGGCTAGGGATTTTGATAGGCACATTTAAAAACAAAATAAATAAAAATCCTTTTCTTAAGGAACATTAACTACAAGTGACAAGTGGTACGCCTATTATAATAGGCCTACTATTGGACTAACTGCTTAGGCATGCTAATTTCAGACAAGTAAAAGTTTGCATAAAGAGTTCGTGTAAAAACTTCTATAGGCCTAGGCTACGTTCTCACCTAGATACATATTAAAATCTCTTCTTGATTGTAAATTTTATTTAATCAAAACGACAAGTAGTAGCTGATACCAATTAGTGACTTGTTCACTGGATTCCATTACTATTGCTCCATTTTATTGACTCTTTAGTGTTGATTATAATTAGACCTATGTGAATTTTTCTCGATCATTTCCTTCGTTTGAACTTTGATGGGACCTCGTATGACTTCTTGAGTTTTTGAAAGGTGAAGTCCAGGGTGCAATATTATTCTCTCTCATTAACGATTAATCGATTGTTTCAGTGTGTGTTTGATGATTCATGATCCATACTAACCTAGGTTCAAAAAGTGTCTGGAACTCGACAAAGTTGCCATCACTTAATTTAAGCATTTGAATAGAGCACTTTCACTCTTGTATTACTGCTTTGAAAGTCTGATAGCAAGTCTGTTTTCCTATTGCACAATAGTGCCGAATATCCATTTCTTTTGACTGAACACCACTCATGACCTTCGAGATTGTCTGATTGACTAGCCTACAGCCGTATAGGTCTAAATGTAAGGATAATCATCAACGATGACCTTAAATCTTGAAGAGACGCCGAGTATTGGAGTACAGAAGAAGTTACTTTGTCATCTTCAGACGTGTTTCTAAAAATGATAATCTCGTTTCCCATCTCGGGTTGTGATCGACTTATTTCGACTTAGGTTGCAATGTTATAACCACGGTGTGTTTCACAGTCGCTTACGTAGATCACAATGGCGCCACGCTTCCATCTGTCTTCAATAGCCTTTAACGGGCTTCTTTCACCAGCATCAGGGGCTTTTGTTCCATCAAATTTGCCAGAATTTGCTGTAGGCTACACACTGTGTCGACAGAAAGAAATTGTGAACGTTGGATATCATGCAAAATCCTGTTGCAACACAAAGAAGTCCAAGGATTCAAAATTTGTGGTATAGTGTCATCGTGTGGCATTTGCTTTAGCTGAAATCAACCATATCTGTGAATTTCAACGAAAGTTTTATTTGTCAGAAAGTGCAGATTTTAGTTGACCATCGTAGATTTTGATTTGATTTGATTTTGGTTTGGTAGGTTTCTACTGAGAAAGTATGCAACAATAATACCAGAAAGCTTAAGGACATGTTTCGACTAGACATGCTGTAGGCGGCATGCCTGCACTCCAATATGTTAAACCTGACTCTTGGAATTGGCATGACTTTATATTTAGGGCCTACTATCAAATACCAAAAAAGTGCATCAATATAATTGGCGGGTCTACTAGGCTATTGGACTTTTACGGCTATGGTAGCCCCATTACGTAGCCTCCATGTATCGCATAATTTTCTACAGCGAGGTTATATCTGTAGGTGTGCATGTCTCATCTAACAGGTTCCATTGCACAAAAGCTAAGCCATCACTTTATCTCCGTGAGAAAAGCAGATTGCTTAGGTTCCCCTGCGAGGGCGTATCCACCTTCCATCTCCTATCTCCCATCTTCCACCTTCCATCTCCCATCTCTTCCTATTAACGAGGTACAGTCAGCGTGAATGGCCATCCGTCTCTCGCCAACTGCCTCGACGGGTGGAGAAAGAACATCTTTACAGTCAATGTCTACGAACATCAGTCACTGGGTCTCCAATAATTAATGTGTCTCCATTTGCTCTCGTATATAGGCCCTATCAGCTGTTCAGCAGAAGAATATAATCCCTGTGCCATGAACCAGACAAAACCAGATACATATGTAGGCCTATTATTGTAACCGCGTTTGAAAACTTAGACACAATTTTCTAGTAGTGGGCTCACCGCATACACCTTGTCGCAAGGCAGTCTTCTGCTAACTATAGAAGTGTTCTGGCCACACTGTTGTCGTCTACACTTTCCAGACAATGCTCTCTAAAAGTGACGATGGCCTATTTGAGTGGAAAGCGACAAAGTCCGTCGGTAACTATGTCCGCTTTAGTTATTCTCGATTCAATAGAAACAAAAATGTTGCAGCCAGCCAATGGATTGGTGACATCCATAGGCTGCAACATTTTGATAATGATTTCCCATATGTCAGGTTATTTGAAATCAATGCAGTTTTGTGCATTCGATTTATCTGAGAAGTGCATTTAGCTAAATAATAATGGAGGGGCTAAAGAAGTCACACGGAAATTTCCTCATAAAGGACGTTAATTTTGTCTGAACTATAGGCTAGTGAGTGAATGCAGATGTAGGCCTAACTCTTCAAGATTTCTCCTCAGCGCCGCATGCTATCTGTCTCATAATAATTTTGATTAACCTCTGCGTTCCATGATTCGGCTATAATATTCAAGACATCAATAATTGAAGTAGCAAAAACTGGGCACATGATAGTGTAGGCCTAGTTGATGGTAGGCCTATATAAATGAGATTCAGCGTAGTATTTTCTTTGTTTTATTCAGTGCATTCGACAAAAGAATTCTAACAGAAAACTTTCTGATGTTATTCTCGTTTGTTACTGGTAGCCTACTGGAATTGCAGTGTGATTTAAACTGATTTTCGTTTCAATTTTCCAAAAATTACTTCCATGTTGTGCTCCTGACGTCATAAGCCATGCAGAGTTTGTTGCAGAGCCTTTGTGACATATTTTTAATTTTTTATTAGATAATTTCCTCCTTTCCCGCATAATAGATCTAATTGGCTCGTTATTGTCTAGTCGCAAATCGTCAATTGGAGGATGTGTGATCGTCCTGGCCACAACATTGTGTACTATATCACGCCATGCATTACTATAAATAAGTTTCTAACGGCGTGTGTATATTATCACATGGACCTTCTAAAAGCTACAGACGATCGATAATCGAATGGAATGCCAGTCTAAACTTGAGAGACGATTCTCTACTGCGGGATTGATATCTCCATCCATCGCTGACATCAACTCCGTAAACAATCACCAGTAAACAAAACTATTTATAGACCAGATGAGCAACAGAAAATAATTGACAAATTCCCAAATAAATAAAAAAAAGTACGAAATTTTGTTGGATGTGTGTAAGCTTATGTATAGACAATTTATAGTGTCCTTTAAGTACCTGCAAGCCTAGTCGTATACCTCTGATTAATGCTGTTATTTATCAATGGGGTAACAGCTCATCGTGAAGGAGACAGTGATGGTAAGGTAATCAGACTGGACTGCTGGCAGATTGCAACAACTGACAGAACCCAACTAAAGGATTCCAATTGAGAGCTGAGCACACAATCCTATTAAATGCCTTTTAATAGTTTCTTACAGTGGCCTCCCAATAGAAAAATTGAAAACGAAGTTAACCTTTTACGCCTATTTGTAGATTACGCCGAGTTCAAAGTCACAAACAGCTGTTACTGTAAGATATTATTTTAAGGTGCGGTATGACAAAATTTAATGTCTATGTCGTTATCTATTTATCCATTAGAAGGTTTCCAATACTTTCCATTGGCTTTACGCCTTATGCCTAGGGTTTACTCCGATGCGTTAAGCTGGGGCAGCAACCTCGAAGGGGTGTTATATAAATCTCGAAAATGAATTTGATAAATTTAATGATGAACAAAGAATGAGTGAATGCATGAATGAATGATTAATGAATGAATTAATGATTGAATGATTGACTGCCTGAATGAAATAAAGAATGAATGAATGAATTAATGGGCAAATAAATGATTGAATAAACGAATGAATGAATGGGTGAGTGAATGAATGACTAACTGACTGACTGCATGACTGACTGAAAGAATGAATGAATGAACAAATGAATGAATGGTTGAAGAATGAAGAATGAAGATACAAGAGCAGGCCTTTGCAAACTCCGTAGAACTCGGCAACTATTCTTACATTGGACAGTGCCATTCCTACGGAAAGAGTCTCTGTGCTGGATCTGTATTTAGCTTGGATTTTGGTGGTTGGTTCGGAGTGGTCTCTCGCTTTGTCAGTCTCTCGGCAAATCGGTTTCTGTTTGTCTTTGTAGAAGTCGTGCTATTTTAAAAGAGATTCTGTGTAGGACCAATACGTTGTTTCTTTTCGAGGTTCTTCGCTGGTTCTTGCCGCTGCAGCCTGAGGCTGATCGTCTTTTGTTCATTATAGGTGTTACTGTGTAGTGTGTACTACTTTGCAGGTCTATACATGTATAGACCTGCATTCATACTATAGATATAAAATAATATTTTATAATACTATATTATAAATGCCTGTGAATGAAAAATGTATAATATATCATGCCCGTAAATCTGTGTACGCTTATATTTAATTTAATATATTTATCTTCTGAACCAAAAGACATAATAATGTCTTCTTAATATTATTAAGCTAATATAACTAAATTACGGCATTGAACACAACAACTTAACATAGGCCTAATTTGGTTAACAAGGGGAGACCCAGAAGGGATGGACAATAATGATTATGAGGGAAACATTAATTTATATATGAAGAATGCTATATAGCCTACTCCTATCTATCTGTCTGTCTGTCTGTCTGTCTGTCTGTCTGTCTGTCTGTCTGTCTGTCTGTCTGTCTGTCTGTCTGTCTGTCTGTCTGTCTGTCTGTCTGTCTGCCTGTTTAACTAACTAACTTCCTTCCGTCCGTCCGTCCGTATATCCATCCATCCTTCTATCCATGCATCGGACGATCCGTCCATCCATACATCCATCCATCCAATATTCCATCCGTCCATCAATCTATCCTCCCGTCCGTCCGTCTCTCTGCATGTCTGCCTTCCTGTCTCTACAGACCGTCTATAGCCTATTCCATCGAAAGTAATTCTCATAATTAATTGTCTTTTACGCCTATCATCAGCTGATGAAGACAATGTTTTGACTCAGAAACTCCAACCTCCTATAAGTCCTTAGGTGCGAAAAGAGGGATAAAAACCAACTGTCTCAGAGAGTAATTTTTATGTCTGCAGCTGCAGTCCTTGCCTTATTTCCATGTTCCTGATGTTTATTTACTCAGCATATTATGTGCCATTAATTCCACGCAGCTTAGCATCCTCGAGGTCTCGATGCTCTGCGTCCATGGCAAACTGCAACTGAGGCGTGGGAAAATGACGAACTACACGATGTATAACAATGCATTCATACACACACGCACGCACATGCATGCATGCAGTGTTTAATCAAGACGTCGATCTCTGGGGAGGGGGTAATGACATTCACCCCAGGGCCGGATTTAGGCATGTTCAACATGTTCGGCCGAACAGGGGCCCCCACACTTTCCACACTTTAGGGGGCCCCCACAAAATGCGAGAAAAAAATTTTTTGATGGAAATTTTGACGAAACGACTATTTTCCGGAAAATTTCGCCAGATGAAAATTTTGGTAAGAAGACTAAAAAAAAGGTTGTCAACTTTTTGGCGGATGAAATGGTATGATTTTCCCGAAAATTTTGCTCAGATGACTAAAAAAAAGGTCATCAACTTTTTTGGCGGATGAAATGGTATGATTTTCCCGGAATTTTTTTTCCCCCGACTAAAAAAAAATTTCCGAAAAAATTTCCCGGACAGGGCCCCCACAAAAATTTCCAGAACAGGGCCCCCACACTGCTTAATCCGGCCCTGATTCACCCCCAGGAAAATTTGCGCGGTGTTGCATACAATCATGTAAGTACGTGCCATTTCCAGGCCATAAAATTAAACGTGTGAAAATTTTCCCCAGAAACATGTATAAATGCACTATAAGAATTTGAGAGAAAGACTAAAAATGTCGCCCAAAAATTACCGATCACTAGGTATCGACGGTGACTCAGCGGGGGCGGGGGTTGCCATCCGCTCAAAAGTCCGCCTAAAACCGAACGTTTTCTTGCCCCCAGAAACCCAAATGTTCCCCTCCAATGTAGGGTAACTAGACCAGACACTAACATGCATGCATAGTTGCACACACTTGTGTAGCCTATAGCTATACATGTAGATGGGCGCCCGCACATAGGCTACCGGAAGAGAGGCACTAATTATTGTTCCTCTGGAAAACTGAAATCAATTTTTCCAACTAAATCATTTTGACTTGTAACTAATTTCTTTGCAATAAAGAAACTATTCATATTAAAAATGATACACAAAGTGATATAATTGGTAAATTTACATTAAGAAACTTCTATGGAAAATACTCGTTCCCCCTGCTTTTAAAATTCTCAAGCCCTGGCTACTAAAAATAATTTAACCGTGACCATCGTGTTTGCCCATCTGCAACAATTTATTGTTGCAAAGCCAATGATTACATATATATACATATATATACATATATATGTGTAATCATAATATATATATATATATATATATATATATAGCCTATATGAATGTGTATAGGGATATCGTATACAGTCCTAGACTCCTAGTGCATATTTGCTGTAGTTTTCGGTTGAAGCAAAATCCACAGCTGCTTTAGTAGATGTATCGTATATGCAGTTGCTCAATGACATATACAAGTTATACAACCCTTTCAATCCACTTGAATCCTTGTTATCTCCTCACAGTGCATTCAATCTGTTGCAACCTTCTTCTTTTCGCACACTAACAAATACATCCGCACTCTTCATCGAGTCATCGCTTCTCTCTCATCCGGCCTATTATCGATCCTTCTTATAGTTGTGAATTCAACTTGTCCTCTTATCTTTATTCTGAAGTATACCGAGACTCAGTGGGTCAATAACTGAGAAAACTCTCGCCTCCACTAAAACTATCTTCAATCCGTCTATAGATACTGACGTTGATACATCCAAACTCGACTAAGAACCCTCCTGCCTTTTGCTAAAACCACACAACTGGCCATGGATCAATATCCTGTCCACAGTTCCATCATATTACCGGTAGGCCTAGCCTACTCTATAAGTAGGCCTATTAATGGCTACATGCAGTCATGCACATTGGATTTTTTTTATTACGATCCCACTTCAAGTGGTCATCTGCTAATTTCTGCAGCAGCCTATTAGTGCATTTCTATACAACAGCGCTATATGACATCTCTCGATAAGATTAGATTAGATTAACACGACCAACACATCTCCAAAGCAACTGCAGTCACCACCAACACCACGGGCAAGTGATACCAACTAGGGGGCTTATACGGCGTTGATGGTTGCGAATAAATGCCTTCCACTCCTTTCGGTCACACCCAGTATGCCTACTTAATCAAGTAGTCTACTTTCGATTACTTGAATTTACTTCGTTGAGATACAAATTCTAGTTCTTTATTGCAGTTCCACTCTTTCTTATTTTAGGAACCCCGGGTCAGAATGGAACAACAGTAGTAGAACAGAGACAGGAGACGAATCGTTTCAGTCCAGAACCAAACATACAACACAACGGTGACGTCGACGATGATGACGTCAACGATGACGTAGAGAAAACGAAGACTGCCTCAGTGGTCGCCGCAAAAGCTGACGACGACGACGACGACGATGAAGAAGAAGAAGCGATCGTGAAACTGTATCACGGGATGAATGACTACCAGCTGCAGTTGGCATTCCTACCCGAGCTGCTCCTCTCGGCCGCCGCCTCCGCCCCACCGCTCTCCTCTGACTCCTCCTCCTCCACCCTCTCCCCCAAGTCCGTCTTCTACGGATCCGACTCGGAACAGACACTCGACTCTATGCACGCATACGACAAAGCGGATTCGAACCCTATGCCCTGCAGTGGCGGAGGACCCGATCCCGTCCACACGTGCCCTGATTGCGGCAAGGCGTACAGCACAACGAGCAACCTGGCCCGGCATCGACAGACGCACCGAAGTACCGACGACAAGAAGGCCCGCAAGTGTCCGCACTGCGACAAGCTGTACGTGTCCTCACCGGCGTACAGCATGCACGTGCGCACGCACAATCAAGGATGCGCCTGTCCACACTGCGGGAAGCGGTTTAGCCGACCTTGGCTGCTCCAGGGTCACATCCGGACCCACACGGGAGAGAAGCCGTTCGAATGTCCCAAGTGCGGAAAGACGTTTGCCGATAAGTCAAACCTGCGCGCCCACATCCAAACGCACTCGAGCGAGAAGCCGTACGTGTGCGGACGATGTGGGAAAGGATTTGCGTTGAAGAGCTACCTCTACAAGCACGAGGAATCGTCATGCATGAGAAGTCACCGTCTCTACCATCAGACAACCTCTTTCCAACAACACTACAACCAACACCAGCTGACAAGCACCGCTGAAGTCTTTTAGCGCTAATCAACCTCGGTGGAATATGTAACACTTACACTCAGTAATAATATAAACCAGACTCAGTGCAATCCATATCAGACTCAATGCAATTCAGAAACAGACTTAGTGCAATCCAAAGTAAACTCAATGAAACGCATAAACCGACTCATCGCAATGCAATCCAAAGTAGACTCAATGCAATTCAGAAACAGACTTAGTGCAATCCAAAGTAGACTCAATGGAACGCATAAACCGACTCATTGCAATCCAAAGTACCAAAGTAGGCTCAATGGAAACCAGAAGTGCCTTCACTTTAACGGAATTCAGAAGTAGAATCTAAAGGAGGCAAAGTGGAATCAAGATCATACTCGATGGAAACGATCAGCACACTTCCTGGAATCTGGATCATGTACTCAGTGGGAGCCAGAAGAACACGTACGTTACGGTTCCAGAAGTGGAATCTAAAGGAGGCAAAGTGGAATCAAGATCATACTCGATGGAAACGATCAGCACATTCACTTCCTGGAATCTGGATCATGTACTCAGTGGAAGCCAGAAGAACACGTACGTTACGGTTCCAGAAGTGGAATCTAAAGGAGGCAAAGTGGAATCAAGATCATACTCGATGGAAACGATCAGCACATTCACTTCCTGGAATCTGGATCATGTACTCAGTGGAAGCCAGAAGAACACGTACGTTACGGTTCCAGAAGTGGAATCTAAAGGAGGCAAAGTGGAATCAAGATCATACTCGATGGAAACGATCAGCACATTCACTTCCTGGAATCTGGATCATGTACTCAGTGGAAGCCAGAAGAACACGTACGTTACGGTTCCAGAAGTGGAATCTAAAGGAGGCAAAGTGGAATCAAGATCATACTCGATGGAAACGATCAGCACATTCACTTCCTGGAATCTGGATCATGTACTCAGTGGAAGCCAGAAGAACACGTTACGGTTCCAGAAGTGGAATCTAAAGGAGGCAAAGTGGAATCAAGATCATACTCGATGGAAACGATCAGCACATTCACTTCCTGGAATCTGGATCATGTACTCAGTGGAAGCCAGAAGAACACGTACGTTACGGTTCCAGAAGTGGAATCTAAAGGAGGCAAAGTGGAATCAAGATCATACTCGATGGAAACGATCAGCACATTCACTTCCTGGAATCTGGATCATGTACTCAGTGGAAGCCAGAAGAACACGTACGTTACGGTTCCAGAAGTGGAATCTAAAGGAGGCAAAGTGGAATCAAGATCATACTCGATGGAAACGATCAGCACATTCACTTCCTGGAATCTGGATCATGTACTCAGTGGAAGCCAGAAGAACACGTACGTTACGGTTCCAGAAGTGGAATCTAAAGGAGGCAAAGTGGAATCAAGATCATACTCGATGGAAACGATCAGCACATTCACTTCCTGGAATCTGGATCATGTACTCAGTGGAAGCCAGAAGAACACGTACGTTACGGTTCCAGAAGTGGAATCTAAAGGAGGCAAAGTGGAATCAAGATCATACTCGATGGAAACGATCAGCACATTCACTTCCTGGAATCTGGATCATGTACTCAGTGGAAGCCAGAAGAACACGTACGTTACGGTTCCAGAAGTGGAATCTAAAGGAGGCAAAGTGGAATCAAGATCATACTCGATGGAAACGATCAGCACATTCACTTCCTGGAATCTGGATCATGTACTCAGTGGAAGCCAGAAGAACACGTACGTTACGGTTCCAGAAGTGGAATCTAAAGGAGGCAAAGTGGAATCAAGATCATACTCGATGGAAACGATCAGCACATTCACTTCCTGGAATCTGGATCATGTACTCAGTGGAAGCCAGAAGAACACGTACGTTACGGTTCCAGAAGTGGAATCTAAAGTGGCATCAAAAGCAACCTACACTTCGCAGTATCCAATGTAGACTCAGTGAAAGTCAGTATGCTAACTTGCTAAGCGGATATTCAGAAGTAGGCTACTTAATTGGCAGTGTGCAGGGAGTAGGCTCGAATTGATCCCAGAGGTAGCCTAAAGCAATGTGACCAAAGTGTTTGGAGATAACAGCAAAATCCCTCTGGACTTGTCAAAGACAGACAATTGGTTGTGTTGGTGATGATGTTGATGATGTTGATGAATGATGATGTTATTGTTGATGATGATGATGTTGATGGCGAAGTGCCTTCAATAACACTCAACCAGTATCTGATCAATTTCCAGGTTTGTTCTAAGCGACGGTGAATGTTGTGCGTAACACCTTAATAATGTCTGTTTAACGTTAGCGGTGAATGTTGTGTGTAACATGTCCCACTGTAAAGCTTAATAGTGGCTGCTGTGAGGCAGACATTAGCCTATTTCTTTCCAGAGCGTAACAGCGTCACTTCCACACTCCGTCACTTTTCCAGCGTCACTTTTTCGCATTCTACCGCTCAACTTATGCAAGTATATTCTAGACTATAGTCTTGTCGACTCTAAGTCTTTTGAGCATAACCCATAATTATACAAGACATGCAAACTTTAATGCTTTAATCACTGAACAGCAATTCAAATTTCACTGAATAAGATGAGAAACTCAATTCCCTAACCCTATACTGGACCAGTGATGTTCTGAATCTCAACTCCATGCAGTAAATAAATTATGTCGCATGCAGGACCAATTCCTAAACAAAGGCGCTTCTTCACAGCGCAAAATCCAAACAAGAGGGACCAACAACATCTTGAAAAATGAACCACGAATTTCTTGCATAAATCAGAAATCTTGCTAGACTTACGCCTATAATAATTAGACTAGATTAGATATGCATAGCCTAAAGCCATAATAGGCCTAATAGGCTTACTCGTAGAGAAAATTTGTTTTTCCACGTTGTCAGCTGTGCAAATTGTTTCCGACGAATTTTCTGCCAACATATCAAATGTGAAATGTATCTAATATATTATAGGCTAAGACTAGAGTAGGCCTATTAACGCCGTTAGTTGTGCTAACGCTAAATTTTTTGCCTCGTATAGCCTATGATTGCTTGTATAGCAGCGATCAGGATATATATTATTTCTACACATTGACAGAAATATTGAGCTTTTTGGAGTAAGTTAAGCCTAATTGCAAGATGAAATATAAAACAAGTAGGCCTAAGCCTAAGCCTGTCCTGCGTTTTGTGTAGACTAGCTGTTGTTCAATTTTACAGTCAAGTGGAGTCAACTTGTAATTGTGTTCGAGGCATGCAGCCTATGTATACCCTACAGTTATTTCACTCTGTTAGTGTGGCTACTAGGCCTATTTGATCCCTAAATACGGGGTTCGGATTTTGGAAATATTATTTTTTCCACTCTAGTCCATGTTATTCACACAAATGGCGTGCGGTAGGCCTATGTATCTGGATGTGCAACTGTGCATAGATCTAATGTGTAACCAGCACATGTTGAAAAGAGGTGCCATACAAATAGGCCTACCTAGATAGAAGATACATGCATAGCCTACTGCATTGTGTTCGTGCACTATCTGAGCATTTGTATTGCGCCGGCTTTGAGCTTATATATATATACATGTAGGCCTATATGGCACAAGATCCAACTTTGACTGTTTAGACTTTAAACCTTCACAACGAATTAAACCGTTTTGTATAATCGACGACGACGACGACGTATAATTGCTATGATATATTTCCGATTTGTAAACACAGGCTAAGTGCAAATTAATGCACTGTGGAATTGCATGAGAACAGTTCTAGGCCTAGGCTTATAATAATCAAGTATGAGAAATGTATAAAAATAACGAAGGGGGGTTCAGATGTAGATTTGAGTCGACTTGGCCGGGGTACCGGTATGTAATGAAGACTTTACAATGGGGTCCTAAGAAAGACCAGGGGTTAAACGGTTAAACCCCTCAGTCCTCCAATTCTTACCCTGCCTGTTGTGCATATAAATAGGCATATATAGGCCTATTATGTGGTGCTTATAGCCTACCTCATGTCATCTGCGTATAGGCTATTGCAGTAGGCTTGCAATATAACATTACAATGTCTTAATAATGTAGGCCTATTATAAATGTACGCCACTATTATGGCTATAACAGATAGTCTTAATCTGTGAGTCATTTTGTACTTATTTATTACAGCGTTGCTATTTTAATAATTACATTGTTGACGAAACAAGCTCTTGTCATTTCTGGCTGCAAGTATATCCTAGGCCAAAATCTACACGTGAGGACCATTGATGGGCCACCACTAATTACCAATGGGACCACTACCAATTGCCAATGGGGCCAGTGGCCACCACTAATTACCAATGGGGGTCATCACAAATTGGAAGGATCTTCGATAGCCTATAAATAGAAGTTCACCTCGCTATACACAAGTTAACACGCTTCTTTCCTCTCTCTCTGAATTTCTCCTTAGTGTGGCGTAGGCTATTCCTCCACCTCACTGCCACTAACTCCGTGTCCTCTCTACACACTTCTCCCTGATATGAGTCCCCTCTCCACCCAAGTGGATCAGAACGGAATAAATAAACGACTTATAACTAGATAGCAAGAATCGTTTACGGTCATAACCTTTAATTGCTCAGTAAATTGCCACTGCATGTCGCATACTGTAAGCCATGCATACAAACACACATACACAGCCTGCTTTATGTGTGCATATAAACAGATAGACACGAATGTTGTAGACAGATGGAAAAAGAAGTGGACACAGATGAAAGACCTACTATAACTTATAAGTAGACACAGAGGTACACACACACGCACACACGCACACACAAATACACACACACACACAAACACGCACACACGAGACCGGTCACTCGCTGGAGCTGCTGGCCACCTCTTTGCAGATGTTGTTCAGGCATTTGTCCATGGGTCTCCTTCATACCATTCAGACCCTACTCTTAGTTTAGCATATTGATACTCTCAAATTCTCTCCACTTCTAGAAGACATCAATCAAACTGTCTTACTCTGAATGCCTCAAAAACTCAGTTCCTTTGGTTTGACAGTTTCTGAAGATTGATTTCATTCTCTTCTCAGATTGATTTCCTTGCCGTTCCTTTCCACAACTGTATGTGATCAGGGTGTCACCCTAGATATAGCTCCCTTTCTTGTAAAGACTTTATCTCTAACCTTACACGTTCTTCATAGTCCCATTTAAGGTGTCTCAGTTACATTGGGGCACAGTGGTGGTGGGTATGTTCGTCGCCTTGAATCCACCTTAAGTTGCCACGTAGGAACCTTGGCAAGTCCCTCACTCGCAATTGCTCAGCGCTTTGGCGTGAACTCTGATGCAGTGTCCGTGCTGCATTCGGGAGCGCCTCTGAGTAGCGAAAGCTTGAAGGGGTGCTATAACAAGTGCACATGCAAACAAACAAGTGTGCAGATATCCACGACAAAGTCTTTGTTATGCATAGGAATCTGAAACCCTCGAACAAATCGAGAAATACCGAAGAGCAATGACTGGCTAACATAAAGCTGGTTGCTGATAAACATTCACAAGCAAAACCCAATTGCGAACATTTACCGACCGCAAAGAGAGAGACAAAAACAAAGTGCAAGTAACGTCAACAGAGACAGGTGGCCGATTGCACAGTTGATTCGAAACTGGTAAAGTCGGAGTTAGGCACCATCAATCGCGGTTGTTCTTCCTGTGGTTCAATGCTACATCCCTGGCTCTCACTTGCATCTCTTTGCAGCCGTAAACGAATTCAGACACAAAGTCGGAGGCTAAACTGATTCGTCACTGAACGGTTTTAGAGCCTCAGTCTCACAATGGACCATGCTATTGATGAGTCCCTGCAGATTGCTGAAAAATCCGATTATAATATCTAAAGTTTAATGATTAATCATTAATCCCTTCTACTTTTGAAAAAAAGGCAATTTATAAAAGTCAGAATAAACTGGAAGAGACTTCATGTTTGGAATGTCATCAAAATCTTACTTCACAATAGCAAGAAGTTGAAGAACCTGTGTTAACAAAATAAGACAGGGCTCAGCACTGACTCTGTTTAGACAATAGAATTTCTATAAGTTTGTCTAAAACATAACAGAGCATATGAACAAACACAATCGTAACAACACAGCCAACGTCTTTAATGCCTCACAATAAGCACATTCCATTTGAATTTACATTCAGTGAAAGTCGGTAGAACCCTGGCCATAGCTGCAAACAAAAAAGTTACTGTCCATCCAAAGAAACTGTCCTCTCACTTTACTATTGGCAACATGTTTGGATATCCTCGAAATAGAGCATCCACTTGACTTTAACTAGAACTAAATCAAATTCATATCAAATGCATCTCGTCAACACCATACAATGTCATACATCGCTCGAGGCGATTTTCAATGAGGACATCCACAAACTAGGGGATAGAGAAAAATTATGCACATACGAACAGATGTAGTCAAGAGAAATCATGCAGACGCCCTCACCCCGTATAAATTCGGTGTATGTCGTTTTCATTATATCCTGCATCTTAAGCACCAACTACAGTCACATGGCACACAGACCTAAGGCCTTACAACTCCATTGACAAACAGTTGGGCGATGAATGCTAAATGTAGACAAATATGGTCAATAGGAAAGGCCGTATATACTTTATGGACCACCCTATCTAGAAAGGCCGTATGTACTTTATGGACCACCCTATATAGTCACTGATCATACGCAAGTGGTGGACATCTCTATCGAGTCGAGTCAGTGTTCGTTCAAACAGCAGGACCTGGTGTTGGAGTAACAGTGGCCGCAGCAGCCTCTGCCTTTTCCCTCATCCGAGTCGTAAAGCCGTGACTCTTGCTCTTGCGGAACTGCTCAAACGGGTCGTTCATTGGAAGGCCGAGACCTTTGAACTGGTCCATTTTATCGCGGACGTCTGCGTGGTTGATTGGATCGACGATGCCTTCCTCTCTCGTTCCAAGTCCACCTCCACCCCAACCTGGAAAAATCACAACTCAGCTACAGCGTGAGTCCAGCTTATTGTATCAGTGTCAAACCATCTAAGTCCTATAGCCTAAAGATATTTACTGTAAACAAACAAATTTTAGAGGTGAACATTTGTTACATGAACAGCAATGTCAACCCAAACCATAGCATAGATGAAGCATTGCAAAAAACAAGTTAGAAAGCTATCTGCTGAGCTACAGCAACACAGTATTACATTACAAACATCATTAATGGGTTAAGCAGCTCACATACGTGCCATACTCATCATGCCTAAACCAACAGATCTGAATAAGTGCATCTTAAGACCGTTTAAAAATTGCTCAAAGCTCTCAGCAAATATTTAATGCTTGTTGCTGAGCTGCAGAACAAACAGTCTCTCCAAAAAATCTGCAAATGATAAACAGTTAACTTGATCTTACCCATCTTAGTCAACAGCTGATGTCCTTTGTTTTCCTCCCCCAGCCGTGACTCAGCATTTGCTTGATAATACGGTTCAGAACTAAAGACACAGAGACAAGAAGAGACAATCGTTCATTAAAACAATAATATTATAGTGCTAATTAATTATTTATCCCATATCTAGGTCTATGACAAGTCTATACCTTCAACATGCCTACATTTATTGTGTGCTTACAATTAAGGGTTAAGTGCAGGTGTCACGAAATAGAGTATCCCCCATATTAATAGTATCCCCCAAAATGAGGAAAAGTCAAAAATAACACTTCCGCGTGCATTTATTTTTGCAAATTAATTTTCATCTGCTTTGTTTTCAACAATGACACTAACAGGTATGTTTATTCATACTAGATAATTTGTTTTGCTTTGGTTTTATAGCACTTAAAACATTTAAAACACTTAAAAACACTCGGAGACACTAAATAATTTCGATTTGCCTTTCTCTGAGCATTGCTTAAGTCACTTAAAACAATTAGAGTGACTTTAAATTTTGATTAGAGTATAATTTTTTTAATTATACGCATTTTTCACAAAATGGGATAGAATGGTTTATCCCCCCGGATAGTCTAGACCGGTTAATTCCATCCGGGGGGATAGATTAATTCATCCCCCCGGATAGCTTTCAGGGGGGATAATCCTTTTCATGACACAGGCACTGCAGGGGTAGTGGCACACTAGTATAATATACTAGAATCCTAGTAAAGACAACATAATTTAAAGGTCCACCAATAACTGCACTCAAATTAAAATTCAAATGGCAACAATACAAATAAGTGCCTGAACTCTCATAAATTGCAAACATCACATGGTGGAAATATCAAGTCCTTTTAAAGCACAAAAGTAAAAAGGTACAGAAAAAATGTCTTAAAATTAATAATGCTAGCAAATAATTTAAGGACAGGGTTCCAGATATTTCTACGACTGAAACCTCCGTTCCAAAGGTCAATACAAGGATCTCTAGCAAACCTCTGTTTCTCTAGCAAACCTCTGTTTCTCTAGCAAACCTCTGTTTCTCTAGCAAACCTTGGTTTCTCTAGCAAACCTCGGTTTCTCTAGCAAACCTTGGTTTCTCTAGCAAACCTCGGTTTCTCTAGCAAACCTCGGTTTCTCTAGCAAACCTCGGTTTCTCTAGCAAACCTCGGTTTCTTTAGCAAACCTCGGTTTCTCTAACAAACCTCGGTTTCTCTAACAAACCTCGGTTTCTCCAGCAAACCTCGGTTTCTCTAGCAAAACTCAGGAACCTCGTCAATGAAACAAAGTCCCTGGGAACAGCATCTAGAAAGCAGGGACAGTGAAAATCCAAAGGGAACATAGATAACTGGAGGATCAAAGGAAACAGAGTTCTTGGAAACCTTCACAGATCTATGCAGACGTGTAAGAAATGCTCTCTTTCTTCTCGCGAGCACTGTCTGTACTCACAAGAACGCAGCAGCAGGCGGACTCTTCTCAACAGAACGTCTTCGAGCAGGCGATCGAGAACGAGATCGAGAACGCGACTTCGACCGAGAACGAGACTTTGACCTTGAACGAGACCTTGACCTTGAACGAGACCTTGATCGTGACTTTGACAGTGAACTTCTCTGATACTCAAGCGGCGACCTTGATCTCGATCTGGATCTACATCACAGAAGCAATTCACAACATAAAGCATCTTTCAATTTGACTGACAACAGTGCTGCAAAGTTGTTTCATGCAAAAGAGAAGAAGTCATTGACGACTGAGCTTGAGAATCAGTCAAAAATATGAAGCATTAATGACTCTGTGTCTTAGCATTTGCAAATTATTATTATTATTATTATTGACCTTTTATGTAGCGCGCCATCAAGGTAATCTCTTCAGAAGCGCTCCCAGTCCAACAACAGCTAAATAAAACAGTTTTTAAGTGAGAAAGAAAGATAGTGGTGTGACCTCTAGGCACAAGGCGGAGTGCAACAGGGAGCCTATTCCAGGTTCTACGGCCAGCCACTGAGAAAGAGCGCCGCTGCATTATAGCAGTTTGAGAACGAAGGGTCAAGGAAACAGATGACGATGAATGGCAAGGTGCTCACTCTGTCTGACCCTGCCACTCTCAATGCACAAGAAATGAAAAAATGGCACACCCCAGCTGCAGTAGACAGGTTAAAATCTAGAAGGTCCACCCACTGAGACAGCAGCGACAGATGACTCATGGCAATAATGCAATTTACAGTTCTAAAAGAATGACAAGTTTGTCCTTAAATACAACTTATAAATGCTTTCGAAAAAGTTGTAACCTTGATCTCCGAGAATTTCTCCGACGTGGTCTCGGTGACGGAGAACGTGACCTTGACCGTGACCTTCTACGTGCGATGTTTCGTTCTGCTTTCATCTTCTTCGCCTTTTGCTTCGCTTTGAAGAATTCAAACAAACCAAGCTTCTCCCATCCATCGCTAGAAGTAATTAAAACCAACAACGAATTTAAGTTTCACAGTAGTGCATATCTCAGTATTGCATTACAGTATCTATAAATTTATATAGGGCCTCTCACAGATGGCAGTAGAGAACGAGACATAAATTGCATGTGGAATGCACTCACTTCCTTTCTCCTTTAGGCCCTTCATCTGTCAACAGATAAATTCAAAGGTCTTGTGAACCGCATTGTTGTTGCTTCACGCGACGTCTTGTTTATTTCCAAACTTATTATGCCGGTACCAAATATTGCTTGGTGACAGCCAAGTGCACATGAATAAACTGTTCAGAGTTGTACACATGATCAGCGTTGTACACATGATCAGCGTTGTACACATGATCAGCGTTGTACACATGATCAGCGTTGTACACATGTTCAGAGTTGTACACATGATCAGCGTTGTACACATGTTCAGAGGTGTCACATGTTCAGAGGTGTCACATGTTCAGAGAACTTGTCACACGCATTCTTTTAAGCAGGACTGAAAACACAATCTCTGCTATACAGTCCAAGCATGCAACCGAGCAGAAAACGATGTCCCTTACACAACCATGTCACACCATGTCTGTACATATGGTTTCAAACAAACCAAACAGTGTTTACTTCATTACTTTCCACCACTCTTCAAAACTTTGTCACTCTGCCATACGTTTGCACATCATTCATATACTATATAGCACCCTTGCTGCCATCCATGATGCAAAGAGAAGTATGTAAGAAAAGAAAAAGATGCAAAGAGGCGTTGACAATTATTCAGACCTGTCCCTTGGTCGTTCGTGTGACGGTGGACTGTAGAATGCTTCGACAGCGGCCAGCAGACGTTCAGTCGGAGGCATCGGAGGAGGAAGACGAATGTCCTTCGGATCCAACGGTTTGTAGTCGCAATCCTCCAGCTAATGTGTGCAACGTAAAGATAGCCGTAATAATGACCATCAGACGACCTTCACAGTCACACCATAATCCCACAACTAAATATTCACCAACACCTTTTCAATACTTTCTATGAAGGTTGAGGTAAAATTCCAGCAACATCAACCAGTAACAACATACCATACCATAAATACATCTTAAGGTTCTCAGCATGAAGAAGTGGCTAACACTTGATGCGCGGACTTACTGGACTGGCTAGTAATCTTTGCTCTTGCTCATTTACACATGAATACGATTGGTACACTTGAGAATGTACTGTAAAGCATTTCCTTTTCTGTTTCCTTTGATAACAAGAGGTGCCAACCTGTCTCACCTTAACGAGAGGTGCCAACCTGTCTCACCTTAACGAGAGGTGCCAACCTGTCTTAGCTTAACGAGAGGTGCCAACCTGTCTCACCTTAACAAGAGGTGCCAACCTGTCTTACCTTAACGAGAGGTGCCAACCTGTCTCACCTTAACAAGAGGTGCCAACCTGTCTCACCTTAACGAGAGGTGCCATACTGTCTTACCTTAACGAGAGGTGCCAACCTGTCTCACCTTAACGAGAGGTGCCAACCTGTCTCACCTTAACGAGAGGTGCCAACCTGTCTCACCTTAACAAGAGGTGCCAACCTGTCTTACCTTAACGAGAGGTGCCAACCTGTCTCACCTTAACAAGAGGTGCCAACCTGTCTCACCTTAACAAGAGGTGCCAACCTGTCTTACCTTAACGAGAGGTGCCAACCTGTCTCACCTTAACGAGAGGTGCCAACCTGTCTCACCTTAACGAGAGGTGCCAACCTGTCTCACCTTAACGAGAGGTGCCAACCTGTCTCACCTTAACGAGAGGTGCCAACCTGTCTCACCTTAACAAGAGGTGCCAACCTGTCTCACCTTAACAAGAGGTGCCAACCTGTCTTACCTTAACGAAAGGTGCCAACCTGTCTTACCTTAACGAGAGGTGCCAACCTGTCTCACCTTAACAAGAGGTGCCAACCTGTCTTACCTTAACGAGAGGTGCCAACCTGTCTCACCTTAACGAGAGGTGCCAACCTGTCTCACCTTAACGAGAGGTGCCAACCTGTCTTACCTTAACGAGAGGTGCCAACCTGTCTTAGCTTAACGAGAGGTGCCAACCTGTCTCACCTTAACAAGAGGTGCCAACCTGTCTTACCTTAACGAGAGGTGCCAACCTGTCTCACCTTAACAAGAGGTGCCAACCTGTCTCACCTTAACGAGAGGTGCCATACTGTCTTACCTTAACGAGAGGTGCCAACCTGTCTCACCTTAACGAGAGGTGCCAACCTGTCTCACCTTAACGAGAGGTGCCAACCTGTCTCACCTTAACAAGAGGTGCCAACCTGTCTTACCTTAACGAGAGGTGCCAACCTGTCTCACCTTAACAAGAGGTGCCAACCTGTCTCACCTTAACAAGAGGTGCCAACCTGTCTTACCTTAACGAGAGGTGCCAACCTGTCTCACCTTAACGAGAGGTGCCAACCTGTCTCACCTTAACGAGAGGTGCCAACCTGTCTCACCTTAACGAGAGGTGCCAACCTGTCTCACCTTAACGAGAGGTGCCAACCTGTCTCACCTTAACGAGAGGTGCCAACCTGTCTCACCTTAACAAGAGGTGCCAACCTGTCTTACCTTAACGAAAGGTGCCAACCTGTCTTACCTTAACGAGAGGTGCCAACCTGTCTCACCTTAACGAGAGGTGCCAACCTGTCTCACCTTAACGAGAGGTGCCAACCTGTCTCACCTTAACGAGAGGTGCCAACCTGTCTCACCTTAACGAGAGGTGCCAACCTGTCTCACCTTAACAAGAGGTGCCAACCTGTCTCACCTTAACAAGAGGTGCCAACCTGTCTTACCTTAACGAAAGGTGCCAACCTGTCTCACCTTAACGAGAGGTGCCAACCTGTCTTACCTTAACAAGAGGTGCCAACCTGTCTTACCTTAACAAGAGGTGCCAACCTGTCTCACCTTAACGAGAGGTGCCAACCTGTCTCACCTTAACGAGAGGTGCCAACCTGTCTCACCTTAACGAGAGGTGCCAACCTGTCTCACCTTAACGAGAGGTGCCAACCTGTCTTACCTTAACAAGAGGTGCCAACCTGTCTCACCTTAACGAGAGGTGCCAACCTGTCTCACCTTAACGAGAGGTGCCAACCTGTCTCACCTTAACGAGAGGTGCCAACCTGTCTCACCTTAACGAGAGGTGCCAACCTGTCTTACCTTAACAAGAGGTGCCAACCTGTCTCACCTTAACGAGAGGTGCCAACCTGTCTCACCTTAACGAGAGGTGCCAACCTGTCTTACCTTAACAAGAGGTGCCAACCTGTCTTACCTTAACAAGAGGTGCCAACCTGTCTCACCTTAACGAGAGGTGCCAACCTGTCTCACCTTAACGAGAGGTGCCAACCTGTCTCACCTTAACGAGAGGTGCCAACCTGTCTCACCTTAACGAGAGGTGCCAACCTGTCTTACCTTAACAAGAGGTGCCAACCTGTCTCACCTTAACAAGAGGTGCCAACCTGTCTTACCTTAACGAGAGGTGCCATTAGCCCAGCAGGTAAGTCAAAATATGGCATCGAAGGCATCAGGTCCGCATCTGAATTGGGCGGCATGAGAGGTGGAATAGCGCCAGAGGGGAAGCCTCCAGCAGGTGGAAACCCTGGAGGTGGTTTGCTCAGATCAGGCAGATGAATCGTCGGTGGTGGTCCAGCGCTTGACAGTGATGGAGGAAGACCTCCGAAGTCTCCCATCAGCGGCGGAACTTGACCTGGAAAGCCAACAAAACAGGATTCTCAAATTTAAGAGTTAAAAATATTGTTACATGATTGTCCACACATATTTTATATGTACATGCATACGTCATACATACATGTACCAATGTAAATGTAAGTGCACCTGTTTATATGTATGCATACAGGTGCATGAGAAGCTCATTATAATGCTGTCCTTGACAAAAAATTCATTTCCAAAGACACTGAGCGCCACAATTAATGATAAAATGAAGCATGCGTGGAGTTCATAACATAAGTGTTTCTCAACAACCCAACTTACGCTTGAGTTATCAGAGTATATAACAGGTTCGTCTGTGGCTGAAGGTTTGTGCAGATGGAGCCAAACCATACCACAAACATGCAGTGATCAACCAACAAACATCCATTCAGTATGCATTATCACCATCATCATCGTGTCCACAAGCTAAATACCTCCATGTGCAGTACCTGTTCATCAATTCTTTCCTGCCACAATTCTTAAGTGCATGCTGTCATATTTAAATTACTGCCAGCTTGGTTAAACCTATTATCTAAAAAACTCATAATACAGCGTATACCAACCATTAAGTATTTCTACACCATTCAGCAAATACTAATCATCTATAATTTATTAACAATTGTTCACCTACCATGTGCGTAGTCAAACTGTTGAGGGGGTGGGAGCGGTCCAAACCCAGGTGGCGGCTGGCTAAATCCCAGAGGTGGTGGACCAAAACCTGGTGGGGGAAAGACCATTGGACCTCCAACTTGAGCCATTGATTGCTGCGCTGTTGATGTCAGAGAACACTGCAACAAGATGACGTATCAACAAATACAAGAAACGAACAAAGCGATAATTTCTTTGCACTCTGGAGTTTAGAGGCACAAATAAATGTATACTTGTATATAATATATATACAGTTATACACATAAATACATATATAATTATATGTAAGTCAAGTGCATGCATGTATCCATGTACCTGGATTGTGTGAATCATGTATGTGTGCATATATGTCTGTATACACAGGGCACGCCATAAAAGGTACCCCTAAGCCTGTAAAATTGCATTAAAAAATTCTTACTTCTGGCCAAGATATTAGCAAAAAACCTTGGGGGTTACTTTTTTATGGCCCACCCTGGACACATAGATGAATGTATGCAAGCAAGCAGCACGTAATACGACATTTACAAAGTGCCCATCACTATCAAAGCATTTCTTTAAAGGGTTTCTGCACTTTGATCATTCAAAGCACTCTAGAGTCTACACACACAGTGCAGTGAATGATAGATCATGTGAAACAAAGAAGCAAAGCGAATGATAAGAGAGCAATGATGCACAGACCTGTGAAGCGACCAATGGCTGCACTATAGGCAGAGGGATGGACAGCTGGCTCGTACCAATGCCACTAAGTGGCGCCTGTGAGATCAGTGCAGCGGAAGATCCTATCGCCATCTGCGTAGATGCTGCGCTGATTAGGCTCGTACCAGTTGAACCTAAAATAGAAACAAATAAGTCAAGTGAAAAGATTTTGCCACTACTTTTGCGCACATACACACGTAAAAATGGCTATCACAGAGATATTCCTAATATAATGGCTAACACATAAATATTCCTAACATGATGGGTAACACAGAGATATTCAGAATGTAATGGCTAACACAGAGATATTCAGAATATGATGGCTAACACAGAGATATTCAGAATAGGATGGCTAACACAGAGATATTCAGAATATGATGGCTAACACAGAGATATTCAGAATATGATGGCTAACACAGAGATATTCCTAATATGATGGCTAACAGATATTCCTAATATGATGGCTAACACAGAGATATTCCTAATATGATGGCTTACTCTGGAGAAGTAAGTTCTGTTGTTCGAGAGTGGTGATCTGGCTGTTCCAGTGGTTGACAAAGTCCTGGTGTTGTTTCTGAAGCGCCAGATATCGAGCGTTCATTTCTGTTGAGATGTGCGTCACCTCAGTCGCATGGTCCGTTATAAGGCTCGCCTTTTAGAAAAACAAAAGCTCAATCGTCTGAGAACGTTAAACACAAACTGTTGGTGGATACACACGCTCAGGACGTGTCAAGACTAAAAGCGAAGACATAAGCCGTAGCAACTTCTCACAGGTAGCTTACAATTTCTTACAGACCACCCTATAGAAACGTCTAAAAGCATATTCTATAAGGGAAAACTTAGTTAGCGCAACTGATGACAGGCATCTACAGAAACAAGTAAAGTTAGTAAAGTTGGATAAAGGTCTCTATAATAAGTCTGTAACTCTGTATGAAATGCACATTAAATTCTTTGAGAGCGTAGTCCGTAAAAAGGTAAAGTAAACACAATTGTTTATATTCATTTCATTTCATTTTGTTCATTTATTGACTTGCAATGTCACATCAACATTCACATAATCATGTTTTCATCTGCAGATACTTATCAGAATCATGACTTTATAAAGGATATTTGACTAGAGTGATAGAATGTCATACCTGATAAGTAGCCATGCCTGAGTCAGGGTCTTTCATACGCTACAATCATGCAGAATAAATTTTTAAAATAAAAATACACTCATGAAAAACTTTTGCAATAGGATAATATCTGCCCCTCCTTTCTGGTTCATCCTTTGTGTCCTAGAGTAGTACTAGTAGACGAAATTATGCAAAAAAGCTTTTTTTAATTTAGTTTTTTAAAATTAAAATGAATATATACGGTGACCAGTGTAAACATTGCAAATGGCATAATGAAAGTAACTGTACTATGCTGCAGGTCAATGATGCATGACAACATTGGTATTACATCAGTTAACACATGCAATGCAATAAGACATTCTGCATAGACTCTATGAACCTCTTGAAAGCACCACAGCATTGGTTAAAAACTACCAATTTAAAGATCACAGGAACAACAAACTGCTGATTACACAATTTGTCTAAAGATTTGAATTCTGCGCTTAAAGCACATTAGTCTAATCTATTCAGTGCACGTCTGGTCTGTAATTCACCAACTGCAGGTTGAAGTCTGCCAAATGGACTTCATCAATCAATCAATCAATCAATGAATCAATCAAGCAACGACCATCGGCAAGTGTCCTGCATTATGCTCATCTCGGTCTGTACAACTTGGTACGTACAAGAAACAGCTGCCAAATAAACATTGACAAGTCCTTTGATGCACAATTTCTGAATCCATCCATTGCTAGCCCAATGGTCTAGAAAAACCCGGTACGTGACGTTTGGGCGCCGCCGTTTGGGCGCCGGCCGTTTGGGCGCCGCCGTTTCGGCGCCGGCTGTTTGGGCGCGACGCCGTTTGGGCGCCGTACGTTTCGGCGCGAAAGAAGTTATGTAATGAAATAGCACTTAAAACTCTTTATTTGTCCAGGAATTTTTAATTCAGCTATGTTTTGTAATGTGCATTGTTAAAATTAATGTTAACCCATCATGTTACCCAAGGGAATGATTTGATGTTAAATAAAAGCATTCCACAAAGAACTGAATTACTTTCAGAAGTTCAATGTTCGATTTAATGTTCACAAACCCAATGTTTTAAAAGATTATGGTTATTAAAAGCGTTATAGAGATACAGTAATTAGTTTCAAGGTTAGGAAGGAGGCTCTTTCGTATGTAATTATATCTACAAACGTCAATGTTCTTCTTTCGCGCCGCAACGTCCGGCGCCCAAACGGCGTCGCGCCCAAACGGCCGGCGCCGAAACGGCGGCGCCCAAACGGCCGGCGCCCAAACGGCGGCGCCCAAACGTCCTGATCCGAGAAAAACCGCGTGCACAACATGCCACTAGGGAACATGAGATACTTGGGATGCACTGGTAGAAAGGTAAGAGCTCTACAAGATGCCCAATGTATTACTAAACATGTCATTGTCAGTTACGAACACAATTTTGAATACAACGTAAAACTAAAAATCTAAGAATACAACTCACATCAATGACACTTTGCTCAAAGTAGTTGTTACTCTCCCACAGACTGAGCAGCTGAAACACACAAAAGTACATTATTACTTATATACAGCAAACTCTTCTTGAAGTAAATAGAAAAATTCATAGGTATCTAAATCTCTAAAAATTTTTAAACCAGTTGAGCAACAAAGAGCAACAGACTGGAAGACAGACAGCAGTGGGAAAAGTCATCCAAAAAAGAAGAGACGTTTCAAAAAGTGAAAGTGCAGAACTCAAGCTCTGAAGACAAAAAAGCCAGCTTCATCAGGAAAGCTTCATCACAGCTATAGAAAATGCCATTAAAACAACAGTCAGAAGAAAAAACTCGATCGTACAAAACTAAAAACTAAGCAACAACCCTGCGAGACGCAACCAAACAAAACACAGACAAATCCAAACCCTGTTTAAAAAAACAAGTCTGGCTAAAAGGTTTTTTTTAAACCAGCCATATAAACTCATCCTTCATTTATAAACCAAAGCTAGTAAACAAACCCAGGATCCAAACAAATTAAACCAGATAAGAAAACCAAAACTTAGTCCAACAGAAAAAACCGAGGAGAAACAACGAACCCTGGACAGTTTCAACTTGCGGTCTTCGTCAACATCAAGCTGAGAAACGCAGAAAGCAGCAACGACGATATCCTCCAACAACTTTCGCAGATCATCCACGTTCTTTCGCATACTGCAAATTAATCAAATCTCTCAAATATAATTATGTGAGTCGATCTCACAAAATCAGGTTTATGCAGCATGAAAGCATTCAGTGACATACTACATTTTACTGAATTGGGGTGTGGTGGGTTGGGGGGCCATTAGTCGTAAGTCAATACTTTCTTGAGTTCATTGCATAACTTACTTACTCACCACATGTCACATCTAGAATCAGTTCAGAAATATTAAATTAATCTTATTTGTGAATAATGGTTCTGCAATATTTATAAGCATGATTTGTCAAACTTAATCACAAAATGTCAGATGCTTACAACAGATACAATTGAAAAAGTCCAAACAATACAAATTAAGTCAACAGCACAAAGGCTTCTAACTTCAAATTCAACGAGCGCTAAGTATCACATTTGTCAAGTTGTATCTGATAATTATTGAAATGGTCCTCTGGTTAGATCACTAACATAATAAATCAAACAATGGAACAAACCTACTCAACCAATCATATTTTCAATCAACACTATGCTATTAAACAGTGCTCATTACGAATAGAAATTACATAACTTTATAATAAAAGTACTTGCAACTCTAAATACATCATTCTATACAAGTACATCTTTAGGCATATCATGATATGTCAATACAACTGAAGTTGCTACACATTGTTTCTTGCAAACCAGTCAAATAAAATCATCTAGAATTAGTATGATGGGCTAATACCAAACTCAAAGAAATATGGATAAATATTAAGATGGGATAAAGAGTGGCACAGTTGATGAACGGTTAGAATAATTTACCAGTGATGAAGAACGTCATTTATTAGATAGATCAGATGGAGACGCAGTTCAAATGTTGCGTCCTTGTCCAGAATCCTGTTTAAATGCAAAAGACACTAAAATTACAAACCAATATTTTTAGAATAGCTAGTACTACCAAAAGCTGTCAGTACCTTGTCATCATGAAGAGACTCAAGTGGCCAAGAACACAAGTTAAAGTCATCATAAGAAGTCATATTTCTAAAGATCAGATGAAAGTATCTTACCATGAAATGTTCAAGGAATTATGAATAGTTAGGTAATCGCATCACTACCTCCCGCACCGTCTCATATGAACCAGCAGTTTCTAGCTGCACCATATTCAAATAATCCAATCCAATCGACAGACTTTTAAAACGTTGTCGTCACCACCACCACCACCACCACCACCACCACCACCACCACCACCACCACCACCACCACCACCACCACCACCACCACCACCACCACCACCACCACCACCACCACCACCACCACCACCACCACCACCACCACCACCACCACCACCACCACCACCACCACCACCACCACCACCACCACCACCACCACCACCACCACCATCATCATACATAAGCATTTATTAATGGTTGCATAGTCAAAAGCATTATCCGTTAGACAGTCAGGTCATATTGAAAGTTTACCTCTCAGCATATTCACAAAACATCTAACCTTTCCAGTAAGTATTTTGTTATAAGTTCTCCGCTCTTTGGAGAAGTGAAGTGGGTGAAGATCCAATTTTTCCCATTCTGTAGAAACAAGAAACAAAACTTCCAGATAATTTTATACAGGTTCGCAAATGTGGTCGATTACGCTAACAATATCACATTGATGCAGGTAGTGTTAATCTTTTATCAGCACACTCCTGATATGACAAAGTACCTGAACAGCAAAATATTACTTCCAATAAAGACTACAATGAGAATACTCAACTTAAAACTTAGAGGTGAACAAATATACATTCATAACAAACACACTAAAAAAGAAAACAAATTTAATCAATCATCAGGAAATAAAGACCAAAACAAAACTTACAGTCTAAGTACTAGGGAGCAAATAACTTCAAAGTAAAAAGGGAGCAAGTAACTTCAAAGTAAAACAATAGCCTAAACACTTGGAAAGAACATGTAGGACCTGTAAAAAACACTTAAATAAGCAAAAATAAGCTTAACAGATTCTTACCAGAGACTGACTAACCACGCCTCCAATTTACATTTCAAAACTTTCACAATAATAATAATTTTAAAAAATTAGCAAACAGTCGTCATTGAACAAAAACGCACAGAAATGGCATCTTTGGTGCAGGAGTCGATGATTGGCAACACAATTTTATCGAGCTCCTCCAAAGGAATCTCGCATTCCTGACTGAGAGATGAAATGTGATTCTTCTTCGCAGTGACAATTGCCTCGTCGATCATGACCTGCAGTGAACAATACAAAGGAGACATATGACATATACATGTGGCACAGTGATCATGCAGCTCTAAGACGTTGGTCAGTGACTTATATTCAAGCCCAGGCAAAATTTCAAGAACAGTTGAAAGCAACAAACATTCATGCAAATAATGTGCGTCTGTGGTCTACCTGTTGCTCCTGAAGAATCCGTTGATACTGGGCCGCAAGATTTGTCTCACTGCGTTTGATCTCTTCCTGAGCGATCTGACGTTGTTGTTCGAGCTGATCCTGAATGATCTGCGCCTGCTGCATGTGAGGCTGCTGCTGCTGCTGCGGCTGTTGCCATGGCGCTGTTCGAATTGCCTGCTGGGTGATTGCTTGCTGTACCATCGCCTGCTGCTGAGCCATCTTCTGCTGCTGCTGCTTCAAGACTAGAAGAAATAGAAGAGCACCTCATACACACTAGAGCCGTCACTGAGGTGAGGAGACGATTGAATGGAAATATGCTGGCACAAAGGTCAGAAGGGCACCTGTTAGACCCATCTCATCCTGCAAGACCCCAGTGATGGCTGTGAAATGACCTATGGGACAGATGGACGCCTTGCAGGCTGCCATACAGCAGCTAAATTTAATGCCTGTTAAACATGTTATCACCTGGTATTTTTATAATTATATAATCAATTCTTACTGCTTACATGTTGATTTGAATTACTACATAAATATTATTTTTTTTCCATGCAAACAAAAAGAACAATGCCTTACACCCATAGATTTAACCTTGCTATTCACTTTATAATTTGAAGAGTTAGTCCCTTGAGGCCATACCAAGGGACAGACACGGATATGACATATTAGCCAGTGCTTCTCTAACCTCTGAGGCACACTAGAGTGTGTGACTAGTTGACTTTGCTGTCTGATCCTCCCACTGACAGTGTCTGGTTCTGTACTATTTGTTAGCTGAGCTTACCAGGGGCACACATTTTGGAAACAATTATGAATCATGACGTAGCCACACTAAGTGTCTTATTTTAGCAGACATTGCTTTTAAACCACATAAAAAGCATCCATACTTGCTTGTTCTGTGGTCACTCGATACTGGTAATAGTTGAAGTAGTCTCCAGAGAAAAGGAACGAGAATTTCGGATTGTCCTTCTGCTTCTGTTTCGTCATCGCCTCAAATTCCGGTCCATTGCGTGCGACAAAGTTAGCCAACTTGTCGATTATGTTCTTTAGCTCAGGATCTGAAAAATTCATATAACAGTTTAAAGTTTCCTTATTCTATTTCTGTTGCATACTTAATTTCACACTTTTTTATGTATACACATGAAGACCATTTTCAGGAGACACACTTCAAAGACATGGTGACTCAAACATAAAGTTTACAAGAGTTATTCTCATTGATTCTCTGAGAAATGTAGCTATTATGGTCTTATTTAAAACTGACACAATTATTGTGACAGAAGCTAACGTAGATCAGCGATAACCAAGCATCTACAGAAACAATATGGCTGCTCTAGCCTAGGAAAAACTAGAATCCTGTAACCTGTTAAGTCAATATCTCCATTCCTTTGAGATAACTAAGGTTCAGGTACATAGAAAATGGTACAGCTCAAGTTTCTTTTTGTCAACCAGCAGACATTTGACAACCTGTATAAGGGCAATTGGGCATGATGATGCCTCCTTTTACTCTTCTGTCTTAACAACCCTAGCCATGCTAAAGTTGTGAAATGCCTCTTATAAAGGCTGATAATGTCCTCAATGCTCCTCATTGACAACCGAAAGACATCGTATTACTTCATTGCTGATCTTCCTTCTTACCTCATCCTTAATCTCTCACAGTTCCAAAGATGTCTCTTTTGTAATCGCATATTACGACTATTTTGTGGCCGATGCACATAACACTTGTTCTTATCAAAAGTCCCTGCAATGCGTTCGCAGGCGGTTCAATAGTGTGTATACATACTATGCACGGATCATGAGCACGTTCTTCATTCACAGTTGTTCAGCGTCATGTGGAAATGCTTGGTTACCAGATAATGGCACTTAGTAAATGCACAGTAGTGCTCGCAACACTGTCTTTAACTATTTTCGCTGTGGAAGGTCGCAGCAATCCATTCCATAAAAGTCTGTGTACGTTGATCAGCCGGCCGTAGCGAACCAACATTTAATTTTGCTTATACAAGAAACGCCGGCGATCATGTACTATCAGGAGACGGAAATTACACAGTGTCTTTTGCAGTGCCGTCAGCGGTCATTGCACGTCTTTTCGTGAGGGTCGGTTAGGGCTCAGGTTAGGCATCGTGAGGGTCGGTTAGGGTTAGTGTTAGGGTTAGTTTAGCCATTAGAAACTCTGGTGGATTGATAGCAAACGACACTGTGTAATTTCCGTCCCCTGATAGTACATGATCGCCGAAACGCCAAATTTAGCTTAACCCAAAGGCGACCACCGTGCACTAAAGTGTAGTAGGCAGGTGACGACCAGCGTGCAGTAAAGTGTACAAGGCATATGCTGCTATAATGACGTCTACAGACCTATCAAATGCATTATATTTTTGAAACATTACGTCATTTGGGCTAAGGTAATATAAATAAGCATAGATTTAAGTGGAAGATATATTTAGAAAGGGAACCTAAACGCGTCATTTGACCAATGAAAGTCGACATTTGAATCAACAAACCATTGCAGTGACTAAAATGGCCGCCCGTGCGGCCGAATAGATTCGTAGATAAACTCACCGTTTTCTTGAAAAATTGGATAAAAATGACAACAGTTTTGATAAATCTGACAATTAAAAATCATATTCTATTTCGGGTATGGAAAATAAAGCGCATTTGTACAACTTTGAAACAAGGTCACGGATGACTTTCGGCACGTGTTGTCTAGCGCAAAAGTGGGATGGAAACGTTAGCGATGGGCAAGCAATTCTGCAAATTCTTGTTATATTTTCTCGGTTTACCCATAATTCTGGGAAATTGTATTGAAGAGGAGAAGAAATGCTAAAGATTGATATTAAAATCAAGTCTTTTTGTGGAAAACTGAATAGGATATTATAAGCATAATCTAGCTGATATGTCGCGTATATTCCTTATTTTCTTCGCCGATACTGACTATGGTCTAATTACTAAAAAAATTATATCTCAATCGTTTATGAAAGTATCTTAAAAATTTCTTTTGCGTTTTGTCTGGTATTAATTTCTGCACATTTCTTACGTTCACATTACACATGTTGTCACAAAAAATATATTTATATATAGCCTTGAACATAATTTTTTTTTAAAATTTGGGGTGGGGTACATTTTGGGGCAGATATGAGTACCCCACAATTTTGTGGTCCAATTCTGGACGAATAGATGGGAAGAGGAGATAAAATGCTGAAGAATGATGTGAACATTATGCATGAAGGTCAAGAATTGACTAAGATAACACAAGTACAAAATTGTCTACTCTACAGTCGCTATACGCCAAAATCGCTGGTCGTCGGGCCCTAGGTGAAAATTTTTTTGCTGGTCGCCTTTGGGTTAAAACGCATCTTGACAAATCAATAAATCAAGCTAAGGAATATTATTAAACATGCCACGGCCACACACACCGGTGTAAAGGTTTCAGATTACCCCCTCCTAAACATTACCCCCCTGAAAACTGTAAATTGGACCAATCATCGCATTTATTGCACTAAAATAATCAGAAAAATCATCCCGCTTCTTGTTTTGGTCTGAAGATTTTCATCCGTCATCCCACTTCGTGGTTTGTTATCAATATTTTCATCTGTAACTAAAATACTAATCGCCGCTGAAGTTTACATGGAGAAAATGGCGTCGAGGCTATTATTTTTTTCGGATCAAAATATTGATAACAAAACACGAAGTAGGATGACGGATGATATTCTGCAGACCAAAACAAGAAGCGGGATGATTTTTCTGATTTTATTAGTGCAATAAATGCGATGATTGATGCAAATCTAGGTTAAATCCTAGAACGCCGCGGTAGCAAGTAAACATCATGGCGACCAAAGATCCGCTCGTCATAGAGCGCGTGCACGTGACGGCAAAAAATAGCCCAATATTTTCGCGGACTATGGTGATGCATACGCCAATGTTTTCGCGAAAGTAAGTAAGTAAAAATACCATGAAACGGTTAGTTTAATAAGTATTAATACGCTTAAATAAGCTTAATAACACAACAAAATCGATGGACCTTAACACATTGGCCGTCATCTACGAGATACCTCGCGGTAAGCGCGAGATCTCGCGGTAAAAAACCGCGAGATATCTCCGCGGTTTATTACCGCGAGATTTCGCGGAGATATCTCGCGGTTTTTTACCGCGAGATCTCGCGCTTACCGCGAGGTATCTCGTAGATGACGGCCAATGTGTTAAGGTCCATCGATTTTGTTGTGTTATTAAGCTTATTTAAGCGTATTAATATTTATTAAACTAACCGTTTCATGGTATTTTTACTTACTTACTTTCGCGAAAACATTGGCGTATGCATCACCATAGTCCGCGAAAATATTGGGCTATTTTTTGCCGTCACGTGCACGCGCTCTATGACGAGCGGATCTTTGGTCGCCATGATGTTTACTTGCTACCGCGGCGTCCTAGGATTTAACCCAAATCTAGTTTCCGGGGGGTAATCTGAGACCGGTTTCAAGTTACCGGGGGGTAATGTTTAGGAGGGGGTAATTTGAAACCTTTACACCGGTGTCGGGCACATTATGCAAGCAAACTTTCAAAAATAAATTCTAACTAATTCTACATAATGCCTTGGCGTACGTAACTTAGAATCTTACCATCAGGAGCCTTTGGAAAGTCCATTTTATCTGTTTACGTGAATTTATAGGGAAAAACAACTAAGACAAAATCCACACACATCTACCGGAAGCATTGATCCCACACAAGGACTAAATATATTGAGAGATGGTGTCATTGGTGCTTATACACCAAGCTCTCCAAGTTGATGTGTGGCGACACCTGGGTGACGGTTTTAAACGCTCGCCGATATGTTTGACGTAACGTTTTACGTTCTGCGAGTAGTATACGCTGGCCGGTCTGTTGGCTATGTTTGTATGTGCACTTGTCATAGCACCCCTTCAAGCTCGTTACTCAGAGGCGCTCCCAACTGCAGCGCGGACACTGCATGAATTTCACGCCGAAGCACGATCTGTGTATAGCCTAGGCCTACGTGTTGGGGTACGCACGATCGAGCGACTCCAGGTAGTCGGAGTCCCTACCCGGTGAACGGAAAACAATGTGGAAGAGGCGATTTCCGTAGGGGAGGAGGTTGTCGAGTACAATTACTGACCATCCCTTTGTAGACAGTAGCATACTGTCAACTTGACAGTATGCTACTGTCTACAAAGGGATGGAAGTGTCAACAGCACGTCCGACACGCAGGCTCTCTCGATTTTAGACGAATTGCAATGTAAAACGTTTAAAATGTCTTACAAATGACCCTACGTATGGAGGAACATTTTGCACAGGTAATTATGTCTCAATTTAGCGCTCTTTATCGTTAAATTTAAGCATGGTTATAACATAGAAGACCTAGGTGTCGTTCGCGTATAGGGTAGGCTAGCCTATAAGGTTTCGCGTCGTGAGGGTCGGTTAGGGTTAGTGTTAGGGTTAGTGTCATTAGATTCTTATGATTTTTGCGTCGTGAGGGTCGGTTAGGGTTAGTGTTAGGGTTAGTGTCGTCATTAGATTCTTATGATTTTTGCGTTGGTTGTTTAGCAGTTGTTGGTCAAGCTAATAGCCTACAGTACAGCTTGACCAACAGCTGCTAACATCAACTACCTTCTCCCCCTACGGTCTTCGCCTCTTCCACACTGTTTCCCCCTAACCGGGTAGGGAATCTGAATTCGCGCCCCGTAAGTGGGGCAATAAATATTTATCTAGTGATTGAATCAATCAATCAAAAAAATTCGGAATCAATTATTGCGACGTTCCTCAAGGAACTTGGCTAGTCTTAGGCTACACAATAATCATATAATAATTATAGGCTATAATAGGCCTAATCGTGCACATTCATCGGTAGCCTATCGATCTCGCGCGGAAGGTTGCCTCTCTGCCAGAGTCAATAAGGCCATTCATTCATTCATTCATTCATTCATTCATTCATTCATTCATTCATTCATTCATTCATTCATTCATTCATTCATTCATTCATTCATTCATTCATTCATACATTCATTCATACATTCATTCATTCATTTATTTATTCATTCAATCATTCCTTCACTTCTTCATTCATTCATTCATTCATTCATTACGATTTACTATGGGTCAAAACATATTCAGTGTGAGAATTGTGGAAAAATAACTGGGGGTTGGACCATTATCCACTTGGAGCTGGGGTAGGCCTATGAAAAACAGACTTTACTACGGGACTCCAAGAAAGACTGGGGGGGGGGTAAAAAAACAACCACCCGGCAATTCTCACCCTGAGCAAAAGTGAGCATAATTGTCTGTTTGGTGTTGTATTTAATTAGGCCTACTAGGCCTAGATCGCACATTTCGTGTAAAGTCGCAGAGTAATGTCTCATACTATCTAGCTTATAAGTCCTGCGCTGCAATAATGTCTCATTTTCCCAGACTTGCTCATTAGCATTAGGACGGCTGATCGTTGGTAGCCAAGGTAGTATGGTATTGAATCTTAGCAGGCAAAAGACTATAATAATTATAGCATGCATTTGCAATATTAATCTGTCATTATTCTTTGTGTACCAGTCTCCGCTGTTTGTAGTTCTCAGAATGTTTGCGACAAAATAATAATATAGGCATAATATGCACACATTGTGTTTTATTACCGTTGTTGCTCTACAATTATCTGCTGCATCCAAAGACGCTTTTTATTACGTGTGCTAACGTGGAAACAGGCAGGTCCTATGCGTGTAGTATTTTTTAAGAACATAAAATAGTTGACAACAATTATGTAGGCTAACTACACTAAAAGGCAATTAGGCTATAGATTTCTATACCGCGCCTTCGTTCAGAGCGCTTAAACATGCCAATGTAGCAGATCTAAATAGGCCTAGATGTAGGCTAATTTAATGCGAGTTGAAAAGTTTCTTGACTTCTTGTGCTGTCTCTATATTCTGAAGATATGCTTTTTCAGAGCAGACGTGTAGGCCTACTGCGCCAAATCGCCTTATAGTCCAGTAGGCCTATACGCGAGAAATCATTGTAAACACAGCAATTATTGTCTGATTATATGCGCACATTAGTGTCTCCAGTCTCCAGACACTGCTTTAAATTGTGTGCGTGAATGTGGTCGTGTGGGATGTCAGTTTCCCAGGGGAAATCAACGTGCGTCCTCTGCTTTCTCCTCCTCTTCCTCCTCCTCCTCCTCCTCTCCTCCTCTTCTTCCTCTTCCTGTTTTTTGTCGCCATCGTCGCTCCCTTTTATCCCTAGCACCCTCGTCCACAACACTAAGCCACCCGAGCACCAAAAGCAGCAGCAGCCAGGACAGCAACAGCAGCAGCAGCAGCAGCAGCTCCCTACATCAATGTACTGTAGGCGACGACTACATCAATAAAGACAGAGGATACGGTTTTCTGTCTTTTCTTCGGAAGAGGCAGAAGCGTATCTTCTTTATTTAGATGAGTTTCTTTGCATTGAAAAGTCAGAAGAGTTTAAACTTTAGGGCCTACTGTTGTTGTACTGTTGCTGTTATTGCTATTGCTATTGTTGTTGCTGTTGCTGTTGTTATTATTAATAACATCATCATCATCATCATCATCATCATCGTCGTCGTCATCATCATCATCATCATCATCATCATCAATCATCATCAATCATCATCATCATTTTAAATTATTAATTATCATTATCAGTGTTGCTAGTATGGGCATGATGTCAAATGAGTATAAAAGTTCTCTTCCGACTTGGCTTCGGAAGAGTAACGTATTCATGTCTATGCATAAAGCGTATTATAATGCAGTTCTTTTCATTGTCAGATAACAATGGACATGCAATTGAATGACAGGAGACATCTTAGAATAGTCATCTTTTCAAAAAGGTGTATCCAAAAAATCCGTAGCTATAGTGGGACAGATTGCACGCATGGCACGAGCATCATCACAATCATCATTACCACCACCGTCATCATCACCACCGTTGTCATCGTCAGCAGCAGCAACTGCAGTCTCCGCAACAGCAGCAGCAGCAGCAGCAGCAGCAGCAGCAGCAGAAGCATCGCCTTTGTCGCTTGCAATCGTCTGCGTGTAGGCATCCGCATTGTTTCCCACGCTCCGCAGCCATCCCCATCATCGTTGTCGTCATCGTCGTCGTCGTCGCCTGTCACTGTACCCGTTGCCAGTCTCCACTGTTTCCTGCTGCTGATGCAACAGCTGCTGATGCTGATGCTGCTGATGCTGCTGATGCTGCTGATGCTGATGCCAAGTCTCGTCCATCTCTACGAATGCACAACTTCATCCGACTTCATTAACGAGGTATATGTATAATGTATACACAGATATCCTATGCTGAGTACAATGTGCTATTCATGCATAAATATATAATGAAATTAGGTGTACACAGTACACAGATACACAGATACACAGATATCCTATACTGCACATGAGCACAATGTGCTATTCATGCATTAATATAATATAATAAAATTAGGTGTACATAGTACACTGTATGCTTTCAAGTGCGAAAATGTGTCACATGTAAGCCTGCATTATGTATTTGTCGCCAATGTATAAATATGGAGGCAGTCCAATGTAAATGCAATATTTCTCTGTAATACATGTAAATGTGTATAAAAGTAGGCCTAATGCAATAGGATATACTATATAGGCCTATTTAATTCTGTGATGTGAGAATGCAAATGTATGCAATAATAACATTATGATGTGAGGTATTGTAGACTGCAATTATCCTAAAGTGCAGAATTTTCATGCACTTAGTGAATGAATAGGCCTGTAGATAGTGCAATATATGCAAATATGCAATAAATATATATACATATACCATTCAATGTTTTTCTTAGCTTTGTGTCAACGACCTACTGACCTACTTCTAAACGCATTACTTTGTCTTGATGTTTCTATTGTCCATGCAGTGTGACCTCCTAATGAGAGAATCCTTGATTATGGCTCCTAGAGTCAGAGCTATAGGCTAATGAATCTGTGAGGTAGGCTACTTAAAACTCTAGAAATACGCCGCCGTTTGTCAGTTTACCATCCTCTTTCTCCTCCTCCTCTTCATCCTCCTCCTCATCATCATCGTCGTAGTCGTCGTCATCATCATCATCATTATCATCATCATTATCATCGTCGTCATCATCGTCATCGTAGGCTAATCGTCATCGCCATCGCCATCGCCGTCAAAGGATGACCTTTGTAGGATGACCTTTGTAGGATGACCTTTGTATGATGACCCTTGTAGAATTACGCATGAAAAATAATTTCCTATAAGCTGATAAGCTGATTCAGAGTGTTACACAGCACTGCAATAAAATGGGATTATGTGAAACTCGGAGTTTTATCTTCTGGTGAATCTCTCTTGAAGAGCAGCTCTATGATTACAAATCTGCGAGCACACGCAGAAGATATTAATCCCATATACTGCACTTAATGTTCCCGTATCTGCTTCATAATTGATAAGCCGAGACTCCATTCTGAGACACGTAACATATAGTTAAAACGCTAAACACACCATTTCGACAAATAAACTCTCGTATACTTAACCCTCTGAGATATAAAAATATACGCAAATGATACATTCACTCATTGGATGCCTTTAATGATCTTTACGTAAAGAGGAAGTGCTTGCAGCCCATGCATGCAGGTGTCGTCTTCTGCGGTCTACTATGCCAGGGTATACCAACCACCCCCTCAGATTTTGATTTCGCTGCAGCCTGCTGCTACCGTCCACCTTCTGATTCTGCTATACAGTATAATTATGTTAGACCTGAAGTCTCATCTTTCTCAAAATGCTTCCCTCCCATCAGTAGCATGGTTCTGGCCCTCTGCATGCTTGGTCCGAATTGACCTTTGCTTCTGCAGTCCAATATTATTGATGTCGCTCTGGGTTTTGAAATTAATGCAGATTTGCGTAGGGGCATGGCTGCATTATTGTAAGACTAGGCCTAGTCTTAAATATACCTGCATACGACCATTATGCATACATACATACATACATAGTACATATACCGTGAATGATATACGAACATACAAACAGACGATATGCACTTATAAGGTGCGTGACATTGTATAGCATATGCATAAATTATTCAATGTATATTAACGCTGAAACCAATTTTCAATATACAGAGTCACTGCTTGCAATGACCCATGCATGCAGTAGTATATGAGCATTGCAGCAAAATAACTTGGGGTGGAGTGGAGGTCAGACGTTGATTTATGTGAAGTTGGGGTTATTCACAGGAAGACTTTACTATGGCGGCATGCATAAGAAAGACTATAATGGTTTGAACTTCGCAACCTCATGGCAATTCTCACCCTGGCTTGACCCCATATATATAAACAATCAGGTTCTTATGACCGAATCTTAATTCGTTCGTCGGAATTTTCCTGTTTGTTGGTCGGAGCAATGAAAGAGAGCGTCGTCCTGGAAGAGAGAGTGACCACAATAAGACCACCACCATCGCCATCGTAGCAGCGCATGCACGAGGGGCAAGCGCGCCATTTCGAAGCTGCAGCGCTCATGAAGATCAAAGGGTTAATACTTGTGGATGGTCATCACAGGAGAGAGATGATCGCGTGTAATGGGACGTAGGATGGAGGACGCGTCTCTATATCTCGAGTCTCCAATTCGATTATTTCCAAGACCAGGCACGTCACGGCCACACCGGCCCCGCCCGTGCCCCGCCCGTGCCCCGCCGCCCCGTCTTCAGCAGGTCTTTGCACTCCGACGACCGACCCACGCCTCCTCCTCCTCCCTGTCTGTAGAGGCAGCTGAGACGGTGTAGGAGGGGAAGGAGGAGGACGCGTCACTATCATCGCATCGCAGTAATTAGGAAAACCGAAAGGCATTGTGGGATTTGTGGGGTCGGAGCGAATGGTCGTTGGAGAAAATGAAAAGCGGTTGATGTTGGTGCATCGCATGAAGATTGAGTGAGACTTCTATTCGCATTGAGGACGAGACATGTAGAGAGAAACAGAGAAAGACAGACTTGGAGAATAGATAGATAGATAGATAAATAGATGGATGGATGGATGGATGGGTGGGTGGATGGATGGATGGATGGATGGATGGATAGATAGATAGATAGATAGATAGATAGATAGATAGATAGATAGATAGATAGATAGATAGATAGATAGATAGATAGATAGATAGATAGATAGATAGATAGATAGATAGATAGATAGATTGATTGATTGATTGGATGGATGGATGGATGGATGGATGGATGGATGGAGGGAGGGAGGGAGGGAGGGAGGAGGGAAGGATGGAGACATACATACAGACAGACAGACAGAGCTTTGTAAGGAGGGCGATAACAAATTTCAATAATTTCTGCATTTCTATAGCGCCCCTTGTTACTCAGAGGCGCTCCAGACTACAGCGCATCATAGTTTCACGCCGAAGCGCACGAGCAATAATATTGCAAGTCTTGAGGTCTTGCTCAAGGTCCGTATACGCGACGGCTTGCGTGTGGATTCGAACCTGGAACCAGTCGTCTGCCATGGACCGAACCCACCACTATTCATGTACCACTGCGCCCCGTTATGATAATTTGTCACATCGCATTCAATCATGTAATCCCATAGGCTGCAGTGGAAAGTTTTGCTTGAACCTAAAACGAGTACAAAAAGGCAATAATTATGTCTATACTCTAGAGTCTAGAGCAGCGAATTATCTAAAGAGAGTTGTATACACTGGAATACTTAGTTCGTGATTCTGTTGTTCCATCGGCTCAATGACAAATTTTATGTAAATCAGTGACGACTGAAAATTGCACGCGGTTGTTCGACTGCAGTCGATATTCATGAAGTACATACATATTCATCTCCTATATATCCAAGCGTTAGGTCTCCCCTCCCTCCATTCTTCCCTCCGTTCCTTCCTCCATTCCTCGTCCTTCCATCCCATACCTTCTTGCGTATACCACCGACCCTCCCTCTAGCATAGCAAACTCCCTTCATGTGTCCACAATGCGATGTCAAGCTGTTGCGTTCTACATTGTACATAAGGTTTGATGAATAGGGAATTCAACCCCGGATCGTGTATATATGTTTCGTGCAGCATAAACACGACGTTGTTCTGACCGCAGATTACATAGATCTATATTATAAGCTCACATACAGTGAGTAAACAGGGTATTATACGAATATTTTACCAATCAATGCTGTATTGCGATGGTTTGTTCGCTATTTAACAACAATTGATCTGTTATTTGACAGGCTTCGTATAGAACGATAAAAGGTTTCTTAACACTTTGATGGCAAGCTGCAATGGTTTCCCATCACTTTCAGTAGGCCTATATACAGGGGCGAATCCAGGGAGGCCTAACCGGCCATGGCCCCCATTTAAAAATGTCATGGGACATGGCCTCCTATTTGGTTTGAAATTAGCAATACGAATTAGCAATACGAATGAGGTGTCATGACATATTGCCCCCTCCCCATTAAACAAATTGCATGGGACGTCCCTCCCCATTTTAATTTAATGACCAAAAAGGCCATCAACTTTTTGGGCGACTACTGACGAAATTTTTTCCCCTGTCCCAAGGCCAAAGATTTTGGCCCCCTTTCGAACAGTTCTGTATCCGCCACTGCCTATAAATTATATACATGACATACATGTAGCCTACATTACAATTGAAGTTAAATTACTGAGAGTAATGGGAAATCAGTGCAGCTTGTCCTTGAAGTATTAAGAAACCTTTTCTCGTTCTGTCAAATAGCATAATATCAATCTCAACTTCAATTTCATATTATCTCATTCTTGGAAAACGTATAGTCTATAGCTATAATTATATATAAATTATATGAATCGTATACAGGCCTACGAACACTCATCTATAGTAACTGTCCATGCAGTTATATCAGGGCCGGATTAAGGCATGTTCAACATGTTCCGCGGAACAGGGGCCCCCACACTTTAGGGGGCCCCACAAATGTGTGGGAAAAAAATTCCGCAAATTTCTGCCACACGACTATTTTCCCAAAAATTTCGGTTGATAACTAAAAAAATAAAAAATAAAATATAAAAAAAAGTCATCAACTTTTTTGGGCGGATGAAATGGTAAAATTTTCCCAAAAATTTCGGCGGATGACTAAAAAAAAAAGTCCTCAACTTTTTTTGGCGGATGAAATGGTATAATTTTCCCGAAATTTTTTTAAATTTTCCGCAAAATTTTTTCGAACAGGGCCCCCACAAAAATTCCCGAACAGGGCCCCGACATTCCTTAATCCGGCCCTGACTGTTATATATATATATATATATATATATGTGTGTGTGTGTGTGTGTGTGTGTGTGTGTGTGTGTGTAAACTCTCAATTTACGTCAGCATACATACATAAGCAACAGTCCCATTGAGCAGCATCATCCTGCAGTGCTTCCTGCTGTTCATATAATGACAGAAATCTGATATAAGAATAGGATTCAATTGCAAGACTTAATTGTTCTTCTTGACTTGTCTGCTGCTTTCGATGTTGTGCACTATTTTCTCTTTTGCATCATCCCATTGCAACACTATAGAGGGCCTATTGTTTGGGATTTCTGGTCATTTACTATAGCACTAACTATATGTTTTAATGCTATCGGAACGCAACCCTACATGCATGCAGTGTGCTCTTAATCAGCATATTATGCATGGTAATATTGTTCATTAGTCTAATGCTTTGTTGACATTGTATGCTTTGGTGTCCAATAGAATTCCGTGCTTTATATAATTATAGGTCTGTTCATTTTGGCATTTTATGCACCACATTATGAATTTATTTATTGATCTACATAATAATGTATTATGTATATACTCATTTAAGGATATGCTTTGTTCACAGAGGTGCATGTATATATCCATTATCCATATACAATGATTATTATGTGGCTTTATATATATGCGCTATATAAATATAAATATATATATATGCTTGCATGTGTATATAATATGCATGTGACAGGCTTGTCGGATGACGTGATATATGACCACAATCGCCATTTTCAGAGGACGAAGAGGACGAGGACGAGAGGACAATGGCTGGACATTGCCGGACAAAATTGCGCCAGATAAAGTATCGATTGTTTGACAGCGGCAGAGATTAATGACGCATCTTTGTCGGCTTCGAATGCTGCTGCTGCTGCTGCTGCTGCTGTTGCTCGGGATGCGGCGGAGGTTGAGAAGGAAGAGGATGCTGAGGAGAAGGAGGAGGAGAAACAGTGGCTGGCGGGGGTGGGGAGTATATATGGGCGGGGAGGAGCATGTCCGTTATGAAGTCCCATGAAGACCTCACTCCGCCATCGACCGCGTATAAATGTTAAAGCCAAATGCCATATAATAAGATGTAGATTAAAACTTTGTCATCCAATATATATATATTATATATAATATATAAATATAACATACATTCATATGTATGATATTATTACACATATAATTATATATATATATAAATGGATATCATATATATGTATAAACAAATATATATCAGTGCATCCAACTAAGCAACGTAAACATGCCTGATGTGTATTAGGTGCTTTTGAAGGGGTACAAAAAGGTGCCATGCATAAGCCAACAGTCGTTTATATTCGTCAGTGTATTCGTTCATCTGTTTGTGTATAGGCCTACGCATAATATGTGTATATCCGTATACGTATGTACTGTGCATGATTACATAATGTATATGTGTATGCTTGTAACGCGTGTATAATACTGTATATCGGCCAAGATCTACATGGACTATCACTGTTTAAAAACCATTTTAGAAGCGCTGTTATCTGTGATATCTGCCTCCATGGATATACATTGTACCCGTATGATACAGGGTGTTGGCCCATGGGTATGTATGTGTGTCACTGGCTAAGTGTCTATGCAACATTGTTTGCTTCAGTGTGTTCATGCATACCCTGTATTAGTATCGTTGCGGTTGTTTCTCTGCATGCATGCATGCATGGTGGAGTATATATTGAAGGCAATTACTCGAGTGATTAATGAGCGCACCAAGCGAACGTTTTCGTCTCTAATCATTGTTTATTGTCTCGTGCGCTGCATGCATGCATGCGACGCGTTCTGGTCGACTGCTTGTTGCAACACATCTCATCTTCCCCCATCGCAATCAAAAGATTTTATTTCATTATCAGATTCTATCTATCTATCTATCTATCTATCTATCTATCTATCTATCTATCTATCTATCTATCTATCTATCTATCTATCTATCTATCTATCTATCTATCTATCTATCTATCTATCTGTCTGTCTGTCTGTCTGTCTGTCTGTCTATCTGTCTGTCTGTCTGTCTGTCTGTCTGTCTGTCTGTTTGTCTGTCTGCCTGCCTGCCTGTCTGTCTGTCTGTCTGTCAGTCTGTCTGTCTGTCTGTCTGTCTGTCTGTCTATCTATCTATCTATCTATCTATCTTTCTATCTATCTATCTATCTATCTATCTATCTATCTATCTATCTATCCATCCATCCATCCATCCATCCATCCACCCATCCATCGGACGGATGGATCAATCGATCCATTCCTTCGTCCGTCCGTCCATCTATGCATCTATCCATCTATCTATCTATTCATCTATCTATCCATCTATCCATCCATCCTTCCATTTATCCATCCATCCATCCTTCCATTTATCCATCTATTCATCTATCCAAGAGAATTGATGGGCGCATTGGAGTTGATGGGAAGATTTGCATGCCTTTGGAACGCGTCAACAGGTCCATCAATTAGAACTTTACAAAGAGACTCAAAAGAAGTTTTGGCACTGCATGGGGATGGGCACATTGAACACAAGTTGTGAAGCACTACCAAGTTCAGTTGACAACAGTTATTTGAGATGAGACTTAAGAAAATCGTGTTTTTGTTACTTTTTGTTGCGTTTTGTTTTTGAATCGTCAAAAGTAAAAAAACCATGAGGGGCCTCACTAAAAGTGATGTAACGTTTGTTCTGTTTGAAATATTTTGATGAAATCTGGCCAACATGTGTAAATATAAATTGTCTTTACGCCTATAAAATTTCATTTCGCAATTCTTACTTCTGGCCAAGATATCGGCAAAAAACCTGGGGGTTCTTTTTTGGCGCACCCTACATGTGCAGTTCTATGGGAACAGAAAGCTTGTCATTATGTAACAGAATGATGCACACGAGAGTATAAGAGAAGTCTAAGTATAACGCATGCCTACAATGTTTGCTTTGATGAGAATCTGGAGTGGAACGACCAGATAACATGTAGGACTTGTAGGCAGCTATAGGTCTTCCGATGGCATGTCGATGGCACATTATTATATCGACTGTATACAAATCTCTCGGCTTATCATCAGTGACGTTGAAATGATCTCCGACCACCTGTATGTCTTAGTTCATTCAACGCTTATTGTGTTGGCTGCATGAATGCGGCGGTGTGGATCACGTCAGCAGTCGACAATGAAATCATAACAAACCATTGAAAATCCACGATGCTGACTCTATTAACACAAAGAAAGTTTGTACAATTGTACATGTACATGTATGTATGCAGCATAGATTTAACGTACAGACGTAAAATATTGGGGCGCGAAGGATTTTGCGAGAAACACGGCTAAACCTCAACAAAAATATTAATTTCTTGGAGCTGAAAATCCGATTGCTGTAATATCTTGACCGCAGTATATCTGATCATCCGTTGCATGGGTAGATATACAATACATGCAGCTTAATCTATTCTTCTGCTGTCGTTTCTGCCCCTGCGTCCAGTAGCTTATAATTATATAATATATAATATATACCGGTAATCTTTATTGCTATATAGCTGCTTTCTCCGCTCGTCCCCCGTTTCGTTCTATTCTTAATTTTTCTGTTGGTGTGTACAGGGTGGGCAAACAATCCCCTTGGTTTTTGCCAATATCTTGGCCAGAAGTAAGAATTTCGAATTGAAATTTTACAGTCTTAAAGGCAATTCATGTCTACACCTGATGGCCAGATTTCATCAAAATATTTCAAACTTATACCACTTTTAGTGAGGCCATCCACCGTTTTTTGACGATTCAAAAACGAAACGCAAAAAATTAGGTCTTTTGCCAATATTTTAGCCACAAGTAAGAATTTCAAAATGAAGTTTTGCAGGCTTAAAAACAATTCATATTTACACACGAAGGCCAGTTATCATCAAAATATATATAAAAAACACAAGTTATATCACTTTTAGTGAGGCCACCCACCTTTTGTTGACGATTAAAAAACGAAACGCAATTTTATTTAGCAAAAACACGATTTGATCAAATAGGCTAACTGTTGTCAAATGAACTTGTTAGTGCTTCACAACTTGTGTTCAATGTGCCCACCACCAGTGCCAACACTTCTTTTGAGTCTCTTTGCAAAATTCTTGATGGACCTGGTGATTAATCTGACAGATTCCTGATTTACCAATTTAATTGTCAACTTGCTAAGTGACGTGCAGCTACGCTGGCACCCTGTTTCTTTTTTAAATAGTAATAATATTAATGATCATCTGGCAATATCAAGGCTATTTGATAACAATTATTTTATTATTAGACTTAATAAAATCGTGTTTTTGCTGCATTTTGCTGCGTTACGTCTTTGAATCGTCAAAAAATAAAGGGCGGCCTCGCAAAAAGGGGCATGGCTTTTGTTGTGCTTGAAATATTTTGATGAGGTCTGGCCATCATATGTAGATATGAATTGTCTTTAAGCCTGTAAAATTTCATGTCGATATTCTTACTTTTGGCCAAGATATTGACCATAATAATAAAATTGTTTTTTTTGTTACTTTATTATTGCGTCGGGTTTTTGAATCGTCAAAAAACGGTGGGTGGCTTCACTAAAAGTGATATAACTTTTGTTTTGTTTGAAATATTTCGATGAAATCTGGTCGTCATGCGTAGATGTGAATTGACTCTAAGACTGTAAAATTTCATTTTAACATAACATAACATAACATAACATGGGTTTTAAGTGGTTCAGAAGACACTAGGCCTGTGTTAGAACCACTGCAAAATTGACCTGGAACTTTTAATACCCCAATTTTCCTAGGTTCCTTTTAAATGCTGTGACCGTGTCCACCGACATAGTGCTGTCCCCGGGCCCAATCCGTTCCACATGTCCACAACTCTAGCACTGAAAACTTTCTGCCCTAATGATCCTTTCGGCTTCTTAAATAATTTGTACCTATGACCCCGAGTTGCTTTGTTTGGTGCTAATACAAAGAACTTCTCCCAACATAGTGCTTCCTTTCCAGTAATGATCTTGTATGCTTCAATTAGGTCTCCTCTGCTCCTCCGTCTCTCCAGTGTTGTTAGCCCACACCTTTCCAACCTCTCCTCATAGCTCATATGAGTCATATCTTTTTAACCCCAAATCATCTTCGTAGCTCTTCTCTGCACTTTCTCCAGTTTTTCAATATCCTGCTTTAAGTATGGATTCCATGCCTGAATGCAGTATTCCAGCTGTGGCATAACCAGTGATTTATATAGCCTCAGTATTGTATCCTTATCTCTAGTAACTATTGTCCTTTTTATCATGCCTAATTTTGAAACGTTTACTTTTGGTCAAGATATTGGCAAAAATCTTACGGGGTCTTTTTTGGTCCATCCTGTATATTATGTGGCTTCACATTTGGACGTTAGAAAGTTTAGTTATAATAATCGATGAGACGGACAGACAGACAGACAGACACTCAGACAGAGACAGACAGAAAGACCAGACAGATTGACAGACAATCGCCCCGATACAGACCGGATTACAGACTGCATGGAGACTGCATGTCGCAACATTGGACTCGGCCAATTTCCTTTTACTTCCGATACGCTATAGACTATACAATGTATACAATATACATATAATGCATACATTTGCGCAATACAATATATATAGTACATTGCTTCAGTGTATATTCTGCACTCTTCTGTATGCTTTCGATATATACATATATGATATATTCAATGTATTGTATATGCATGCAATTACATGAGTCGGGTGACCTGCGTGTGAGTGTGGAGGCCAATCACATGGCTGCCCGTTGGGACCGATTGCGTGTCGACTTACAGTTACATCGACCGAAGAAAGTATACGTATAGTATACGTATAGTACCTCTCCCCACTGCAGTCAATATTATAGCCCCTGTGCTGGTTGTATATATTGACTTTGTGCACATTTGCCAGCAAAATGGTACTATATATTATATATATATATATATATATATCGTATCTCCTCTGCCATCAATGCAAATGCAAACGTGCAAGACCTATCTTAATACATTATGTATATATAGTGCATGTATATATAGACATCGTAATTTAAATATATAGGCCTACATAGATATTTCTATATAATAAAACAAAATACATGGATAAGGATTGCTATTAGACCTTTCCAGACTGCATATAGTAGTGTAGAGCATTGTAGATTGTACATAGCGACTATAAAAGGTACACAGGGAGATATAAACTTCCAATTAGGCCTACAATAATTATGAGTTAATGCATGAATATAGAGCATTATATAGGCCATTTATTTCAACACATAAATATCCATAATACACACTTTTACACAGGCATTTATATATGTTCAGGCCCCTAAGTGTTCGAGTGTGTATTTGTGTTCAAGGCCGCAGCCAGGATTTTGTCTTGGGGTGGGGGGTGGGGTGGGGTGTGTTTATTCAGATCTTGAGCAAGTCAACGAGCAACCAAATAAACTGAGGGGTGTGGAGAAGCGTCATGAGCTCTCAGCCTTTCATACCTATTATTATATCGGGTTAATCTGAGCGGTCAATACATTACAAATTGTATACTATATGCTGCAGTTAGTACTTGGCCTATATACCATGCGTTCTATAGAGTCTCAAAATGCAAATGCATGGGTCAATGATATTTTATTGTGGTAGGCCTACCATGAAAAGTATCAAGGGTTTAATGTTGTTCAGAAGGCGTGTGTAGGCATATAATTATAAGACCATGCATTGGAAAATGCCAGTATATCTATAGAGGGTGAGAGATTGATAATTTTAGTGATTATAGGAATGAGGACGGAATAGTGGTCTTTAAAGAGAGCAGTGTGGATAGGATCAAGTTCGCATTGTATGTTTGGAAAAGAGTTTTAAAAAGTGGCACTTCAGCATGGAAGGCGGGATGGAGAATTTGAAGCGACGAATGAAAGACAGGAGGAATATATGATTTGAAAATGGAAGTGCATATGGATCAGCGTTATACATGTAGAGGAGTGTGAATCAAGGAGAGACGGCAGTTCGAAGCGATGGGAGATTTGGTCCGAGAATTAATTATCAGAATGCACCAGCCATGCAGAGGGAGGGTATGGAATGGAGTTTGGCGTAATATAATAATATTTATGGCCGTCAGTGATGGGAAGTATTTAAAATACTAGTATTTAAAATAGTATTTTAAATACAACCTAAGTATTTTGTACTTGTATTTTAAATACTTTTGTGATCAAGTATTTCTAATTTTACTTAAAATACTTTTTCGGTAGTATTTTGTACTTAAAATTGTGATGATGTTAAAATACTTTTTCAAAATACTTTTAAATCTCACCAGTTGCAATTAGCTATGCAATATGGCATTCTCAACTGCCCTAGGCTTCTTCATAACTCAAACAAAGGAGCCCTTGAACAGAAGGTTTAAGACAAACAATGGCCAGTTAAACAGGCTGATTAGTCATTGTTACGGATGGCTGGGCACCGCTGAACACGGCGGCGAAGTTAATTACAGGTGAATTTGATGTATGGTGTAGGGGAAGAGTTTACGGATCACATGTACAATAATTGTACACGTCTCTCTTACATATTAGTTTTATGAGACATCAAATTGACACGCATATAATTATGTTTGAAATCAGTTTGATGTTTGACACCGCAATGGAAATATCTATGCTGATAAAATGGGACATAGACTAGATGTTAACTATCTAGATGTTTATGAATAGGACAAATGAGGATGGCATTAGATGTGTCTACTGGCTGGTGGAAATTGGAACTTATGAGACCTTAAAACGGGCACAGAGTTTCATTATATTAATGGATCACAGACTACATAGGCCTACTTGACAATTGCAGCATACAGGAAGACACCTATAGATAACACTTAGTTGACCAGTGCTGGACCGCTGGTGTATTGTATTATTATCAAAAGGGCATAAAACAGACTTCGAACATTTACTTTGAAATTAGTCTAGAGGTTTTTCTGATGGGAAGAATTGTGACAGGACGCCTCAACATAGCAGATTTAGTGAGGTATGTATGTTGAGCTTGTGTTCAGCAGTGGACATTTTTTATCCATCCCATTGGGCCAGATTACTGAACAAAACTTTATATATTTTAGTGATTTTAAATTTTGATAAATTACACTGACTAATGACCATTTTTTGCATAAATAGTAGGCTACCGATATTTTTCTATGCCATTAAATTATGTGTGCTTCTGTGGATCTTGATGTTAACGGACTCTGACTCGAACTTGGACCCCATCTCTAGTGTCTTGGGCTTGAACACCTTTGGACACAGACAATGTTTGTTTTTTTAATCAAAATTCCATGTTAAGAATTTTTTGTCGCAATTTAATATGACTTGCTTATTTCTTATATACATGTAGTTTGGTAGTGAGTATTTTGTACTTAGTATTTTAAATACTTTTCCAAGCCAAGCATTTTATACTTGTATTTTAAATACTTTTGTAAAAAAGTATTTTTACTTGTATTTTAAATACTTTTGTGAACAAGTATTTTTACTTATACTCAAAATACTTTTTGAAAGTATTTTCCCCATCACTGATGGCCGTATAGGCTACGGTTTAATATCATAGAGAAGCTTTCTGTGAACTGAAATAAAGCGTATAGCATCTTAATCTTTCTTTCGCATTGTGAATTTCTTCTTCTTTTTCTGTGTCTCACATCTCACATTTCTCTGACCGTCTGAATGTACCGTATTCTCTGTTTCTGAACTCCGCCACTGGTTGCACTCTGCCAGTCCCAGTCCCAAGCCTGGATAAAGAAGGATGGCGTCGCTAATGGTCTTTGTTACCACACAGTGACGTTAAACTGCAAATACACACACACTGTTTCTGCATGTGTCTGTATTTGAACATTTTTGCTTGTCAATGCTTCATCCTCTGCTTCTTTCTGTCTGACTGTCTGTCTGACTGTCTGTCTGACTGTCTGTCTATTTGTCTGTTTATCTGTTTCTCTGTCTGCATGGTTATACATGAATCGAAGTCATGAGGTTATGATCTGTCAGCAAATAAAGCAGCTTGCCGTTATTGGACTTTTGCTAAATGGACGCAATTGTCAATTAACACAATCCTGTTAAGCTATAAAAAATTATGAATACGTGTACGACTAGGCAACATGCATACACACACATACACGCACACACATACACACACACCCTCACCAACACCCACACCCACCAACACCCACCAACACACACACACACACGCAAACACACACACATATACGCACATGCACATGCACCCACACACGCACACGCACATATATATATACATGTATGTGGCGGACATGCCACAAGAGGTATAAGACAAAATAACTACTTACCGAGACTTGGCTGGAGTAAGCATGACTCTCGTTGGGTAGCCTTTTGGCTATGTGTCTTGTACCTGAAACCGGTTTCGTTTTGAGACAGGTTTATAATATTAGGTTTCAGATTCTTCCTATGGAAGACCAAGTATACTTTTTAGGCCAAAGTATAGAGTGTTATCATGTAATTTGCCGGTGGACTAAGACGTGCCACACGGTGCGCCGCTTATATTGCGGAGGAAGCGTTTCCTCCGTATGTGCTTAGATTGTTAAAGCGTTTTCTGCTGCGACTTTCTACAGTGATTTCGGTTGTGTTCGTCTGTCTCCTACAGTGTGGCTTGGCCACGTTCGAACGCGACTACGGCGATCCTTTGTTGAAGCAACGCTAACGTAGTGCGGATTTGCGGCAAGATCTGTCAGGGCTGTGTCTTGTCATCGATCGCTGAGATTCGAGCTGCTGAGGCTGCGTGACAGCTCAGGGAAGAATACAGTATTCGTGATACGCCTAGCGGGCGATCGCAGTATTCTGTGAAGGTTCCGTTGACTGTTGGTTACAGTCTAAGTTACGTGTTCCTTGTGTGTCGTTGTTTCTGTAGAGTTGAGGCGGGTCTCCTCTTTGAAGAACGCGACGGTTGTATCCTTGTTGGTGGTACCGGGTGGTTCGTGTGTAACTTTTGTATTGCAGGTCCTTGGTGGTGGATAATCGACTGTCTGCCAACCGACACGGGATTCTGGCGATCGGTGTTACTGTTACCGGGTGTTTCTTGCGGAGTTTAGATTGTCTGTCAGCCGACATTGGACTCTTGCTGTGTTAGCGATCTTGGTGATCGGTTGTTTAGATTCTTCGTGTGACTCGTCACTTTCTAGAATCTGTTGCTCACCGTTGAGTAGGGAGTAAGTGGTGGACCAAGAGTCCAGGCAAGCTGAGGGCTTTGCAAGGTAGTCTTCTTTACGTTACAGTGCTAGATAAGACCAAGTGTTTTGTCAGGGACTTACCACTGAGGTCAGTAACTGTTGAGAGTAAGGGCGATAAGCGCCATTAGGAAACCTATAAAACAATAGTCTAAATTGTAAACACGGGATTTCCGTTTACCTGTTCCCCAGGCCTCCCGGCCTGTTATTTTTACCTCGGATCTACCGGCGCAGAACAGCATCGCACCACGACGCTCTTGTGAGTTTCCGGCTAAGTGTCAACGGGGAAGTTACCGGCAGCGACAGTGTTTGGGCTGCGAGACTCGTGTCGGGAGAGCGCGTGAGACAAGGGCTGTTTGGAGCCGCGCGTCAGCCCCGGTCGTGCCAAGTGGTTCACCGGCGGTCCAACTGTTGGTTCCTGCGGTCTTCTGCCAAGTCGGCGACCCGCGTTTGTCTGTTGGTCTCGGTGTCGGTTGTGAGTGTTCGTGTCGGGAGATCGGGTGAGGCGAGCACCCCGGCAAGCGCCGCGCATCAGCGCGGGCGTCTTTGCTAGTTTCGTGTCGGGAGAGTTTACGCGCGTGGTGACGGAGGGCGACCGTCGTTGGCTTCAGTTTCCATCGGGCCTACGGACCGCCTCCGCCCGTCGGAGTGTCTGTGTGTTAATCGTCACTTGGGTGATTGTGATCGACAAGATGAGTCGGGCATTTGGCCTGAGAGACTGGCCCTGGCTTCAAGCGATATGGTCAGCGGGGAAGGAATCGGCAGTATTCCCCAGTGGTGGTGTTGGTTCGGTGGCGGCTCGGTGCCGCGTGATAACTAAAGGGAGCGATAAGTCGGGTAAGAAGACGGAGACCGCCGTCGCGAGAAGCGGCGCCCGGCGAGGCCGCTCTGCCTGCGGGAACAAGAACCCTGTGTTGAGCGTCGGTCATCCTTGTGCTCAGGACGTTGCCTACTCGGCGACCGCGGATGAGGCAGAGAGCGGGTCTGATATAGCCGGGCGGGCCAGCGGATCGCAGGCGTCGGTTTCGGGAGCGTCTTCCCCCAGGAGTGAAGTCGCTGGCGAGGACCACGCAGCGCACAGCGACCCGGGAGTCTCACGGCGTCCTGGTAAGACCGAGTTTCTCTCGGGCGCTGAAACGGCACCGCTAAGTGATGCCATCGAACCTGAGGGCGATGGGTTGCAGCGGGGCGATAGCCGAAGGAAGGCGCCCGTAGCGTCTGTGGACTCACCCCCTGGTACGCCACATGTACACATCAATTTATGTATATGCATGTCCATATAATGGATTGATCACAAAGGATTTATTAGTCTCCGAACGTACATATCACTATCCGCAATGTTTTATCAGCAAATATGGCGCGACAGTGGATCAATCATCCATAAGGAAATTAATATTCGTCACATGTAGCATGTTTGACCATGTAGGAGGTTATATGGGCCTACATATATATAATATTATATATATAGTTATATACAATATATCACACATGTAATGAATATGCTCTATATATGTACAATATTATATATAATATCCATAATATGCATGAACATATATACAGGGTGCGCCAAACAAATCTATATAGGTTTTTGCCAATATCTTGGCCAAAAGGAAGAATAGCGAAATGAAATTTGACTGTCTTAAAGACAATTCATAGTTACACATGATGGCCAGATTTGATTTCATGTAAATATTTCAAACAGAGCAAAAGTTATACCACTTTTAAAGAGGCCTTCCACCGTTTTTTGACGATTCTATAAGAAGCAATTTATGTTCATGGAAGGAACTGGAGGTGTGACAGGAGTATATACAAAAGAGGAAAGAAACGAGAATTACGAGAACGAGAATGACGAATAGTGGCAAGCAGAGGGTTAATGCAGGAGATATAAAAGGAGGATGTAGTTTCGATCACTGTTGACCCCCTATACGCAATTAACCGCCGGATAAAACGCAAGTATACGTCCGGCTGCAGAGGGGGCCGCACATCTGCAACAGGTGCCCGGCTAATTTGGCGCGCCCGAAAGGCGGCCGTGAAAATTGCATTAAGCGCCAACGGGGCGCAAGCATATTATGTCTGTATAATTAGAGGTCGAGTGCAGGCGAAACATTGCATGCGAGGACTTCATGACGAGAGGAGGAGGAGAAGGAGGAGGGGCATGAGGAAGAAGAAGAAGAGGAGCAGGAGAAGCAGAAGGAGGAGAAGGAGGAAGAGGAGAAGGAGGAGAAGGAGCAAGAGGAGAAGGGGTAGAAGAAAGAAGAACAAGAGGAGCAGGAGGAGAAGGAGGAGGAGAAGAGTAAGAGCAGGAGGAGGAAGAAGAAAAAGAAGAGGATCAGGAGGAGAGGAGGAAGAAGAAGAAGAGGAGGATAGGAAAGAGAAGGAAGAGGAGAAGGAGAAGGAGAAAGAGAAGGAGAAGGAGAAGGAGGAGAGGAGAAGGAGAAGGAGAGGAGGAGGATAGGGAAGAGGACGGAAGGAGGGATACTGGAGGTCTAAAAAACAGACAGCATGTAGGCCTATGTACGAAAGATGTAGAAAGAAATAACTACAAGAGTGGGATTATAGGAAGAAAAAGCTACACAAAGAAGAATTAGATGCCGTCGAAAACTCAAACTGAATCTCGAAATTTGATCCATGCAATGCCGACTCGATTCACAGGATTCGTTTTTTCATTTCATTTCTTTTAATCATGATGACCTGCACTGCTCGTGTATGTATAATGTATAATATGGCAGTATACAAAGGTTCATATGCTTTGGCCGTCTATCGTTTCTTATGAAAGTGTTTGACAGAGAAAATGTAAACCAGGATCTAACAGGACTTGCATGCATTAAAAAACAGAAGCTATACATGACAGCAACCGAAATATTGTTGAATCGCATGCACTGCCACCAAAAGCCTTATATATACACATGTAAAAAAATATATATACACACATGCATAAATATATATATCATCAGGAACTGATGGTGATGGTCATGACACGACCCTGACCGGATTCTTTTCATGCCTTGCCAGGCTTACCCTGATGCAGATTCTAACATGCACGTGTACGACAGCTGAAACTCTTGGTCTTTCAGCCAATCATATGTCAGCATATGATTGGCGCTGAAAGCTCCTCGCTCTCTCACCACAGGGCCACAGTCATTCTATATATAATATTTTTTTTTAATAGAGTCTAGACCAAAGTGTAATTAACGAATCATTTTCAACAAGCTTTCACTGTTTTATTATGGAGACTTCCCACTTTCAGCAAAAATTTCTCCCTCACAATTCTACATAGATCTATGATTATCATATAATTTATTATAACGCCATGAAACTGGACTACAAGTCAGAGAAGTCACTTAATAGTTTCCAAAGTTTCCAAACCGATTTCGAAACGGGCAGCAACAGTGAAGTACGTGACCTCATCATCATCATCATTGGCATGCCTCTATGGAGCGTAGCCGTTTCCACCATGTGGAAAACTCTTCAGCAGAATGTTCCCTCGGTAACTTGCTATAGGTAAACGCAAGGTAGTCAGATGGCTGGATCATCCTTCAATAACAAGTTCTGACTTGCCGTGCCTCTTCCGCCCTCCAGACCGTTACCCCCCATAGGGGGCCTCCGCTCCTTTGGCCGTCCAGGTCTTCACCCATAACCCAGGGCATGGGCCCTCGTTATACCCCGAGGGACTGGGTCCCCGGCAGAATTTCGTTATCGACAAGCGATATCCACCCCCGCGACGTGGACGCACTGCCGAGAGTTACCCAGGTACGCACTGTGACAGTACATCCTGGGCTGATGGGTTTGGACGTGACCCGATCAATTAATTTGGCAATCAATCAATCAATCAACATTTATATAGCGCCCCTCAGGATACCTATACTCAGAGATGCTCCCGGCCGAAAATGAACAGGAAGGAGGAGAAGATGGAGGATTGAAGAGGAGGGGAGTGTATAGGTAAACGTTTACATTTTCCCCTAGCAAATTATAGTCGACTGCTATAATAATGCAGGGGCAATAAATACTATAGTGGTATCACAACTCGTTGCAGTACAAGACAATACAAGACAATACAAGACAATACAAGACGATACAAGACAATACAAGACAATACAAGACAATACAAGACAATACAAGACAATACAAGACAGGGCAACACAATACAAGACAATACAAGACAATACAAGACAAGGCAACACAATACAAGACATTACAAGACAATACAAGACAATACAAGACAAGGCAACACAATACAAGGCAATACAAGACAATACAAGACAATACAAGACGATGCAAGACAATACAAGACGATACAAGACGATACAAGACAATACAAGACAAGACAATACAAGACAAGGCAACACGATAAAATCGATGCAACCAGACGAGACAGCAGCCTATGATCTGGTAAAATACAATACAATGAGATCGGATGCAAAATGCTTGAACGTATAATGCAACGCAGTCATTCTGGCAGCGACATAAAGGAAGTCAATTATTGTTATTATTGCATGTGATGCTGACGCCGATGGGCTGACTGCTTGATTCCCCCCCCCCCCGAAAGATGGGGTAAATTCCAAATTGCTGATCCGATCTTTCCCCTGATCATTATGCATGGTCGTCGTTGTCGTCCGACTCCCTCCGTCCCTCCGTCCCTCCCTCCCTTCCTCACTCCCTCCCTCTCTCTCCCTCATCAGTGTCCTACCATCATCGTAATTCTTTCCAGTTCGTCTGATGGGTTCCGTCTGTTTTGGACCTTGGGATTAGATGCCAATCTAGATATAATGGATCGTTTTACGATGTCCCCGTATGCAGACAATCTTAATTTTAGTGAAGTCTACAACGAGCAGATACTACAGTGTGGATACATGTAGATCGCGTGCATACAGACATAATATGCATCAATCCACTTCTGTTACTGTTACACTGAAAGTTTGTTCCGCTCGGTTTAAAAAAAGCTGGGCCTTGTTATAGCAATTAACTCTGTGATTGCGTTTATTAAGAAACTTGGGCGCTTTCTAGAAGAGAATGAACAACGGGTTATGGTACCCGGGACACCCGGGTTATTCAAGGATTTCGGAACCCGAGACCGGGGATTAAGCGTAATTGAAACCTATGTTTGAACCTTATACACTAGTAGGCTATGTGTGTATACACACTTACACAATCTACTGGAAATGAAGATTGCTTTTTAACGCTTCCGTGGAAACTGGAGATTGCTTGCAAGCATGCAGTCATTCATGGAAACTCGGTCATTGTCAAATACTTTAACTAGGAACTTCGTGAAAAGCAGTCAATAATACTTTTCATATTCGTTTAGCTTCAAACTGACACGATGTGATTTTTTGTGTATGTAGAATTGTAGATCCGTTCCCGGTTGAATGCAAAGACTGAACAAGATTATTGTGTTTGTTGTGCACATTTACCGAAAGTCAGACCCAGTCGTGCACCCTGCACTGGCAATTACAGACGATTTACAGTTAGCCCATTCGCTTCGTATGAAACAACTTCTATCATAATTTTAGAAAAAGGTCTATTTTATGCAAATTCTTGTCTGTTATCTATTTGGAAAACTTGGGACTTCGTAGCTGAATAGGACGAGGTTGTTCTTATTGCAGAACATAACTTGATGCAACAGTGTATAGAGACTAATCATTACGTGAAGTTGTCATCCCGTCTCAACTCCGATGCCATATCATTCGAAATACTGCACCAACTGAACTCTGCATATATTATACAGTGTGGATTTCATATCTGTGAGGTTGACCGGTGCTTTCGACCATCGCTGGAGAGTCTCAGGAGACTCATTTCAGTGACTTTCCAACTGTATTCAGCGATGTAATGCCACAGCATTTCGAGGCACGCTGCGGAAGACGTGACCTGATTTTCCAGATAGAGGATACTCGCTTGCATCGCCAATCGCAAGTATTTGTTCCTGTAAGGAATAATTACTCCTAAGACGGGTCAAACTAATGCTAACCTGCAAACTCGCTCTAAACCACTGCAGTAGACCTAGTACTCCAAGCACCATCTGCCCATGGCTGCGGCTGGACAGCATAGAGGTTTAGGTCTATACATGTAGCTAATTCCGTGGATAAGTCCGGTTAAAGACCAAGGGGAAATTCAGACAAAATACGGTGACATGTACGGTAGTGAGCGAACTTGTCTGGTACGTGTTGGAGCAAATTAATGGTACACATAGCAAAGAATTTCTAGCAATTGTTTTCTGACTGATTTTACACTTTTACACTAATCAATAATATAAAATTTTAATAGGCTATAGATTAATTGCGAAAGACTGGTTTGAAGTAAAATCGACATTTTTTACAGTCAGTTTGAGTGATTTGTCTAAATTTTGTCCGACATTAGCAAGACAGCCGCGGATGTGTCTCAATTGCTACGTTGATGTCGTCTGTTGCTTCCATCCATATTACTCCTCGTCATTCGACGATGGGCAACAGGCGAATTGTTGTTTCATTAATACACATCGTCTGCTGTGCATGGCCGTGGCTGGCGCGGCAACGGCAACGGGCAAATGCAAATGCACTTGTCCTGGTTGACGTTAATAACGGCTGCACGACCGTTTGAAGTCTCATTCCGAGTCGTCGGAGACTTTGATGGACGACGCTGGCCGCGTATAAATATGGCCATGCATGGCGCATGTGATGATGACGATGATGATGATGATGACGATGTTGTTGTTGATGATGATGATGATGATGATGATGATGATGATGATGATGATGATGATGATGATGATGATGATGATGATGATACGCATTTGAACTGGCAACAGAGTATAATGTCCTCTCGAATGCAGACACTAAAGTTGCTCGAAAGCACTGAGACATAAACTGTCTGGTGTTGAAGCAGATTAATTGACAGTCATCAGCACCAGCATGGAACTTCAGTTCTAGTAATTGGGTTCGGATTAATAAACAGTTCTTGTGCTGGTGAAGTTGTGCATTATTAACATGCATAGCTTTCTGGTCTCGGTCTAAGATAGTTTAGTAGCAAGAAGACATTTTACTCGAAATTTGACTATTTGCCTACTTTTTTTCACCAAAAGTCTGCAAGCTAAGGTTAAAACACAATAAAGCAAACACAACCCGTATAAGTGTCGTCTATATACACGTATATGCTTATACTATTTAGGCGCAGCTACTTGAAGGCAAGAGGAGGAAATTGCTCCTCCTCAGGCTTTTCGTACTTTTTTATGCACTTAACCAATGACCAGGATTTTAGAATTATACCAGTGGTTGATCACTCCTGAACCATGCGCATGGATGTATCATTTAAGTTAATTGTCTCCTCTTGAATTTAAGTCTGGATATAGGGGAGGGAAGGAGGGGCTACGTCCCTGGTCGTTCATAAATTGGAAAATGAGATACACTCGCAAAATATCATGGTAAAACGCATAGCAACTTTTTCATTAGTCGCAAGCATTTAACGCCGGACGGATATTCCACAGTATGACGTTTAATTAAATTTCGAAGTTGAAATTAAACTGGAATAATAAAACAGAATGATGATCATTGTGGATCATTACTTTCTCCATCGATGAACATTTTATAGTAACGGCGTCATAATAGAAGTCATTCGTTAATATGATTCATTATGGGACAATATTATTGCTATTGCTCGCAATGCCATGCACAGTATACATAGTGCCTCACGCATTGATCAAGGCATTACGCTTCAGCAGTGCATGCAGGGCCTACACCACAGTGTCTGGAACAGTTGGGCAAGTCCAATCAGTATCTCTGTCATTTTCAGACATTGCTTCCTGCATGCAGTGGTTCAGATGATACCGACAGATATGACTGATAATTTATCGTTCTGTCTAGGGATAATGCGCTTTTTCGATGGAAGGCGGTGGACAAACGTCACTCTGACCGTCGGATCGGCGACGCCTTGAGCCACCGCCCGATCGCTCCACCGTCAGCGGCGGCGTCGGCGGCGGGCGGCGGCGGCGGGAGAGCCCACTGTCGCTTGCCGTCGTCAGTGCTGCTGCTGCGGTGGTGGTGGTGGTATTCGGTAGAGGAGCCTTGGCGGCGCCGCTCGTAAAGAGCACAGATAAGGGGATTTGGGTTATTGGACGGGGAGAGACTATACATGCATGGGGACCGTCCGTCGGAGGGAATAAGCGGCGATGCCAGAGGAGTGCGAGGGGAATGCGGGGAGATAAAGGGGATTTCGAAGGATGTATATGGGGGATTCGTTGCGTATGTGCATGTGAACTGAAGGGTTGGTTGCATAGGGGAGTGGACCGGATGGAGGATTGGAGGGATGGATCGGAGTGAGTGATGGATGGGTGGATTGGTGGGTGGGTGGATGGATGTATGGTTGGGTGGATGGGTGGGTGGATGTATGGATGGGTGGATGGGTGGGTGGGTGGATGTATGGATGGGTGGGTGGATGGATGTATGGTAGGGTGGATGGGTGGGTGGGTGGATGGATGGATGTATGGATGTATGGATGGGTGGGTGGATGACGGGATCAAGGATTGCTAATGGAGGGATGCAATGATGGTTGATTGATTGACTGAAAGGATGGATGAAGATGCATTGGTGGGTGAATCAATGCATGATACATGGATCAATGGACAATTGACTAAGAGGAGGACGTCAGCGATCTATAATAATAGCTGAGCTTCTTCTTCTTCTTCTTCTTCTTCTTCTTCTTCTCCCGACGTTCTATTTGTCTGGCTTTCTTCAGCCGCATCTTGCTGAGCATAATTGACCGTGACCAGCTGACAACGTCCTCATCGCCCTCCATTGTCAGCAGCAACAACAACAGCAGCAGCAGCAGCAGCAACAGCAGCAGCAGCAACAGCAAGCAGCCATCATCCGCCAAAGCAAAGCTCCCTTCGATGACTTGTTGCTGCGTCTGACGCATCATTACGATGCTCAGTGCGTTGCCAGGCGCCGCATCTTCTGTATAGTTCAGCTGCTGAAGCTGCTGAGGCTGCATGCGGTGGCGGGTTGCGTCTTCATCTAACTCATATATAACAGGACAATATCAATGCATTGGACGGCTCCAGTGTAGCCAAATTTCAGCTTGTCTTTTGTGTCTACTCTATAGCATAATTATACCATATACTAGACCTTTAGTTCAGTCTATATTCAACTATTGGCCATCAGCCTATGTATAGTACTGTGTTGTCGAGTACTGGTTGCACTCTGCCAGTGCCAGTCCCAAGCCTGGATAAAGAAGGAGGGCGAAACTAATCATCTTTGTTATGGCAGTGTCGTTAAACATGTAGTAAAACAATGCATATTCTTAGTAGTAGATCATCTTTCGGATAGAAATTTGGTTTTAGAAATTTGGTGTTAGAAATGGCTCGTTTGGGTTCAACGAAGAAATTGTTATTAATACAGCGAAATCAGAAAAGGGAAGGGCAATTTAAAATAAGAAGAAAGTAGCATTATTTTTAACTAACTAGGTCTACAATAATAAGCTGAACTGGCTTCCAATTTGTTTTCAGTACACAATCGTCGCTAGTGTGTTCAACTCTTGGAAACAATTCAGCTTATCTGAAGTTTGATACATGTAGGCTAGATTAGTTTTATTGTCATTGTTATTGCATTGTATTGAAGGCTGTCTGTTCTGTTAGTAGTTTAGATTTATGTCTTCTGTCAATTGCATTCTTGTGCAGTGTTTCAATTGCATAACTGTAGGCCTACACTGTATAGGCTAACCGGCTGCTGTCTGTTAACCAGATTGCTCAATAAATAGAATTATTATTATATTAACCAGATGGCTGTCGATGTTGTCGCGAATTAATCCGCGAATTTCACGATGCGTGTTGTCGACAAGAAAAATAATCTCTAAGCCAAAAGTGGATAAGAGACAAACTTCGTGCTTTTTCATAAGCTTTAAGACGCCGCAGTAGGTCTACGAGTGTTGATAGGCCTACATGAAAAAAAATTATTTCTAATTCTTTCATCAAAATTGCAATGCATTGTTTATTTGTTGCAGACTGAATGGAGTGTCCTGCAGCATGGGTTGTTGACATGCAGAAATTCATTGATCATCACATCACATCAGAGAACACATGTTGACACTCGCAACAGCAAGGTGATCTAAACATTTCACATGTGACACAGACAGTTTCACATGATTTATAAATGTTCTATATATAAATATTCGATATAAATAATTATGTCGGCGATATTGCTTCAAACAAGACCGATGCCTCGAAGATCGCATTTCATAATGTTTGCTATAATTATATGAGAGAAAGCGAGTAGGCAACATGTAAGTAACATAGAGAAGATGAGGGATGTGAAGATGAAAGGTTAATTAATGATGTCATATCACTGTAGAACCGACGGAAGTGTTATATGAAACGCAAGAATTTCTGTGTTTGAACCACAGTATTATAGACCGTCACAAGTCATGTAACATGTATTCATTGTCACGTATAGGTCCACATAGCCTAAAAGCTATGTTGAGGCATGCATGTATATTCGTAGGTATACATAGGGCTATATATAATACATATAGGCCCAAAGCAGACTATGCCTATATACAGGCCTATATGCCCACCCTGTATAAGCTTACACGTCGTTGTAAATCTTTGGAAATGCAGGCAGGTTAATTTGCAATGATAGGCCTATAGGGATATAAAATTATGGGAAGTTGCCACTAGGCCTATTGTAATTTATTCGCGAATCCACAATTTCAACCGATGTTATAATTATTAGGCTATGTGTAAACCAATCAACCGATTAGTGGTGCACGGGTCTCAACATAGCACTGGCTGTTAATAGCAGCCAGTGCTATATGAGACCCGTGCCACGTGACAGCACTTGCATCCTGACACTGAGTTCGTGATTTCTTATCCATGTCTTAGTCAACTCATCTATGACGAGTATATGCTTATTGAGACTGTCGGTGGAAAGGTGAGACGGTGAGGGAGAGGTTTGGTCACCATCCAATCTCAGTAATATTATAGGCCGATCGTTTTTGCTTTTACAATAATTAATTCGCCCGATGGAGCAATATCATTTTTCACCAATCCGACTTTTTTGGCATGAATCCTGTTCACCAATCCAGCTTCCATGTAGGCATGGATTCGTTTCTTCAGTCCAGCTTCTAGTTAGGCAAGAATGCGTCTAATCATTCCAGCTTCCATTTGAGCAACAATTGTGCTTTTAATAAATTCAATTGCTATTTAAGTAACATTTACTTTTCTTCAATCCAGCTCCAATTTCAGCGACAGTATTTTCATCGATCCCACTTCCATTCCGTTGAAAATTTTTCTCATCAATCCGACTTCGATTATCGAGAATTTTTTTCGTCAATTCAACTTATTTGCGGCCCACGCTTAAGCCCATTTAATTGCGAATAAGTTAGAATGCTAAAGCGATAAATTACCTCATCGTATACCCTCCCCTCGACCTCATATGCCGAGGCTAAGAAAATAATGACGTCGCTGACTTTGGAAGTTTAAGTTTGGGTTGTAATATAGCTTGCACATTCCGATGTTCATTTATTTAATGTGAGGAATAAAATTCGCAACTTGTACTTAAGTAGCAATTAAGCAACATGATGTGGAACTTACAACGAAAGACATAATATATCCCAGCAGAAATCTCCCGTACGCCTATGCATATTATACAACAGTTGTATAATAAGCTTATGCATAGGCGTACGGGAGATTTCAGTTGTTGGGGGGCTATGACTGAACTTCTGCCCGAAAAATATATCCGGCAAAAAGTACACAATCCGTTCCCTCTTCGACGAGTTCTTTTACAATTTACATGGTAACAAATTCTGTCAGTGATCTATTTGTCTTTACACTGCAGCTCCACTTACTAGTAGCCGTGCATGGACGAGATCTTTTGTACACTTTTACACTGTGTCCGGAAAAAAACCATCCAATTTTGTAAATATGAAAATAAATAGTAAATATTCACCGATTTTTACAATTCAAACACCATTTTAATCCTGACATATTTCTCTAACAATTGTGAAAATATAAAAGTTCCAGTCCAAATAATGACGTCATGATGACGTCAGTTGCATCAAAATGCATATAGCCGGCCATTCATGCATGGTTCGGTTGGTATTATTGGCTTTTGGTAAAACGGAAATCCATTTAATAGAACCAGAAGTGAAAATAAATGCAGCTTATTAGAGGGATTGTCTGCTCTATAAAAAAGTGGTGCCTGATATCCGGGAATATTCGGAACAATAGCCTACACATTTCAACAAAATAGCGCTTCAGCTCACTGAGTTCGTGAATCTGTTGACCTGTTGACTAAAAAGACTCGGAATTCATTCATCTTAATCTTTGGCCGCAAAACGGCCGCCCGCTTAAATCCCACTGATAATAAGAGTTGGAGATTGATGGAGGAGAAGGTGCAGGCTACAAGACAAGGATAAGAGACATTGAAGAACTCCGTAAGCGAATTGTTAACGCCTCGGAGGTTTTGATAAGCTGGTTATCGATGCTGCTGTTGGGTATTAGCGCGACCCTTTTGACGCTTATGTTGAAGCCAATTTGACCACAAATTGCAGTCTGACATAATTCAGATATAAAAATAAAATTGAACTTACATTTATTATTGATAATTTACATGATAAAATATTGAAATTGTGGATGATTTTGCGCATTTATCTCTTAAATTTGACTTTTTGTGCAAATGACGTCATTATGACGTCATTATTTGGACTGGAACTTTTATATTTTCAGCAATTTTAGACAAATATGTCAGGATTAAAATGGTGTTTGAATTGTAAAAATCGGTGAATATTTACTATTTATTTTCATATTTACAAAATTGGATGTTTTTTTTCCGGACACAGTGTACATGTATTCTTCCATCAGCCTATCTAGGAAGATGGCGACATCAACTGGACTGCAGAAGATGAGACCAGACTAGAATTGATCACAAAAGATCAGATCAGAATGGATTTGGCATGACAATTAAAGATCAGATTCTGGGAATAATATATTAGATGAGATTGAATCGGATTGACCAGAAAGACAAAATCATGTATCACCAGAGACGGATGGATCCAGTACAGCTGCATTGATCATATTATTAGTGCCATAGACTGGCATACAGAACGTCTGCCATTATAAACGTGAACACTGAACAGACGTTATTTCATGGCTAGCAGGCGATCAGATCGAGTTCATCTATCCACCCACTCACCATCTATCCATCTGTCCATCCATCCATTCATCCATCTATCCATCCATCTATCAATCCATCCATCCATCAGTCCATCCATCCATCCATAAATCCATCTATCCGTACATCCATCTGTCTATCCAACATCCAACCTTTTATCCATCCATCCATTCATCCATCCATTCATCCATCCATTCATCCCTTCATTCATTCATACATGTATTCAACCCAACCAACCACCCGCACTAGGGTGGTCTTGAAAACTAAAAGTTGTTATTTTCCCGATGGTACCATCCTCATCTGTTATCTTGCCTTAGAAATGAATAACAGAATTTTTTAAAATTTATTCATTGATGTTTAGAGGTCGCTCTATGCTCATAACTTTTCTCTATTTGCGAAAATATTGCTATTAATAATGGCGAAAAAGTAACAAATCAGCATATCAAACAAACGGCAAAGACTATTTAAAATAAATGCAACAAACTGAACAATGTGGACTCTAAGAGACTGAGTGATGAGCAGACCTATTAAATATTGACACAAGGTCAGTCATTTAGTCTTAAAGTAATAGATAGTTAGGCCTACTGCAAAGGCTTCAATTTAGCAAACAATAGCTGTGCCATGATGAAGAGAGTTTTTGACTGCTGGAGTCCCAGGAGTAGTACAGACTTCTTTGCCTGCGGGAACTGAGCTCGGTGCTCAGAGACAACCTGCAATAAGTATTGTTTTTGCTCTTCATTGTTTGTTATGGATGAGTTGTATTCTTGGATGAGCTTTACACCACGCTCGGCAACGTCGTTCACAACCTTGAGGCTTTGTGCGCACTGCTTCGCCTGCTGATAGTCCTCTTTATCTTCCCATTGCTCAGGATCAGTTTCGGTTAAGAACTTGCAAGGCAGTTGAAGTATCTCAAAGAAGTTGAGAGTATTGGCCGTTACAAAGTCTTCCAGCTGCTTGCTGTCAATACTGTTCACCTCCACTTGAATGCGATTCGGTGGCTCATTTGCTCCTGGATTCTTAAGTGCTTCGACCATCTTTCTCTTTATTCCATGATTCACAGCAGAGTCAAAAAAAGGCCAAGGCTACCATCTCCTCACTTATATACCACAAGTGTCGGGAAAGAGCCTTGGTTGCTGCCACAGAAATGGTGTCATTTATCTCTTTGTACTTCAAGAGAGATTTCAGAAGCCGAAGGTAATTGGAAGGCGCTGTAATCGGGTTGGAGCAAGAAATCCATGCTTCTGTGTATAGAAGAGTAGCAAATATGCTGATGTCTTTGAGTGACTTTTCTTCACGGGCTGTAAGTCGAAATTGCTCTCTGAACATCCAAATTTTGATGGAGTACAATATTTTTGCCATCCATCTGGCTCTATGCAATGCACCGGGTGCCATCAATCGAATTCCACGTGGTGGAATTTCGCCAAGAAAGATGACAGTTAGTTCAAGCAATTCGCGGTAGTCATCTCGAGGCTGGATGCTACATTGCAAAGCATTTTTCGCAAAGTCAATTGCATCAAGTCTGAGTTTGTTGTGCGCTGTCAGAATTTCTGAACATTTCGGATCTTGAAGTGCTGTCATGAATTTACTATGATCCATATGTGGCCATTTCTCACGAAACCGCTTGAAAGGTGCAATGTCTGGACCATTCGATGGTCCAAATGAATGTTTGAAGACATCACCAAGTATGACTTCGTGCACATGATGCCGACAAGCAAGATGAGGCAGGTCTTTTTCAAGTTTAGTCTCGATCAGAGAACATGCACCTGCTTGATATCCCGTGTTTGATGCAGTAGTATCGAAGCACATTGCTTTGACTCTGTCTGCCAACTCCCAATCCTTCAACACACTCACAACAGCGTCACTGGTTCCTTCGCCTGTGCCACGATTTAACTTTGGCACTCCAAGTAACTGGTCCACTTCATATCCTGAGACCAGTATTGGCAATCTATCAACCGACTCCGTTCCAGTAATGTCAGGAAGAATTTTTCCATCCCAATGTACAGTTAGAGGTACTGGTAGGCCTACACCTCGCTGACTGAATCCGAGTTTAGTGCTGCCATTGATCTGACGCCGATTTGCAATCCTGACTCTGCGAATTGAGGTTCGACTGATTGCAAGCACCGCAACATCTTGTCCCAGGCTTTGTGCCGTCGCTGCAAGTAAATATGTAGCCTCTCGGTCACTCACATTTGTGCGGTCGAGAGCTGAAGCTAACTCCGGTGAGATCATGTTTAAAGGTTTTTGCCTCTTTCTGGTATTGGAATGTTTTTGCCTCTTTATGGTATTTGAAACATCATATTCAGCATCATCATCGTCAGAGGAAGAGGAGCAAGAGGCGACGATACTGCCTGTCTCTGCATCTAACAGGTGCACTGAAGATGACGTGGCATTGTCACACCTTTTCTTGCGCTCTTTCTCCAGGTGATGCAGTTTGTGTTCTGCCATCTTCCTTCTCTTTCTACGTTCTTCTTTGCCAGCCAGTATTTTGTCCGCTCCTGCCATGTATCCCTTCCTATCTGTACGCTGATCAGTTAAGAATGAGCGATCTTCTGGAATTTTAATGAGAGTCATGGCATTTGCATGCGCTATGTCAAACAGTTTATCGGTGTCCACCTGAAAATTAGTTTCATTTGTCATTTGAGCTGTGGTAACTCGTTTTGAGTTCTTCTTCAGTTTGATCCATGTGTCAAACACTTGCTCCAGTTTCTCAATAGCATTTCTCTCTATGGTCGTTGGGATGCTAGCCATATTCCACAAGTTTAGCACTTCCCGGACAGCACACATTGCACTTTCTCGAATCGTCTTTTTTAAGACCTTATGCTGGTAAAAGAAAACCGACAAAACCTGGCGCGTTGTTGGAAGTTTCGTCCCTGGTAGCTTGTCATAAATGTGTCCAACGAGCCATACTTCAGATGCGCTCCGCGTCTGAATTAGGCCTAGGCCTATTGCTGTTTTGCTTGCACTAACTGTACTTGCCACTGAAATTAAGTAACAATAGAGTCAATGTCACTACATAATAAACAATAGCGTTAGAACCAAGTATTTCAAATTGGATAAAACTTTGACGTCATTTAGCAACAAAATTACAAATAAATCATTTCCTATTTCTTTTTTAATTAACAATCTACTATTCTACAAATTAATTTAGAAGTAATTAATTATGGTTGTAAACTTTTGATACTTACTGTGAAGCAATCGCAGGTGTGCATCAATTTGAGAATATGCGCAGCCTTTTCTATGATTTGTCGTATGTTTAAAATTTAAAAACAAACTGTCATTTTGCAACAGGAAGTGACGTCATAAAACGAATGAAATAAGTAAGTAGATGAAATTAAAATGCAAGTAGATAAATTAAATAAAATCGCAAGTAAGTAACTTGAAATGAATTATTAAAAAGACCAGAAAATGTTGTAAATTCTGGACAAGTTGACAGTAATTGACCTTGTAGAGCGACCTCTATAGTTAACGCAATTTCAATAATATTTGGCAAGAATCATTGTTACATGATGCATAACAGAAAAAAATGGTACCATAATGCATCAGGTAAATTTTATTTTTTTACATGCATTTGAGGACCACACTAACCCGCACCCATCCAGCCACCAACCACCCATCCATCCATCTGCTCATCGCTTCATTCATCCATCCATCCGTCCATCTATCAGTCCGTTCCTCCATCCTACTGTGTGTGTGTGTCTCTCTCTCTCTTTTTCTCTCTCTCTCTCTCTCTCTCTCTCTCTCTCTCTCTCTCTCTCTCTCTTTGCCTTTGCAAATCAGACGAACGGACGGACGGCCTGCAGTCTGCTAGTTCCGTGTTAGCATTTGTCTCTGTTTGCCTACAGATAAATCGAGTAAACAATGGATTCCTTGGCTGCAGCTCTGACTAATTTGAATAATAATAATTATATCATGTGAGGGATACACATGTGTGTGTGTGTCATATTATTCTGTGTCCGCATAGTATATGTACGTCACAGAATCATTCTGCACCAAACAATCCTTATAAGGACCGCGGCAATGGATGGTTATTGTCTGATCGGTTGCTGATAACAACGGGGGGTTGTGACAGACAGGTCGTCATGGCAACGGTCTCCTTGGATATGCTATCACTGGATCAGTTGCGCGCCATCCGCAGGACGGAGCAACCTGAGACTAGGAAGATGGCGGCATCATCATCTGCAGCAGCAGCAGCAGTCCGGTGCGTGATGTCATTGCGTGACGTTCCAGTTACAGCGCTGTCCACCCACCCATCCATCCACCATCCATCCATCCATCCATCCATCTATCTATCCATCCAGCCAGCCGTCCATCCATCCGTCCGTCCGTCCGTCCATCCATCCATCCGTCCGTCCGTCCATCCATCCATTCATCCATCCATCTATCCATCCATCCATCCATCCATCCGTCCATCCATCCATCTATCCCTCCTTCCATCCATCCGTCAATTTCTTTGTCTATACATTAGTCCCCATCCGTCTATATTCGTCCCCCGTCCCCTCCTCCTCCATCTGTCCATTAGGCCGTTCTTCCTTTCGTTTGTACTCCACCTGTCTGCCCGGTCCATGCATCCGGCGCATATCGTTCCGTATATCCGTCCATCCGTCCATCCATGGCTCCAGTCAAACTGACGGTCCATCTCCCCATCCGTCCATCTGTTTCCCCCCAGAATTTTTCGTTCTTCTGTTTATCTTTTTTCATCCTCACATCCTTCCATACATCCTTCCATCCATCTGTTTGTCTCCAAATCAATTTTTCCTCCGTCTTCCATTCTGGCTTTCCATTCTTCCATTCATACGTTCTCCCGTCAATTCAGCTTCACATCTAGAAGCCTTTATGAATTCATTCAGTTGCTGCTTTACTTTGGTCTCAAGGTAAAAGCATCTTATCCGTCCACACAAAAATATCGCTGACGTCCGAGAAATAATTATGTTCTTGCAGATGACTTGATGTGAATTGCGGAAATAGAAAACGTACGTCTCCTCACTCATCCATGCTGCTACCCGACCTAGTTTCTCTGCAATAGTGTAATTGTAAACACCTGTCCCAAACTGGTCATTCCAACGCATTTCGCCTTGTGGATAGATGATCTTTGCAATTGTTTACCTTGTACGTTCCTGGATTATTTATTTTCCATATAAAAGTCTCAAATAGAAGATGAAGGGGAGAAGGAAGACAGAGAAAGAGAAAAGAGGAATAAGAGTAAAGTGAATTAGAATTGGAATTGGCGTAATAGAAGGATTGAAATGTAGCGAAGAGGATTAGAGGAGAATTAAAAGAGATTAGATCTAAATCAAATCAAATGAATCAAAAGAAGATGAAGAATCAAAAGAAGATGAAGAATCAGATGCAGAAGAAGAAGAAGAAGAAGAAGAAGAAGAAGAAGAAGAAGAAGAAAAGGAAGAGGAAGGAGAAGAAAGAGGAGGCCTTGGAAAAGGACTTCAATCGTGTCCGTAATCAGTGGTTAATCTAGTCTTCCTGCTTTTGGGGGAGGGGGAAATTCAGGTTTCGGGAGAGGGTGGGGGAACGGCCATTTTGGGCGGACGGCAAACGCTGAACCAAGACACCGACGACACCAATTGACCGGACATTTTTTCTGACGACGTATTTTTTAGTCTTTTTTTGTACCAACTCCGGCTGTATTATGCCAAAACAATTTTTCCGAGGGCAACGGCCTCTGTTGTCACAGGCCCTCGTCAAATCTGGATCCATCCCATTTTAAAATCTGATGTCCTTTTTTACAACTTTGCGTGTCTACATTTTTCTTGGGGGAATGTTACATGTACATTTTTCATGGCATTTGAACATATACGAGCACTGGAAAATATAAGCATTTGAACACATAAATACTGGAACATATGGCAAATGAACATATGAGCGATTGAACATATGAGCGATTGAACATATGAGCGATTGAACATTATGAGCATAGGAACATAATAATTATGGACAGCCTATTTGCTTGCACTTCATCGTCTTTAGCATCACTGACAGGCAGCTCTCGAGCAGAGTGGTTTTATCTATCTAGTGGATCGTTAATTTTCTCGGAACAGCAACTCAGAATTATTAGTGTGACAAACACAAATGGACTGAACGCAACCTTTCTGTGTTGTCGTTATTTATCTAGCGCCATTTGCAAACCTATCGAAGGCAAAAATTCCCAAGTTCATAATAAGCTGTAAGTTGTTCTTTACCTTCTATCCTGTTTCCCACCAACGGTCAAGGGGTAGGGGAAGGGTGGGGTATGTAGAGGGAGTCTATCGTATATTATGGGCCAAATTCCCAAGTGAATAATAGTCATGTGCTGTCAGCCTAAGTGGCCCATCACGTCGAGCAATTATCAGCCGTCACGAGGCGCAGCATCAGCAGCAGCAGCCGAACTATCCTCCGCCGCATCACTTTTGCATATATCCGCTTTGCATCTGCAATGGGACCGTCCAAAAATTACGATCCTTGTAGGACCACAATAATGATAAACGAGGCTCAATATCAGGAGATAGGTTCTCTCTAAACAATTTGCGATTTACATCGGCCATGTAATTATTAAGTATCGCAGAGGAATATATTAATTTTTGAATGTATTAATTTATGTATGCATGCATGCATTGTAGGCATTCATGTAGTCTATAACTTAGGCCTATGTATACGTATGTGTTTATGTATGTATGTATGTATGTATGTATGTATGTATGTATGTATGTATGTATGTATGTATGTATGTATGTATGTATGTATGTATGTATGTATGTATGTATGTATGTATGTATGTATGTATGTATGTATGTATGTATGTATGTATGTATGTATGTATGTATGTATGTATGTATGTATGTATGTATGTATGTATGTATGTATGTATGTATGTATGTATGTATGTATGTATGTATGTATGTATGATAGACAAGTGTATGTATACATACATACATACATACATACATACATACATACATACATACATACATACATACATACATACATACACACATACATACATACATACATACATACATACATACATACATACATACATACATACATACATACATATATACATACAACATACATACTTACAATGTATGTATATATGCATGTATGTATGTAACGTATGTATGTATGTATGTATGTATGTATGTATGTATGTATGTATGTATGTATGTTTCTTAAACTTCAGGGGCTCTGAATCTGCATCAACTTTGGACCGTGAATGTTCACTTGTCAGTCTGTCTGTCTATCTCTCTGTCTGTCTGTCTGTCTGCCTATCTGTCTGTGTGTCTGTCTGTTTGCGCCATGTCTTCTTCGACATCGTTTGTATTGAAATGAACAACTGAACATGGCATTCTTCTGAACTCTATAGCTGCTGTGGTTAGGAAAGTGATAAGCACCGCTGTTACGCACTTGAATTGCATGCGTCATAGAAAATCCTGGCTCATTGGCACACGCATTCTGCACATGCATAATTATACTTTATACATGCATAACACGCATGTACGTGAATGCAGTGCAGACCAAGTGGTTATTTCTAGAGAAAGGTTCCGGGACAGAACAAATTTAGAGCAATTAATGGGATTGTTCCGAACGTCTAATTAAGCTTTTTATTTCAAATCTTATAACAGTAAACACTGAGTACAGTAAAGTAACGAAATATTTCTTATGCGTTCCAGTGTTTCTCCGTCTGTAAAAAAATCACTTATCTTTATTTGCATTACATAAGCACCGGCACAATATACATGTTTAATTGTTTATGTATACATAGGCTACATAGTCGTAGGCCCTATATAAATGTGCATGTGCAAATAATCCATTCATCCTAGTGTGAAAAATTTAACATCATGTTTATGTACAGTTGTATACACGTTTGGGTAAGTGGACGTTTATGATGACGAATAAACTTAGGGCACGAATTAATTTTGTCAGAGATGCATTGTTCAATTTGTGAAGTGTCACAAGTTCTTTTGTCTTCGCGCATTGAAATCAAAGACAATGGCATTGTTGAACTAAAAGCAGATTCTCAAAACGCGGATACTGCAGTTGAATGCTTAACAATTCACCGGGCTGACTATATAATAATAATTATTATATGACCTTCACAGGCAGGCTTAGCAGAATATTCACGCGGAAGTATACGTCTTATTCATAATAATAATTGGATCTAACCAGACACTTATTCGCCACACTAATAAAAATATATAAGCCACGCCGGGTGCACAAGGTCACGATAGCATCGCAGGCGCTCCATACAGTTAAACGCATGCTGGCTCCCAGAAGTGGCGGAGCAGGGCTGATATTGACGGTTGCCCTGTATACCATAGAGAAAAATGGAGAGGTGATGGGGCTGGACTATTAGGGGAATATAGGGGGAACGAAAGCCGGACTAAACCGAGCTGTATAGTAATTACATGACTTCTGATGGACGAGTTTTAATTTGTTGTCGTCATCAAAAGCTACATCCGCCTTCATTGTCAAGTCCAGGATGTAAACTCGACACACTACTTAAAATTATGAAACGTCATATGCTACGTTTACGATTGCTGTGGAGATAATGTGTGTGTATACTAGTAATTACATATTTATATATATATACTATATATTATATGTAGGCCTATAGGCACCTCTACGCATAGAAAGTGACTTTATATAAATATATTTATGCGCAGGCCCCACAATAGTGCTAACAATATCGTGCCATATAAGATAATAATTAGTATATGGCATAGCTCTACGTCTATAGGCTATACATTTTATCTCTAATAAATGTACTTGGCATAAATTTTATCTATGGGTAAAACTAGAATATGCGGAATTATAATAATTAGCACTCGTGTATAGGCATGTGCATGAAATGTCTGTAGGAGTATAGGTCTATGCGTTTAGCCTATGCAGTAGGCAATACAAGGCATTATAATTATAATCAGCGTATACATACACAATTATGTACGTGCGTATGTGTAGCCTATATACGATTATACGGTCTAAGTTGTACTAGCGCACGATAAATATCGTAGCAATTATGGGAAATTATTGCAGTCATGACGCTAATGAGTCATAATTATAGTGTTGGGTAAACTACCAAAAATTGTAATTGTCTATAAAACACTACAATGCGCATGCGTACTGTGTCACGATGAGGACCATTCGAACAATGAAATTGGATGCGACATACTACGCATGCGCACTGATCGCATTCGTGAGAGTAGGACCTGTCAAATATCGGCGAGGTTATAAGTAGAAGATTTGAATGAGCTACGAAAAGTAGTCTCGAGGTTGTCTAGGGATTCGGTCGGTGACGGACCATGATACATTGCAGCTGGATTGTGGATCAGAGTATAGGATATAATTTATTATGGTGAGACATATGAGCTTATTAGTCGCTCGAACTGTCTTTTCTCGACGATTCAAATTGAGCAGTTTCTTTTAAAAAATATATTAGCCTTTATAAATACGATGGCGTAGGGGCCTACGAGTGCATGGGTAGAACAGTTTTAGCTCTTATACGATAGTTTAAGTGTGTGGGAAAGGTTGTTGGCAGATTCTGTTCTCAGCATCGATTGCTGAGATTGATTGAGAGGTAGCCTAAACCGGCCAACATAGGCCTACTTGAGCGGGTTGTCTGATTTTTCTGATGGAAAGTATTCTGATTCGAGGGAGATTAGAGAGGAAAATAAAACAAAGAGCAGCAATCGTAATCTCGAAGATTTACATTACATTACATTAGAGAGGGAAATAAAAAAGAGCAGCAATCGCAATCGTAATCGTAATTTCCAAATTTCTAAAGCGCCACCCGAAAGTCAAGCGCAGGACACGAGCGCTGTGTCTAGTCAGAAGGGTTGTCCAGATCCAGAAGAGTAGTCAAAAGAAAGGAGGTCGTAGTCCGGTTACGAAAAGATCGAAGTGACAGGGTAGCTGTTAAGGTCGCTTAGGTCGAGAAGTAGAATGTGGAAGATCGGGTGAGTCGGGGTAAGAGTGCCAAAATGGGGTGAGACTTTAGTCTCGAATTGAAAGCCCGGTGTGTGATGAATATATTTGACCCCGAGGAAAGTGATGGACAGGGCTATACTCAGAAAATTAAAGGTGAGTATACACGCTACAGTTGTCTATATACAGTTGTCTGCAGGTAATTTTTCCGCAAACTACACATGAATATTTGTGAGGTAAGTCTCACACTGTGTATACCACCGATTACAAACCTGGTGCATGATGGTGGGTGACGAAAAAAGATGGTGGAGCGGGAAAGAGCGAAATGCATGAGGCAGGTCATTCCAGAGGCGTGCATGGGCAGCGTTTGATATGGTTCAGTTGGAGAATTCAGATGAGTAGATCTATAGTGACAGGAGGTCGCGAAAGCCTGAGACAGGCGGATGATCGGATACAGCGGATTGGCTGAATGGTGAAGACTGAAGAGTTCACAAAGATGTCTTGGCTGGGAGTACTGTAAGGAGTTGCAAGTTAGGGATTTAGGACAGTTGCAGATTAGGGATAGGATGAACAGGTTGTGAGAAATTGGAATGCTGGGGATGGAATGTATTGCGACAAAATTCAGTGAAGCGATCACATTAATTTTCAGGTTAAAAAAATAAAAACCTGAGGATTGAATTCCATTATATTATTGCAATAAGATCGATGACATGTAGGCTTAGGTTCAATTATAGTGAGCTACAGCTTAAAAGCAAGCAGACTATATACATGTAGTTAGTTATCTTATTGGATCTTTGGAGCTGACGCTGAATCAAATACGACCATATGAAAGAAATTTTGCATTTATGTCGCCTTTCAAGAACTTTATTTAAAAAATAATGCCTATAGGCCTACCTTGTGGACCTTAGAGGAATAGAAGTAGACCTACGCCTCACAATATGATACAGATATGTTCTTACGATAATTTTTTGCAATATTGTACACAAATCAAAATTTGCTACATGCAGAAGGACGGTTCAACGTTCGAGGAAGTATGCTGCATTTCTGGCTAATTAGTACAACTAATGGAAGCAGGAAGGTCTGTGATAGCTTCATGAATTCCCGTTATTGTTGTTAGAATGAAAATTGGTCTAATTGAATCCGAATGCATGCTTCAGCTGGACATGTATTTGCAAAGCAGGTCCTGTAGTCAGACTTCTGCAGTGGGAAAACATGCCAAAGGCGATACAGGCTATAAATGATCCTATATCTAGCCTACATATAGGCTACTTGTAGGCCCTATGTATACACATTCTTGGGAAAGAAAACATTCAATAATATGTTCACAGCCACACAATTCACAACGTTATATCGAGAACAACAGGTATTAAATTATTGTGACTTAATTTTGAAATTATAATGCATGGACTAATAGACTAATTTATTATTTTTTCTAGGCGATTTGTGAAGAAGACGAGGTCGTGAAGAACGACCAACAGCAATAGTGAAGGCGAATACAGTTAACACAGGTTCTGTCGTTAAACTCTGCCAGATATGTTTGATATATTGGTGGTGAGTTTCAATACTCCACCTTATCTCAGACATATTACGCGGGACAGAACTGTTCAACGTTTCTGCTAATGTGGCCACCATATCTAGTTGTCTATACCATACCAACTAATTAACGTTGGTAGCAGTAAATTTCACCATGACCTCTCCAGATTCATGCGGAAGCCACACCTACCATGAAATATTAAACTTTAAAACATTTTATTGGTATTCAATGGAAAGGCGAATAGCTGGACTGGGTTTATGACACGCATTCAACTGGCCATGGCTTTCACATTGACATCACTCTTAGAAAAGAGGTGCGACTTGAATCTTGACTTGAAAGACTTGACCGAATCAGTGGAAACAAAGCTCACTTTCCTCTAAAATGAGTCTGTTTCTTCCACCTCGCATCCGCAGGTTTCTTACAGCTGCCGTCTAAAATAATTATTAATTCTTGCAATGTAGATTTTGAAATTGTGATATTTTATAGGCCTACAGCTTAATTTTCAATGCCCCATTCGACTTTTGCAAAGATGGTTTCGGCCGATTGCAAAATATTACCTTTCACTATTTACTTCCCTATTTACTTCCCATGAGATTTATGTCTGATAAATATCATATTTTTTTATGAGTGTAATCAGGATTAACTGAAACAGGAACTGTAAAAAGCAATCGGAAGTGTTAGAAAGTGTGTTATCGGCTCAGTTTGGGAAACTGACACTGATCAGGATGAAGGTTAAAGGATGGTATAAAAATGCAAATAAAAAGCACAAATCATGTCAAGGGAAGTCAGCGGTTGTAAATAAAAACGAACAAACAGCTTGACAGTTTAGCTTGATCGGAAATTTCTAAGTTATGGAAAGGCAGATAACCTAGCCATACTTCACCTAGTAGCCTACGGTAAACTTTCTAGAGTCGTCACAACAAGGTATCGCCAGTTAATGCATGGTCTCTTAATTGTAAACAAAACTACATGCCATATTATGCAGGACAGAAACCTTGGCCAAAACTCAAAACTTAGAAATTTCCGATCAAGCTAAACTGCCAAAGGTCATCTGCCAAAATTTTCGGGAAAAACATACCATTTCATCCGCCAAAAAGTAGATGACCTTTTTTTAGCCCTTAACTTCAAAACCGAGCTGGGGGCCACGTCCCATACAATTTTCCGAATAGGGGGGGGGGGGTCAATATCCATTGTACCCATATTCCTATTGCTTATTTCGGACCAAATGGGGGGGGCACGTCCCATGGCAGTTTTCAATGGAAGGGCCATGGCCGGATTGACCCCCCCTGGATCCGCCCCTGTGGGCCCCTGTCACAATGGTCAGTTGACCACTTGAGGCGGAACCCATAATTTATGGGACCCGTACAGAACGCATAATATTATGGGTTCAAGTGCCCAGGGAAATGACGGCAAGGTAAGCACAAACTGTGCAGTTAAATGCTTTAAATTGCTAGATAATTAATAGACATAGGCCTACCTTACTATGAGAGAAGTCGATATAAAATCGATAAGTCAGTCGATCAGTCTAAGCGATTTAGTCAATCTTTAAGTATAATGGGACTTAGTCGACTGATTTTTTAAGTCAGTCGCGAATTCCTATAGTTAAGACTCGGGGTTAACACAGAAGATTCTGTCATATAAATTTATTATGTACATAATATTAGCCTATGCTAAATATGTATTTATGTAGGCCTATTAATTTTTTACAGTAGGCCTATTTAGACGTATTCATTTCATCACGATCACTTGCATAACGACTCTTCGATGGGACTACACAGAGGTGCTCCCAATCCCAACGCGGTAAATTAACCGTCTTAAAAGGAAAGGAAAGCCTGAGAATGGGTTTTAGAATGGGAGTGGTGCATCAAGGGGAGGTCATGCCAGGTTGAGAGCCCACCACCCAGAAGGCATAGTTGAGATGTGGGCAAGAGGGACAGAAAGCAGAATGCACGCTTGCATGCATGCATGCATGTACGCATGTACGCATGTATGTATGTATGTATGTATGTATGTATGTATGTATGTATGTATGTATGTATGTATGTATGTATGTATGTATGTATGTATGTATGTATGTAGGCTATGTATGTATGTATATATGCATGTATGTATGTATGTATGTATTTATGTATATATGTATGTATGTATGTATGTATGTATGTATGTATGTATGTATGTATGTATGTATGTATGTATGTATGTATGTATGTATGTATGTATGTATGTATGTATGTATGTATGTATGTATGTATGTATGTATGTATGTATGTATGTATGTATGTATGTATGTATGTATGCATGCATACATGTATTGATGTCAACCGACCTATGGCAGCTTCATCAGAACTTTTTAGGCTGAAATTTTGCCTTTCAAGCCACTTACTATGCATAGAAGTCTATCTGAAATTGTTATTATTATGCATTCATGTTGATGACATATATATGTCATCATATATAATATATATATATATATATGTATCGGTTCATTTTCGACTCAGTTAAGTTCTATGTAGCTTAATGCTTGCAGTCTAGCGTAGGCCTAAATGCTTTTTTAATAAAATTGTTCTTTATTGCTAAAATGTTTAGCATAATTAGTATGTCAACAATTATTGTTTCTGGTGCAAAAATTATACACTGTTAATAGGCGGCATCCCTATTGTAGGCCTAATTATTACCAAGCGGATCTGAATAGTTTCATGCAGGCTGTGCTCAAGTCATCAACGAATGAAATATAGGTCAGTGGCTAATACAGGTTGAAGAATAAGAATTTGACGAAAATAGTCGTAACCAACAGCAAGAGAAAAAAGAAGGACGAAGGAAATGAAATGGTAGGCCTATAGGCTTGTGCCAAACATAGGGCTCTTGAAAGTCATGGGTTTGAATAATTATCAACTTCTTTTTACTTAGTTTCGGATACTGATGGGAGGTAGCGTCTCCCTCACATGGGGCCATTCAACAAACAAGATAGGCTACAGTTACGGTACTGCTATTGGAGGCCTACTCGCTTTATTGACGAATAATTCGCTCCGTTGGCACAATTATTAGGGCAGACATTTCAAAAATCTTTATGTTGTAGGCTATTAGGTTCCTGACCTCTAGGTTTACAGTCCAAAACAGTCTACCCACTGGCCTCTAACCTCCATTTTTTCAAGGAATGCCTAATTAACTTGGAATTTTATTAACAAGCAAAGAAACCCAGCAAGGTAGGACTTTTTGATTGTGGCCTACATAAAAAATGTGCATAAAACGTTCCGTAGGCCTAAGTCTTGTCCACCAAACAAACAAAAAACTTATTTCAAGCGAGTCTACGGATAGCCTATCAACTTATGAGGCCTATTATTTGACAGGCTATATCCTATAATATTATGGACTTTGAATCTAATTAACATAAACTGTTGCAGCAGTAGGCCTACGCCGTCGGTGCGATTATATAGGCCTAAATAGGCTGGTTCCGAACCTATAGGCCTAATTGTGGGTTATGCTCAATTTGCATATATATTGCATGAGACCCCCTCATATGCAAGTGGCCTTGGACTCAATTGACCAATTACAATCGCACTAACACGAAGCGTAAGAAGAAAGAACCGGAGTAATTAGTGATCTTAGGCTGGGAGTGGCAACGGTGCAGTGGCGTAGCCAGTGTGAGAATTGTGAAAAAATAAATGGGTATGGACTATGATCCACTTGGAATTGGGATGTGAAAACAGACTTTGCTAATACTATGGGACTCCCAGAAAGACTGGGGGTTGAAACCCCAACTCCGGCAATTCTCTCCCTGGGCGTAGCAACAGTCGTGCAGCCTGTGCAGTGCACCGGACCTCCCGCTGTAGACGGCCCCGGCGGTCAGAGTCAAATCAATCCAATTCAATTTTTTTAGCCTGAAGAAATAGAAAAGTTTTATAAAGACAAACTGGAGAAAAAACTGTAAAAAATCCATTTTTATTTAGATCTAATTTCTGGTGCCAAAATATGCAAATAAGACTTAGAGTCTATCGCAAAAGAGTCAGGCGGTTTTGCACATCCTTTTTGTTTGAAATCGAGGAGAATGGTTCAACATTATAGCGCCCACCACCCTTTGAAAGCACTAGGCTACCGGTACGCTACTGCAACGTTGCATAGGCCTTATAACTGTACTTTGCCAAATGAGAATATCATCGTCAATTCATTTGGAAGACTGGCTGGAAGCACCATCTGCAGTTTATCCGTTGCCAATTATTATTATCTTTAGCACAGTTTCAGGCTGCAGACTAGCCTTCAATGTTGGTTAGTAGAAACCAACATAATTAACTTCAGTAGAACCTCTGAGTCTAAAAATTTTACGTCGATGGTTTCATCGCATATTTCAAAGATTCAAAATCTTTGGGATATGCGATAGTCTTGATTCATTCCTATATCACGAAACGGTACTTGTGCAATTATTTTCGAGTTTCGAAGAAATTTAATTTATTCAACTAGGTTTTAACCCGGTTCCAAATAATAATCATGTTCTTATGTAATAATAATTATTGCGCTTGAATATAAGACGAATCTTACGCCAGATTTAGAGTGTTCATCCTTCAGGCTTCAGCTATAAGTTGCTGCGTTTCTTGTTATTAACCGCCATTTTGTTCAGATTATCCGGAGTAATATTCTCTGTAAGTTATTATTATTACGCTGATATAAGTGAGTTTAGCCTTTAGACTATGTCACTAATTTACTATTACCTTTTGAGCATATATATTCTATTCGCATTTTTCTATTTTTGCAGTTTAGTACTGTAGTCTGTAGTCATAACGACTCCAATATTTATGCTGAACACATGCCACGGTTATGTTGATTAACAAGAATAACAAGAATAGACTAATTTCATTTTGTCTTATATTCTGTTGAAGATGTGAACATGTCGGCAAGAACTCATACCGAAGAGAAAACAATTCAAATGCTAATTTTGTAACAGAACATTTGCACAAAGTTATAATATCATTATCCACTTAAGAACTCACGATGGCGAAAACCATGCAAGTGCAATTTAGCCATAAGGTTTTTGCAATGAAGAGTCATCTGGAATACCGGAGAAGAATCCACACTGGAGAAAAACCATACAAGTGCAAAATTTGTCAAAAAGCATATGCGTATAAGAGTCAACTGGATTCCCACATAAGAACCCACACTGGAGAAAAATCATACATGTGCAATTTATGTTGTAAGGTATTTGCACGGAGGAGTTATCTGAGAAGGCACATAAATGTGACCCGGTCTATGAAAAGGGACCACAACGCGGGATTTATTTACCGAGATACAGGCCTTAGAACATGGTCACCCATCGAAATATCGAAATCGGGTTTTCACTGGGATTCGCTAGATGACTCTTCTGTCTATCAAATTTTCATAATGGTTCACAGAAATCATTTGATATTATTAGGTTTTCTTATTGTAATATTAGAGCACATAAAAGGGCCCGCAAGGCGGCATCCTTAATGTCGGGGGTATTATGACAGTAGAATATTTTTGGAAACGGTTTTAATGATGAATCTATGATTATAATTATAGTAATGCGCTAAATAATTCATTCTACATGTCTATGCAGCGCTTTGATTTCCATGTTTCTAAATATAAAGTGTAAGGTTCAACAAACAGCGATATTCGGATTATTAATTCAATTGCGTTTTTCCGAAGATCTCGTATTTCAGGTACATCACGTTGTAAAGTCTACAAAAAATAGAAAAGATAATAGTGCTGTGTCACATAATACATCATTCTTTTCAGAATTTTGTGCTGATCATGGTGGTATACATAAGTCCATTCCCGCGTTGTGGTCCCTTTTCATAGACCGGGTCACAAATATCCACACTAGAGAAAAACAATACAAGTGCAATTTCTGTCAAAAAGCATTTCCTGAAAAGGGTGAACTTTATTCTCACATACGAACTCACACCGGAGAAAAGCCACACATGTGTGATTTATGTCGCAAGGTATTTGCACATAAAAATTCTTTGAAATGGCACATAAAGATCCACACTGGAGAAAAACTCTACAAGTGCAGTTTGTGTCAAAAGTCATTTAGAATGAAAAGTAATTTGGGTTCCCACATAAGAACCCACACTGGAGAGAAACCATACAAGTGCATTTTCTGTCAAAAAGCATTTACAATGAAAAGTCAACTAAATTCACACTTAAGAACCCACTCTGGAGAAAAACCATACATTTGTGTTTTATGCCAGAAATTATTTTCATCAAAGTCTAATCTGAATAGCCATGGAAAAACCCACACAACGTGTGGAGTAAAACCCTACAAGTGTTATTTGTGTCAAAAAGCATTTTTTGATGATAATCATCTCAATTCCCACTTGCAAACCCATATTGGAGAGAAGCCATACATGTGCAATTTATGTCAAAGAACATTTGCACGTACAAGTTCTCTTAAATATCACAAATGGACCCACACTGGAGAGAAACCATACAAGTGTAATTTATGTCAAAGAACATTTGCACGTACAAATTTTCTTAAATATCACAAATGGACCCACACTGGAGAGAAACCATACAAGTGTAATTTATGTCAAAGAACATTTGCACGTACAAGTTCTCTTAAATATCACACATGGACCCACACTGGAGAGAAACCATACAAGTGTAATTTATGTCAAAGAACATTTGCACTTACAAGTTCTCTTAAATACCACACATGGACCCACACTGGAGAGAAACCATACAAGTGTGATTTATGCCAAAAAACATTCGTACGAAAATATGCTCTGAATCAACATGTAAAAAACACACTGGAGAAAAACACTACAGGTGCCATTTATGTCAAAAGACATTTACAAATAAATGTCAACTGGACTACCACATAAGAATCTGTTCTGGAGAAAAGCCACACATTTGTGTTTTATGTCGGAAAACCTTTGCATCCAAGTCTAATCTGAATCGCCATGAAAAAACTCATACTGGAGAAAAAACATACTTATGTCATTTATGTGACAAAGCCTTTTCACGAAGGAGTACACTGAACCGCCATGCAAAAACCCACATTGGAGATAAACCATAAGCCATAATTTGTGTCACAAACTATTAGAGGAGTAGCTCGTCTCAGAATCCACAAGAAAACACACATTGGAGTAGAGGCATGCAGTTGTGAATTACATGACAAAACTTTTGCACATAGGATTCATCTTGATTATCATGTGAAACACACTCTGGAGAAAAATTAACTTAGAGTGAATTTATGTTAAAGCATTGAGTCAGGCATGACATAGATATAACTTTGAAGTATTTCACATGGGTGATTAAGCATGTATGTCACAACGGTAGTTACGAAAGTCTTGCTAACAACAGAAATTGTGCAAAACCTCTCATCTAAGCAGATTATGGAGTCAGAGCACTGACAAATTGTTTTGTTAGGAGATTCTGTGACTGTGGTATGTGTAAAGAATTGTTTGAAACCAAAGAAGAGTTTAATAGTTTATAGAACACTGTTACAGTCACTATTACGTTGATCCACAAGGAATACATTTGATTTCATTTTGAAACCTTGTGATTGGGAAACTGTGATGAAATGTTCCATACCGGTATTGAAAAAGAGTTTGCAACACTGTTATTGTCTCTACTATTCGGACCTACAGAAAGATGGACTTCTTGAACTATATAAACATCGCCATTGGAGTTACTTTAATAGAATAGTGAAAAAATAATTAGTTACTAGTTTCAGTTCTTTAGATTTACGGTAACTACTATGCCATTGACAATTGCTACATGGTTACTCTAATGTGACATACATGTGTTTCTTGCTCGACATAGAGATAGGCCTATGAGGTGTATGTTAATTTTGTTGTGCTTTTTTGTTTGTCCAAAGTATTTCATTTATTAACTTTTAGTTTATCTACAGTTTTTAGTTAATCCAAAGTGTTTATTTAAAATTATTTAGGTTTCAGGAGGTTTGTTCTTGCATCTGCTAGGCCTACAGATTTGATTGGAGTTTAAGTTTTCCGATTAGTCCTACGAATCAATCATTAAATTGTTTTGATTTTGATTTTTCTGATTCATTAATTGAAAATGACTAATGATGACAATTGTGTTTCTTGGATAATTATTGAAAAGTTACAATGTTTTTCTGTCGTTAGTTGATATGAGATGCATGGGACGTCCACTCTAACCAATGTAGCTAACTTATACAGACTATACTATAATACAGTGAAAATTGCCTACATTTTACCATTTCTACTAATTAAGTTTACAATTTCCTCTCCTGCTACTACTACATCCACTGCTACTATTACTACTACCAGGGCCTACTACTGCTACTAGGTCTGCTAAGCTTAGCCTACTATTACTACCACTATCAGTCACCTAACCTTACCTATAGCGTCTGACCCTAGTCTTACAAAGCTTAAGTCAATCCAATAACCCTATAATTCCTAACCCACCCAACCATTTTCTGCTCTGGCTCTCTGACCGTCAGCGCATTGAATACATCAGGGGTCTCAAACACGCGGCCCGCGGGCCGCATGCGGCCCCTGGACCCGAATAATGCGGCCCGCGAGAGCCATCTGGGTTTTTTATTTGTTTTTTTATTTAAAGAAAGAAATTGATTAAAAACCGAATTCTGCTGTTCTTTTGCGATTTGAACCAAGGTTCAAATTTATTTCTTCTAATTTTTGCTCTGGATATTCAATCTGCAACAGCATGTATGCTAACAAAGCTATATAGTGGGCCTTTAATGTAGCCTAATACCTTGCTGAAGCAGAAGTAGCCTACGCCTACAATGAGGTTGATAATTTGGTATTCTACACTTTTCTACCACAAGAAAAATTTAAAAATCTGCACCTGCAGTACTGCAACACGCTAATGTCGATATTTGGCATTACCTACATAGATCGAATAATTATTATGTGAACAGCTTTTTCATTAATTAATGAAGAATAATAAATCTCAAATGACACGCCTGACAGTTACGGGTGAATATGTGGAAGCTATAATAAGCCTATACTCTGATTCTTCTCATCTCAAAAGATAAAACTAAACAATGATGTTCTCGTAGTTGGGAAACGTTGTCAGATGATGTGTATCGCTAATCACACCTGATCACCTCTGACACTACTCACTATAATACTTTAACATTTAAAGATGCTATAAGTTTAGTTGTAGGTGGGCCTATTAGGCCTTCTAAATGTGCTATTGATGCTCTTCATAGGCCCTCTCTTTGTGACTCTGAGTTTTCAATTTTGTGTATATTACCATTATGGCTACACTCAAAGTATAATATCAACTTAGGTGATTTTACACTTTACAGGATCATATCATTATTAGGCCTACAGCATTGTAACCCTCACCCATATAAATAGTTTAACTTGCAAGACATAATTTCATGTTGCGGCCCGCGAGACACTGTAAATTTTCAATTTTGGCCCACATGATGACTTGAGTTTGAGACCCCTGGAATACATGGTCACCTTCTTGGTATGGCGATGCCACCTTTTATAGGTTTTGCTCCTACTTGATCATTGTCAGTGTCGGCACTCGGACAAGTCGATCCCTAAGCTCCGTGGGAAGGGGACATTCAAATTTTAGATGACTTGTTTCCATTCTGTCCTATGCCAGTGTCTTTAAGTAATGTAATGTAGACCTAATGAGTATAACTTCTAAGGCACCGCTTACAGTCATGGCTATCGCAATTCGCACTACGGTCAACGAAATCTGAGCTTTTCGGATTTCCACCTCCTTCGGACTATTCATTTGGACAACCCTTCTAGAGATAATCGATAATAGACCAGGCCTATAGTTTGCACATTTTCATCCATTCTGCTTTCTAACCGTACACCCCTAGAGTAGGCTAGCGGCACCCTTCAGTACTTCGGCACCATTGATCGATGGAAAACATTGGCTTAGAGGGCCTTTTTAGCAGGACATGCGACTACATCATGACAGCGTATCAATCAATCAATCAATATAATAGGTCCATCTGCTGTATTCTACAATAACTGGTGTCCTTAATAATTATGGTAACAGCACTCGTCGATGAGCTGGTGTCCTGCGCTTGGCTTTCGAATGGCGCTCTAGAAATTTGGAGATTAGGCTACAATTACGATTGGGCATTATAGTCTACAGCGGCTTATTGCTAGCCTAAAGTAAATAATTATGGCAACACGAAGTATTTCATTATTGTTATAACTTAGCCTATAATAATTATTTCCATGGAATTACACGAACAACACAGCGGCAGCTACTTTTGAGTTGAAACTGCATAAACTTGAAATATTATTATTACTATTTTTTATTCCTATAAATTAATAATTGTCATTCTTCTTATATCTTCCCTTCATTCTTCTCCTCTCTTTCTCCTTCTCCTTCTCCTCTTCCTTCCTTGTGCTTACTTGCTCTTGTTCTTGCTAATTTTCTTCTCTCTCCTCTGCTTTTCTCCTTCTCCTCCTCCTCCTTCTCAAGTTCTCCTCCTCCTCATTATTTGCATTTTAATCGTCATCATCATCGTCGTCATCGTCATCGACTCTCTTATTGTGAAAATTTTAACGCTCGCAGTGACATAAAGAGATGAAAAAAGGTAGGCTACATATAGCCTATAAGGCGATTAGTGGGTCACCAGGTGATTCAGCTAAAGACAGCCAAATTAATGTCTGAAAACCATTAAAAAAGACGATGATTCTTGAAGCGATTCTGTAAGGACAAATTGGAGTTGGAGAATGTGAGAAACATTGGTATGCCATTGCCTACCGCTGTCAGGTTTAATTCCTTATGAACAACATGCATGGAACGCAGGAGAGCACATGGTAGAACTGTCATCTAAACATGGAAAGCTCCATTCAGCAATGGATATTGAATTGAGGAGAGACTAATATTTTCTTTTAAGGTATAGGCCTACGAGTGGTCGTCTCAAGGATTGTATGCAGCGCATGCCAGGGCAGCCAGACAGACCATTTTAAATCATATAATTACATTATACATGTAGCCATTGCAGCTGACTGCATGAGCGTGGTTAAGGATTTTCTACATGCAACATAAATTATAACGAAATAGGTCAAGATGTAGGCCTAAAATACCTGCGAAAATCGAAATTGGCATAAGCAAAGCGATAGTAGACAAGGGAGAGAGCAGCAGACCTCATGCTACACGTTGCCCTGATGTTATAGGCACAAATTAGGCTTGGCAAAGGTTTGTTGCGTGTGTCAAATTGTAGCCTAATATCATCCAGTTAGGATGAAGCAAATATTGAATGGTTTATACAATCATGCAACTAGTATTATTGAAACATTTCCTAAGTCGTCAACTGCTTTTTAGACAATAGCTTAACACAAGACTTGGCATTTTAACGGCTTTGGTATAATTGCCGCATAATAACACAATGACAGATCTAAACAAATATTATTACCTAGACAACATCCTTTCAAGCCTACGATATCACTTGAGTAGAGTTCTTTTGCAGGATTGTATCAACAGCAGTCGATTTATAATAATTAGGCCTATTTACAGTCACGGTAGGCTATATGCCTATGATATTATCTCATTAATCTGCAGTTCCATCCACGATTATGCCTATAGGCCTAGGTAGGGACAGGCAGTAATTGAAACAATGTTATTCAAATTACTTGAAACCACTTAAATTTGTAAATTTGAAATTTGTGATTCATTTGCAGCTTCTTAAGTAGGCCTATTTTGGATTTCAACATTTATATTTAAATATTCGAAACTAAGTTTTAATTTAACTGCATTTTCCATATGTAGTTAGTTAGGCTACTTGAAATTGCATTTCATGTCCCAAAGTTATTTGTAATGCAGTAACATTTTCTCATGAATTTTGTAATGTTTAATAAAAAAAATTCCTGTCCCAAAAATATTTCTTCGGTTAATGCGTCCGTTTCTGTGAACAGGGCGACGTAATTTGCAATCGATCGCCTTTTCATCTTTTAGAGTATATAACATTCAAGCATCATGTGATCTACTGAGTAGGACACATGCAGTCCTACTCTGGCAGAACCTGGAATGCATACTGCATAGCCTCGCCTACAACATGACATTCTCGATATCTATTGCATTTACATATTGCAGTCTTTCAGTCGAATTACATCATTGATAGTATTTCAATTGATATTCAAGTTGCATTAAGCTTTGCAATCAACAGATCATTTACAGTGTGCCTCCTATAATATTATGATAAGTTTAGATCATTTGCAGTCTGTAGACCTTGTCATCTTTAGTAGTGGGTCTATAATTATTATATGTGAGCTGCTGCAATCGATGGATTCACTTGCGAAATATGTTTCTTTTGCACTTCGACTATTTACATGTACAATCAATTTGCATCATTCGTGTAGACCCTATATCTTCTGCAGTGTATCAGTTTCAACATGTAGATTATCAGTTGCAATCGATATGCTACATATGTATATACATGTATATATATATATATGTACTATATATATGTAATATATATTTGTATATATATTATACACATTGAAACGACGTTCTGCTACTCCAGATATTCTATTTCCTCATCTTCTTCTTGTTTTGTTGCTCGTCCATTGTCGTCCTGTGGACTCGAACCACGACCGCCGCCATCTTGTGCTTCCTGTTTGCGTCTCTTCCGTTCTTCGAGACGTTCTTTCACCAGCTGTTCTTGTCTCTGCTTCTCCTTCAGTTGCCTGACGAAGAATACAATCAACAATATGTACACCGTCATTAAAAAAAACTAAGCCAAATTGTTTTTCATGTAGATCTTTAATGCCTGATAACATATCACGCTAAAGTTTTACTTGTGCAAGGAATTGATGCTTAAAAAGTGAAAAGGTCGAGGAAATTGCAAATGGGCGATGTGTAACTCTGAAGGTTACGATTAAGAAATCTTGGATGATGAATCTATTCTACATAGACAAAAATTGGTTAGAGTCTTAGAGATATCATGGATGAATCGAATACGGAACGTACGAAAGGACAAAGACGTAAAGAATTCTGAGCGTTTAAAGTTTAGACGACCGTTTTTAACGGTTTTATTACAAAGCGCACACACATTCTTTGGCGATTTTGTCAAGGAAATCTGTCAAAGAATTTTTTGAGTTAATTGATTGTTTGTATGCATGTGCACTTGTTATAGCGCCCCTTCGAGGTTCTGCTCAGAGGCGCTCCCGACTACAGCGCGGACACTGAATTGGAGTTTCACGCCAAAGAGCTGAGCAATAGCGAGTGAAAGACTTGCCGAAGGTCCCTATACGAGGCGGTGGCTTAATTAGGCCTACTCTACTTGGAGAGGCGGCGCAGAAACCTAGCTAAATCAGCATTGCATTGTATTATATCGGACCATTCATAAAGCTCTTCTCGCAGCAAGAGCCCTTCAGAAGCGCTCCCAGTGCGTGCAACTCCGAGAGAAAGGCAGATCTTGAGACTAGACTCACTAGAGTAAGATGATGAAAGACTACCAGAGCGAATTGATGGGAGGGGTCCATTCATATGGAGGGACCTATGCAAGAAAATTTTCTGGATTGAGCCATGGTGATCTTGACTAATAGGTCTTTTAGTCTACTTAGGATCTGGTGTGAGTCAGCCAAATGAAATCAAGGTGGAATAGGCCGATACTGTCGGAGTTGCAATGCAATACCAGGTATAGGAAAAGCAATATCTTACTTCTCTTCGACTGCTGTGATTTCTCTGACGAGAGCCTTCGCTTTCTCTTCCGTCTGATGTTGCTTCACCTTTTGCTTTTCCTTCCTCTCCTTGAGAATCGTCGCCTGACGTTCGCGCTCTGTATCTAATCTGCTCTGTGCTCCAGATATATTCTTCATTATCTTATCAGACTCCTACAATAATCCAAGATGGACGACCGGATAGAAATACACATTAATGCATGGAACAGAATGAATAAATAAATGGCTAAATAAACACAATTAGACCTATTTACTTTCTAGAAAATGCGTTAAGTAGGCTTTCTGGGGAAATCATGTAGGCCTAATAATAATTTGTGAATTTAAGTCGATCTGATGCTTGGTATGCCTATACACTTGCAGCAAGTAGCCTATGGCCTACAGAGCAAAGCCATTTGGGACATAGGCTACAAATTACAAGCTATAGGCCTACTATTATAATCCGATATAGAAATAGGAATTCCCTTCTATTCCGAGGCTCAAGCCGAGCAAACGAAAGCGGAGCAATAAGGTGAAACACAGACTTATAGGCCTATTATTTACCATATTGTCTATAACCGTGATTAGTCTTATAGTCTAACATTACAAAATCATGACTGTATAAACTATTGCAGCAGATTTCAGGACTCACAGCACAATGCGTTACATTCTTACTTAGACTTAGTTCCTCCAGTTCCGATCGGAACATTGGTCGACAAGTCCTCGCCACTCCGCACGGTCGCCAGCCACCACCTCCGCCTCGTCCCAGCCCAATATTTTTGTCTGGGATTTGGCGTTGAAGATTGAACTTTTCTGGTTTTGGGCTTCCTTGATACCGGAATGGCTCCTACTTGTCGTTTCTGTAGCGTTAGGTCTTTTTACAGGGATGGGGCTGCTAACCCCATGCCCCAACCCTCCTCCTTTTTCAACCGGGCTTGGGACCGGCTTTGGCGGAGTTAGATAGGCTAATGCGTTACATTAGCCTATCTTAAATTCTATAGTTCCTTTTAAAATTACGTTTCAGTTATCGTATTATATCGCATGAAAGGACAGCACATTAGATTACAGCAGGTCTATATATACATTACATCAAATGTTGACAATGTTGTTGCATGCCTTTAATAATCCCACGCTACATAGCACTACATTACAGTCCATGACAGCTGGGTATATACTTCCATAACAATAATAGACCAACCTCTTCGTACTCCTTCTTCAGTTCTCCCTCGGACAAGTACGGAACGGCATAAGCGGTTCTCGGTCTGGCATGCACTTCGACCGTCTCCTGCAGCTGTCTTCCCGGCTTCGCCCTCTCAGTCACGCTTCCCCTCTCCGTCTCAAAGGTGACTCGGTCGAGGGACGACGCGAGGGCGCCCCGTCTTGCAGCCGTCGTCGGCCTGGCTGAGAAGGACTGGGACTGGGACAGGCCCTGGACGGAGACGGTCGTCTTGGAGCGGACCACCTTGTAGGGAACGGTGAGCGGCGGCAGTGGAACGGCGGCTATCGGTGGCGGCGCTGGTGTCTTGCGGTGTCTGGCTGTCTGTGCGCCGTGGCGAGCACGTGCGCTCGACTTTGGACGGTCGGTGGAGGAGGCGGAGAAGGAGGAGGAGGCAGAGTTCAGTCGATTTTCAGCTGTAGAAAAAACATTGCAACAGTCGTAATGGAAAGGGGCAAAAGGCAATTGACTATAGAGTTCTATAGGGATAATGCGCACAGTTGTATAAATTATGGAGCTGCGTCTGCTTCATGGGCTCTTACTGAAGCATTTTTAAAAATTCAACTGAAAATTGCGCTTTTTGCCGTGATATAGAGTCGGGAGCGCTTCCCTTGAAAAGGCGCTATATAAATTCCGAAATAAATGAATGTAAGATAAGGTAAGGTGACCCAAATTAAGGCGAGATGGAGTACATTGTAGTTCGTTAATGCAGCAAAAAGTAGACCTAACTTAAGGTTAGGCGATAATTTGTGTTAGATATAATAATTATATTAATTAATTATATTATATTAATTATTAATATAGACTACATGAAGCTTAATTAGACAATGGCATTCACAGCCATAGACTTCAAACTTCATATTCATTCATTCATTGCCTGTCTAGTATGACTACATCAGATTTCTATAATTATAGGCCTACAGTGGTGAGCAACCTATTAATTTCAATTAGATGTTGAAGTTCAGACTTGATTATCCTACTGGATAAACTGATCTAAAACCGGTTTAGAATCGTTTTGAGTTCGACCTATTTTGTTTGAGGTCAGCGCGAGGACTTCCTGTTCGTCACTGAGTTCGTTGAGCGACAGAGCGAGCGACCTTCGAGCGTCTTCGATGAAGCGAATCATTGTCACCGTCTCTTGTTCGTACATCTCGCCCAACAGACGATGGAACGATTCCTATGGAAAACAGACAGACAAGCAGGGCTGTTTTAAGGAATTTTTAGAACTGCACAACTCCTTTCCTTTCCCATCCTGTATACATGGTAAATTACTTCCAATCGGGGGACAAATACCTTTTTTGCTACTTTTAACTGTACAGAAGTGCTTCTACAACTGCACAAATCCATTTAGAAATGCACATTTTGTGTACAACTGCACGTTTAAAAAGCCCTGCAGCAGACAAGCGCATTAAACAACAGATTCAAGCATGATTAAACTATGATTAATATCCGATCTTCCGAAGCAATAATAGATTAATTATAATTATCGGTATTTCTTTGTTTTCTTTTCATATTCGTTACTGCATGGCTGTCTGCAAGGCGTCTTTCTGTCCAATGACTCATTGCATTGTTGTGCTATATAATAGAGAGTTGAAGACTGCAGCGTCAATCTTATGAGGATGGCAGCAGGTACCGAACCCGCGTTCTTCTGGTGTTCGTCTTGCCAGCATTTTGCATGTCCTTAATGACACTTCTCTTCATCCAATGTATGCTTAAGACTGGAGGCTTTTCTGCGCATCCGAACTGGATGCTTAGGACATTGCCATGGCAGAAAAGAGAAGTCTAAAATCAGATGGAATCATAATTGTTATCTAAATATTCTAATATATGCCTAACATTTGTAAAGCGCTTCTCACAGCAGAGCTATTAAGAAGCCCATGAAAAGAGAAAGGTCTTCAAGCAGCATCACGGTAGAATCTGAACAACAATATTAGATCAGTGGCGTAGACAAGGGGGTTTAGGTGGTTAAAAACCTACTGACTTAGAAAAACGTGTTTTACATAAGTATAATTTATCCACTTAAATGAAAAAGCAAAACAATTGTCTGTATATAGTAGGCTAACAGTTGTTTTTCTTACTTTATTCCCTTTACTACTTTCTGCCCTTTTTATTTACTGCGATACTGTTGGATTTGCGTCAGGAAGGGCATCCGGGCCCATGATCCGGCCAGGTCATAAACCCCCAGGCCATAACCCCCATCATAAATTCATGGCCACGCCATTGTATGAGATAATCGTTGAGCTATTGTGAGTGGCATATTAAGTTTGGATGCTGTAGTTTAGAGTGAATGATGGGAAGCAATGTGATCGCGTGCTGTATGGTATGCCTTATGTTGTGGAAAATATTATAAGGTCAGCCTGCAATTAACGTGCAGAGCACCGGGATCGAACCTGCACTGAGTCGTTCTATTGTATGGACCGGTTTCAGTCGATGTTTTGTCCTATTTGATCTATCGCATGCTCGCGTGCGCACTTCTGATCTTTTGAAGAGTGCAACATCAGCATTTACAATAATGCACTGCACTGCTTTGATCATTCTACATGTAAAATTCTACATATATTGCATTGATCGTTAAGCGGCGCTAAAGTACACAGCAAAAGCATTCAGCCCTTAAATGTGTCCACGGCTCCAAGCAGTGCCGGACTTAATCCTGGGCTACATGTGCGCCATTCCAGAGGCCCCACCACTAAAGGGCCACACCAATGGCGATTGTATTGTCTGTATCCCTTCATTGCATGTGTCATCCGGTTAGGGAAGAAATTATCTCTTGCCAATATCAATATCATAGAAAAAATTTGTTTATCGGCAAAATGATCGTCCCAAATTATTTTCATTTTCACCAGTTTAAAATAATGATAATTTAACAATTTGAAACATTTCTTTAGGACCTACATGTACATTGCTTGTATAAGTCAGCAAAAATTGTTATACTGCAGGTATAGGAGTTGACCCCATAGTAGGCTGCGCTTCATCCACGGCCAGAAATCCACCGTGGAAAAGGCTCCATTATCATGGGCGGAGTTTATCAGGGGTTAAAGAGGCTAAGCCACCAAGAAGGTCCCGAGAAAAAAATTTGGCGGGGAAAATTTTATATTTTCTGTTTTAGGCAGGGAAAACGGTATATTTTTTATGAGATTTCGAACGGATTTGGACCAAGTCTCCGCGAACCCGAAACCCAAGTTTATTTTTTGCCCCTCCAAGAACTGAAACCAAACTCCGCCCATGCCCAATTATTGGTGACCCATGTCCATGTCTTACCTGCATATCGTTTGGCAGTTGTTGCACTTTGTTTTCCAGATTTGGTGGTGGAGCGGTCCGCAATTCCATGCCATTACCACGTGACCCAGCCATGCTCGTTGAGGGTCGGAGGTCAGGGGCGACGGCGTTGACCCCGTTGCTCTGGGAGCTTGACCTTCCGCTGCCGAACCCGAAGAGGTTTCCAAATCGACTCGTTGACCGCGGAGTTGCCATGGCTGCACCAGGCTGGAAGCAACGTATGGATGGATGAATGGATGAATGGACTGATGAATGGATGGATGATTGGATGGATAGATGGATGAATGGATGGATGGATGAATGAATGAATGGATAGATGGATGAATGGACGGATGAATGGACGGATGAATGGATGGATGGATGAATGGACGGATGGTTGGACAGTTGGACGGATGGAGGAATGAATGAATGGATTGATGTATGGATGGACGGATGAATGAATGGATGGATGTATGGATGAATGGATGGATGAATGGACGAATGGATGTATGGATGAATGGATAAATGAATGGATGGATTAATGGACGGATGGATGGATGAATGGATGAATGGACGGATGAATGGATGGATGTACGGATGGATGAATTGACGGATGAATGGATGGATGTATGGATGGATGGATGGATGACATGATGTATAGATGGATGAATGGATAGATGGATGGATGGATGAATGGATAGATGAATGGATGGATGAGTGGATGGATGAACGGATGGATGAGTGAGTGGATGGTTGGATGGATGTATGGATGGATAAATGGATGGATGGATGGACAGATGGATGGATAGATGGATGGGTGAATGAATGAATGAATGGATGAATGGGTTTCTTTAAAAAATAACTAAATATACAGCTCTCAATCAATCAATCCATCAAAACAACTCTGATAATAAGCACTGAAATAGAAGGATGTCACAATTTGATTTCGCTTAGGCTACGTGTGGGAATGAAGAAATAGATGGATTGATGGATGGATGGATGAATGGACGGATGAATGGATGGATTGGTTTCTGGTTAAAAAAATTGCCAGAATACATCCATCCATTCATCCGTCCATCAGCGATGATGTTTACAATGCTGTCGACAACGAAGAGCTTGGTTGCAACGAGGACATCTTTAATCAAGTGGAAGATAACGACAACGACGATGATGATGTTGACAATGATGACGTGCAACGACCACCATTAATACGATGATGACCGCGATTATGTCAGATAATGGCCTCTGAGAAAAAGTAGGTCGCGGTGGTGTAGGGTAAGCTTGGTGCCTTGCAGTTGGAAGTTTGCGGGTTCGAATCCACCTCAAGCCGCTGCGTATGCGGATCCTGAACAAGTCCTTCGGCGTGAAGCTCCCATTCAGTGTACGCGCTGCAGTCGGAAGCCCCTCTGAGTAGCAATCTGAAGGGACGCTATAACAAGTGCTCATACATACATGTACATACCGAAAGTGATGTTTCTGAAAAAAAGAAAAACATTTACCAAGTGACGACATACCTGTTCTTACAGCAGCGTTCTGCAACTGCTCTTCGTGGACCCTTCCGTCCGGCTCAATAGACCACATGTACCTGAGGTGGGCATTGATTGCTGCAACGGGTGACGCAGGCATGCAGCGACGGCCATAACAATAGCCACGCTGACGACCAGTTTGGCCCACACTGCCAGCCACGTTGTCTATCCACCTTTCCTTCCTTCCCTCCACCGTGAAACGATCGGAGGTTGCTGTGGCTGGTGTGGCCAGAGGCGAGCGAGGAATGTCTGGTGGGAAAGCCACACAGCATCACAGGTAGAGGCAATGTCTGCTAGAGGCAGATATCCTTGTGGTTATAGAACGTGTGAGTTTGATGTCGGAGATCGCGGTCTTGCCTACGCTGTGATTACTGTGAAGAACGCCATGAAATTCGCTATGCTGTGTAATGGATGTATGCTTTATGTTAGTATTTTGTTCATTGATGACGGCTGTGAAAGCTTCTGTTCAACTCCGCTTGCTGTGAACAATCAAATATCGATCCGGCTTCTCCGAAGGAATTCGATCTGCAAATAATGGTTTCACTTGAATGGACGATTGATCTAGACTTTGTGCATGCACTATGAAAATATGGCGCTACAGAAGTCAATGGTTTAGTTAATGTCTTTTCAGATCAATGTTGGACGACACAAATTGTCTGGCTATCTTTCTCTGGTGCCAAAATGGCAGCTTTATGACATAATTATTTCGAGAAGGCATACCATTTATATGGACTCTGGTGTTTTCTGAAAGAATTGAACAATGATTATAGTATCTGATGGAGTATTGAGTGGTAATATAGCATCTCACCAATGTGAGATTGCGAGAATGATGATCTGTCTCATTACTAGACTAAAATATTATTTGATCGTTATAATTATGCACTAATTCCTGATTCCACTGTGGCACCGAACATCGTGTCATCAGCAGTGTCTGCAGTTTCTATGCTTCAGCCTGAAACAACCGAGAACGAGATAAACAGACATAGATAGGCACATGCAGAGAGTGACAGAGACAGATAAAAGTGATACAGAGACAGGGATAGGGATAGGGAGAGGGATAGGCAAAGGCAGAGACAAAGGCAGAGGCAGAGGCAGAGACAGAGGCAGAGTCAGAAACAAAGGCAGAGACAAAGGCAGAGGCAGAGGCAGAGACAGAGGCAGAGTCAGAAACAAAGGCAGAGAAGGCGGATGAGAATGTTCACGCGGGTGAATCGTTAGCGTGTCCTGGATACTATAGGATAGCGTCTATAAAAATGACATGCTTCGTTCTATACACAAAGCCGACGAATATTTTTGCACGCAGTAACTTATAGGCGTATCCCGCCGCAGTCACTGTACGTGAGTCCTGTAGTCAGACAAGCCAGGAGCCCTTATAGTACAGGGATTTTTAAATGTGCAGTTGTACACAAAATGTGCAGTTCTAAATGGATTTATGCAGTTGTAGAAGCACTTTTGTACAGTTAAAACTAGCAAGAAGATCATTGTTCTCCGATTGAAAGTAATTTACCATGAAGGATGAAAAGAAAGAAGGGGTTGTACAGTTCTAAAAGTCCCTTAAAAACAGCCCTGGTATAGTATAAGCTTGAATCCCTTGAATCGATCACAAGAACTGCTGCTACAGCTAGGCCAATGCTTTTCCCTGTCTTCAATCAATACCAAACCATTAGCAATCGCGTATTTAATTCACCAACAACTTCATGTCATTCGTGTATCGTTGATGTGCGCATAAATGCACGCATCTGACTTATAAATGCATGCATCTGACTTATTTATGCAGCGCCTTTTCAAGAAATTACACAGAATGTCGCTGCACGACAGGTCATATAATCTATTGTTATGCTGGCCATTACCATGTTTAGTCCAATCGGTTTGACTCATTGTCTTATTGTATGGTGCTGTGTTCAGTACGACCTCGCCGATAAAATTGGTTGTGTTTGCGGCAGAATAAACGAGGGTCACGATATACATTTGCATTTATTACAACAACGACAATTATATCGTTGTTGAAGAAACGAAGACATAAGAATAGACATAAATAAGCTATAATTAAAAGTTACTGTGCACTGACTTGATCGTTTGACCGTATGTCAAACGACCAAGTCAGTCCGTATAATATGATCGTATTAAGGCTATAGCGGAATTCTTATTCCTTCGGTTCTGACGGTTGTCACTGAGGTGTATACCTGCAGTGCATGCAAGACCTGTCCAAAGTCTTTTATTACTGTAATAGAAGACCTTAGGCCTGGCATTAGTCTATTTGTGTACTTCTGTAGACCCTACCTCTGCGATGAAGAATAAAGTTGAATGATAGATTAATTTTTTACGGCATTCATAATGTACGTATAAATGTGAACTCCTTGCAAGTCTAACCATGCATGTGCACGTGTGTTTGTAGATGCATGTATGTAGGCTATGTTATGTATGTATGTAGGTATACGGGCACTCTTATATCGCCCCTTCAAGATTTATTCATTCATTCGTTTGTTTCGAATTTTTATAGCGCTCCTTCAAGAAATCCATCCAGAGGAGCCCAACCACGGTAATAATATAAATTAGATTTCAACAACTTTTGAAAAGAATTGACATTATTTCTAGAGAGTATAGATCAGTATACGCGCATCTCCAATGGCAGTTCATTCCAAGTGGTTGGGCCAACAATCGAGAATGTACGACGCTGCATATAATGTATAGACTATGCCTATAGTAGTTGAATTGCTAGCGCGGGAAACCAGAAGTTCCCCATTAGCAGAAGAACGAGGGACTTGACGGCCTGCTGTGTCTGAGACCGGACGACAAATAGCACACTCAGGTAGGCGAGGGCGCTACCGTGCATGCCTGAGTGCCAATGCAGTTTATTCTAGGTTCTGATCGAGTTCCCTGATAAGTCTGCTTTGTATATTTGACATAGTCTACACATACATGTACAATGGCTACAATTGCACGAATTGCCTCTTTCTAGCATGATATATAGCCTATTTAGATCTTGATTATGTAGGCTATAGGCCTACTTGTAGCGAATTAATGCGCTATTATCTATTAAACTAATTTATTATCAATGTTAATTCTTAATTATAGGTAAGAGTTAAGATAGAGTAATTACTGGCGTTGTTAGTTATTTAATCATTTGGCGAAAAATGAGCAATATAACTTAAAATTATAAGTCACGTGACGTGGTAACTTAGCAACGCAACGTGACGTCATGACGTTGTCATGGCAATTAGATCAACATTGACGGTTAAAAGTAAATAAGCGAATCACGATGCTCGAAATGGATTTAAAAATGGAAAGAGCAACGTCAGAGACAGTTTAAACAGGGAAGATTGATTCCTGTGCATGAACGTCAAGAGAGAGAGATGGATTGTAGAAGCAATCATCTCTAAAAGTTATATTTGGCGGCCAGGAAGAGAGTTGTTGGACGTGGTCAATAGAATATTGAAGCGTCGTGTGAGGACAATAGGTTGCGAGACAGAATTCTGCTGAATAGATTCTGGTGGCTCGTTTTGGAACCTTTTGGTCAAGACGTGTGTGGTTGTGGAACGATTGACGGTTGGTTGGAAGAATATTCAGACGTTGTCGAGTATCACTTTGGGTGATCGGTGACTTGTGTGTGTTCGCCTGCATTGCGACGCATCACATTAATTTGAATTCAACGGCTGATGGTGGTGTTGTGAGTCTACATAAACATTGGAGATGATTCGGTTCGTCATAGACCGAATTCTTCTACAGTGAAATTATTTTCACACATCATAATTATTCGAAGCACTTGGTTGCATATTCATCGAACTTCGAGCAAGACAGTTTACACAAGAAGCTGAACTTTATTCAGAAGAAACTCTCAACTGTCAAGATCAGATAAGCCAACTAAAAATATAATAATTATAAGTAATCAGCGCCAAATAAGTAATTAGGTTACGGCATTAATGTATGTTGACTTTCTATTTTAAATATATATTTCATTATTAATATTGGTTCTCTTGTGCTATGACATTAGGAGTCCAGTAATCTTCTAACTCGATTTCACGGCCTAGTTAGATAACGGCTACATGTGGAAGGCCCGTCTCGGGGATAATTAGCAGTTTTAAATTGTTGATATATTGAACATTACTGACAATTAATTTCAAGAGACTTTACCGATATAATGGAAATTTATTTAAACATTGCAGCGCTTGTACGGCGTGGGTTAGCCTATGCGTAGGAAGGCGTTACGTTAGGTGCGTTAAATTCTGATACCGCAGACTATATATATTAGTTGTGGCTAAGAGGCCACACTAGCGTTGATAATTATTGTGGAATAATTATTGGATTGTAAATCGTAGGATTTGAAGATTTAATAGCGTATAGCTATTTGTGAATATTACCACTTAGCAAAAAGTAAGTGAGTAAGGAGAAAATGGCGAACCCAGATGTTAAGGTGTGGCTTGACATGGGAAAACTGTTGCAGTACGAGGGAGAACAGTTGAAAGAGTTTGTCAAAGAGAGGCAAGACGAACAGCGACGACAGAGAATTGAGGAGAGAGAGGAGAAGAAAGAAAGTGAAGCAAGAGCAGAGGCAGAGAAAAAAGCAGCCAGAGCACAAGAATTAGAATTGGCGAGGATCGCTGATGCTAGACTTGAAAGAGAGGCGAATAATGCCAGACTTGAAAGAGAGGCAAATGACGCCAGACTTGAAAGAGAGGCGAATAATGCCAGACTTGAAAGAGAGGCGAATGACGCCAGGCTTGAACGAGAAAGTCGAGTGAATGAGGCCAGACTTGAAAGAGAGGCGAATGACGCCAGACTTGAACGGGAGAGTCGAGCAAAGGAGGCAAAAGAAGTGATGGACAGAGACCTAGAGATCAAAAGACTTGAATATGAATTGAGAATTAAGGAGGTGGATTCTAGGAATTATCAGAATCGAGGTGAAGCTACGTTCACGATGGTTGGCGATGGTTCGTACCAAGGAAACCATAACCATAATAAAGGGATGAAGGACATCAAGTTTCCTATATTTAACGAAAATAAAGATTGCCTGGATGCGTATCTCTTAAGATTTGAAAGGACGTGCGCAGCATGCGAAGTAGCAACAGAGAATTGGTCTCTGATGTTGGCTAAGCATCTTGAAGGAAAAGCGCTAGAGGTATATCAAAGATTATCGACAGAGGAAACGCAGAGTTACGAGTGTTTGAAGAAACACTTGTTAAAGAGGTTTCAGTTGACAGAGGGTGGATACCGCACCAAATTTAAGACGAGTAAAATAGAATCAGGTGAGACACCTTCGAACTTTGTGCATAGGTTGAGAAGATATATGCAGCAGTGGTTACTGCAGGCCGGATTCGAGAAAACTTATGAAGGAATGGAGGGTCTGTTATTGAAGGATCAATTTTTTCTGACATGCAGCAATGAACTCAAGATGTTTATCAAGGAAAAAGGTAAGATGAGTTTAGAGGACACCTTGAATTGTGCGGAGTCGTATATCGAAGCACACGGATATAAATACGCTGAGAGTAATCTGAGACCTCAAGGAAAATTCAGTAACGAAAGACCGAATGTGAAACAGTTCGACGATAAATCTAGAGAGAGATTTAACGGAAACATGAATAGAGGGCGAGGAGAAATAAGACATAACAAAGAAATGAACAATAATGGGAATATGAACAGAGGGTTTAGTCGTGAAAGAGAACAGGCGGCTGAGCATAAAATAACTTGCTTCGCGTGTGGTAGAAACGGGCACAAAGCGTACGATTGCGTGCACAAACAAAAGGGAGTTGTTAAACATACAGCAGCAGCTGTGCAAATCTACGAGAATAGAGCATACAAGATAGCGCAAGCAAATGAAATGTTGAAATTAGGCGAAGTTGCAAGAGACGTGGAAGATAAAATCGAAGGAAGTAAAGAGGAATTACCAATACAGATGGCAGCAAGTACTGTGGTTAAAGAAAGGAGAGATGACTACAGTGACTTAGAGAATAAAAATGAAGGTCAGATAAAGGTGAATGGAGTGAGTACTAGTTGTTTGTATGACTCGGGATCGAGTACATGCATTATAAAGAGATCACTAGTCGATGATAGCGATTTCACGGGAAGAGAAACGCAATGCATACTAGTCGATGGAACATTGAGAAATTTTCCGACAGCAAGGATTAATATTGAAAGCGAATATTTTACCGGGAACGTTGAAGCGATGGTGATGAAGGAACCGGTGAAACCAGTAATTATCGGTCGGATCAAAGGTTTAAAATATCTAGTAGTAAATGACACTACAGATGACATGATTAAATGTGATCAGAATGATAAAGAAGATACCGATAAAGAAGATACCGAGAATAAGGATGAGAGATCGGAAAGGATTGATAATAAAAGAATAATTGAGAAATCCTTGAGTGTAGAATCACAAGGACAAAGAGTTAAAAAGAAAGTTCGTTTTGTGTGTGACGTCACGAACGAATTAAGTGATGATGTAATGGATGACGTCGTAGAGAGTGATGACGTACGACAAATGACAGCAGCAGTGGAAACCAGAGCGGAGTCTAAGAAGGTAACTAGATACAAACCGCTGAAAGTCACTGAGATGCCGAATTTGAATATAACGACGAAGGAAGTCCAAGAATTACAAAGGAAAGATGAAACTTTGAAGAAAATTTGGAACAAAGCAATAGATTGGAGTGATGATGACAATATAACAGAAGAGGTTCTTTATGTGAAGAAGAACGGACTGTTGTACAGAAGATTCAAGGAGAAATCGAAAGATGATGCAAAGTGGCAGTTAATGGTCCCGAAAGAACTTAGAGATAAAGTATTAGCAGTGGCCCATAACTCGCTATTGTCAGCACATCTGGGTATGAGGAAAACCCATGATAAGATTGTGAATGAATTTCATTGGCCATCGATAGGACCAGATATTAGAAGGTATGTCCTAAGTTGTGATATATGCCAAAAGTCGGTGGACAAAAAGGTGAATTACAGGGCACCGATGGGACATCTTCCGGTACTAGATGTACCATTCAAACATGTCTGTATAGACATTATCGGAGTGATAGAGCCGATGTCATCAAGGGGCTATCGTTATATATTAACGATAATTGATTTGAGTACCAGATACCCAGAAGCAATTCCGCTTAAAGGTATAACTACAGAGGAGGTGGCTGAAGCCTTGTTCAATTTTTATTGTCGTATGGGGGTACCTCAGAAAATCCATACTGACAGGGGAAGCCAATTCACTTCAGAGCTGATGGCTGAGGTTAACAAGATGTTGTTAATCAAGCATACTTTCACTAGCCCGTACCATGCTATGGGAAATGGATGTGTGGAGAGACTTAATGGGACAATCAAAGCAACGTTGAGAAAGTTGATAGGTGAACAGGTCAAGGAATGGGATAGATACCTGGCACCTTTGTTGTTCGCGTTACGTGATACTGTACATGAAAGTCATGGGTTCACACCCTTTGAATTAATCTTTGGAAGGTCATGTAGGGGACCGATACAGATATTAAAGGAACTTTGGACAAATGAGAAAGTGGAAGATGAAGTAAAAGATGTTTATTCATACATGACCGATTTGAGAGAAAGAATAGAAGAAACATGTGACATGGCACAGAAGGCCATACATAAAGCCAATGACAAGAACAAGAAGTATTATGATAGGAAGGCACGTTACAGAAAGTTGGATGTAGGAGATAAGGTTTTATTGCTGTTACCCAGTTGTAACAATAAAATGCTTGTTAAATGGCAGGGACCATATGTGGTGAGAGGTATAATAGGAGATTATGATTACAAAGTGGAAATTGAGGGTGGAAAACTCAAAACGTACCACATCAATATACTGAAGAAGTATTATGAGAGAAATGAAGGAGAGGAGGATGTAGAAACGTCAGCGTACATATCGGCGATAGTACATGATGGTAAAGATGGTGAAGATGAAGAAGAAGAAATATTGAGTTTATATGTAAGCAAACAAACAGAAACTTACAAAGATGTAGATATCAATCCTAAATTGGAAGAAAAACAGAAAAGAGAATTAGAGGGGTTATTGAGAGAGTATGAAGATATATTCAGTGATAAACCAGGAAGGACAGATATGGTTAAGCACGAGATTCATCTGACGAGTGATGAACCGATTCGGTTGCGCGCTTATCCAACGCCATATCATCTTCAAGCGGAGATAAACAAGGAATTAGAGACAATGTTGGAGAATGGAATTATAGAAAGATCAGAAGCAGCGTATGCAGCGCCACTGGTAGTTGTTAAGAAGGCAGATGGAAGTAATAGACTTTGCTGCAATTATAAACAACTCAACAAAGTAACAGTATTCGATCCAGAACCAATGATGTCGAATGAGGATATTTTCAACAAACTCAGTGGAAGCAAGGTGTATAGTAAATTCGATTTCTGCAAAGGGTATTGGCAGATACCAATGAGTGAAGAATCGAAAGACTTGACGACATTTATCTGTGCGAGTGGATTGTATAGATTTAATGTACTTCCATTTGGACTGGTCAATAGTGCGTCCAGTTACAATCGATTGATACGAAAAATACTATATGGAACTGAGAACTTGGAGAGCTATGTGGATGATATACTTGCTCATACAAGAGGTTGGGATGAACATATGAAGACGTTAAGAGAGTTTTTCATGAGAGTAAGGAAGGCTCATTTGACATTGAAGCCTAAGAAATGTTCATTGGGATATGGCAGAATAGATTTTCTAGGCCATACTTTGGACAACGATGATATAAGCCCTAAGGGAGAATCTGTTGATAAGATTGTGGACATGCCACAACCAAAGACAAAGAAGCAAGTGAGGAGCTTCATAGGAGCAATAAATTATTATCGAAAATTTATTCCACATTGCGCAGAATTAATGGCTCCGTTGAGTGACTTGACCAAGAAGTCGGCTCCTAATAATGTTGAATGGAACCAGGAATTAGGTGAAAGTTTTAAGCAGTTGAAAGAAGCACTTGCTAAGACACCAATCCTTAGGTTACCAGATCTCGAGAAGGAATTCATTATACAGACAGATGCATCAGGAAAGGGAATAGGTTGTGTTCTTATTCAGCAGTATGAAGGAACAAACCATCCAATTGCATATGCTAGTAGGAAACTATTGGAAAGAGAGATGCGATACTCAGTAGAAGAGAGGGAATGTTTAGCCATAATGTGGGGAATCAGTAGATTTGATCGATACTTGTGTGGAAGAAAGTTTGTGATCGAGACTGACCACTGTGGACTACAATACATGAAAGAAGGGAGAATGAAGAATGCAAGAGTGATGAGGTGGAGTCTTGCCCTTCAAAATTATTGCTTTACAATTCGATACATTAAGGGAAGCAGTAATGTAGTTTCTGATTATTTGAGTAGAGGTTTGACCTAGTACTTAAGAAAGTCAATAGTAAGAACTGATTAGATGTAGATAAGATATAATTCAGTTATGTTGTGTTGTTTTGTAAGGTAGAGTAAGGAAGTTGATGAAAATTAGTGAATAGATAATTAGGTAAGTTGTTAAAGCCTGATTACAGACTTTCGAAGGAGGGGTATTTGTAGCGAATTAATGCGCTATTATCTATTAAACTAATTTATTATCAATGTTAATTCTTAATTATAGGTAAGAGTTAAGATAGAGTAATTACTGGCGTTGTTAGTTATTTAATCATTTGGCGAAAAATGAGCAATATAACTTAAAATTATAAGTCACGTGACGTGGTAACTTAGCAACGCAACGTGACGTCATGACGTTGTCATGGCAATTAGATCAACATTGACGGTTAAAAGTAAATAAGCGAATCACGATGCTCGAAATGGATTTAAAAATGGAAAGAGCAACGTCAGAGACAGTTTAAACAGGGAAGATTGATTCCTGTGCATGAACGTCAAGAGAGAGAGATGGATTGTAGAAGCAATCATCTCTAAAAGTTATATTTGGCGGCCAGGAAGAGAGTTGTTGGACGTGGTCAATAGAATATTGAAGCGTCGTGTGAGGACAATAGGTTGCGAGACAGAATTCTGCTGAATAGATTCTGGTGGCTCGTTTTGGAACCTTTTGGTCAAGACGTGTGTGGTTGTGGAACGATTGACGGTTGGTTGGAAGAATATTCAGACGTTGTCGAGTATCACTTTGGGTGATCGGTGACTTGTGTGTGTTCGCCTGCATTGCGACGCATCACATTAATTTGAATTCAACGGCTGATGGTGGTGTTGTGAGTCTACATAAACATTGGAGATGATTCGGTTCGTCATAGACCGAATTCTTCTACAGTGAAATTATTTTCACACATCATAATTATTCGAGCAAGACAGTTTACACAAGAAGCTGAACTTTATTCAGAAGAAACTCTCAACTGTCAAGATCAGATAAGCCAACTAAAAATATAATAATTATAAGTAATCAGCGCCAAATAAGTAATTAGGTTACGGCATTAATGTATGTTGACTTTCTATTTTAAATATATATTTCATTATTAATATTGGTTCTCTTGTGCTATGACATTAGGAGTCCAGTAATCTTCTAACTCGATTTCACGGCCTAGTTAGATAACGGCTACACTACTTACTGTCTTGTTCTTTAATAGGCGTGGTGCTTTGATTCCTAAAAATTTTATGTAAAGTAGGACATATGGAACTATCGCAAGAACAGACTCTGCAATGCTTGGACATAATATTTAGACTATCATATTTAAAATAAATGATAATGTCTAATTTATGAGGAACTGCATATATTATATGATTTGAGTGCGTAATTAGGCTATATATAGGCTAGTTAAGCTGGTCGCTTTAAGTGCATTGTTGAGTACCTAGTAACGACTCATTCGTGTCCCACGTGAAAGTTCATTGTAATGCAGTTGATTATTATTTTAATCTCATGGACTTTATATAGCGTCATCACCTGTAAGATCTCGCACGTTGCTGGATGAAATGACATTTTGGCCTTGAATGTCCACTACATAAATTGTAAACACGTCTTTCCACAGCGCACATGCATCCATTTGATGGATTAACAGTTGCTGCTGCATAGAATCAACGTTAGCTTTGAGCGAGTAATAGCCTTGTTTATACATAACAAATACGAGAGAGGCAGAGAGAGATTGAAAAACAGTTGAGCACACATAGAGACCGACAAAGAGATCCTGCGATGCATAACTACAAACAAATCAAGTGAGAAAAATGGTGAACAGAGAGAGGCAGGGAGAGATAATAAAATTATGAGATAGAAACAGACAGACAGAAACAGAGACACAGAGACAGAGACACAGAAACAGAGAGACAGAGGGCGGCAGAGAAAACACAAGAGACCAAGAAAGAGAAACGGAGACAGAGCGTGACACACAGAGAGAGATACAGAGCGTGGCAGAGAGAGACACGTATACAGGTGACAGCGATACAGAGGGACAGACAACAAAGAGAATCGGTTGAAACAATAGACAGGTATTTGCATGCGTATGTCATTCGGTCAATGAATGAAGTATTATTATTCGCACAAGTGTGTGCTGTGCTGTGCTGCGGCGTCTCTGATGACGCCAATGCATTCATTTGCATCCATGACAACCAGCAAGACATAGAATAGACCAAGCAGAAGGACAGAGAGACAGAGAGACAGATAGAGACAAAGAAAGAAAGAGATCGAGAGAGACAGACAAAGAGAGAAAATCATTGACCAGAGAAAACAAGGCGCTTGTAAGAGGCTGAAGGCGTGCAAGCACACATACAGCATAAACACACAGACAGACAGACATGCAGGCGTGCAGTTAAGCATTCATTCAGATCGATAGACAAATAATATGCAGAGGAGTAGGAAGCAAACATACAGAAATAAAACTCTCGAGTACACTCAGGCATCAAACGGATAATAATTGCTTGAGAAGTAAGAATAATTATCTCAAACAAGAAACTCTTGTATAAAAATTGACAACGCTTCATTGCTATGACTGTGTCTCTGGTTAGAAGCTGACAATACTGCTATGTCCTTCATATAGTAAAGAAACTGACGATACTTATGTGTTCCTCGTCAGTGAAGAAACGGACATATTATATTATACTTCTCTCTCTGTATGTTTTTTACTGTCTAACAAGTACTTGTTTCTTAATACCGGTTATATAGTCAGTCAGTCATCGTTCCTACCTATGGCAGAGATCAATTAGACTAAATCGTTTTTTATTTCATTCTGCTTGACTTTTTCAATAGTTTGAAGCACCAAAAATATGCGTCATGCATATACTGAAACTAGTTTTAATTACTTGCTGCCTGCAGGGAGCCTAGGCGTACAAGTCATGCTTGTAGCAACTCGTTGGTTAATTCATTGTTCTCCTTGAACTATACAACATTAAATTTTGTCAATGACTGATAGTGTATACATGGATAACTCATGGGTTATCTTACAATTTCTTTTTTTCAATAATTATGTGAATAATTAATCTATTGTTGTGTCGACAAGTAGGCCTAGATACAATTGAAGTGTGTGTAGGAAATACGATTATTATCTGTGTTTATCCTATTTTGTTTCTATCTGTCTGTCTAATGTTTCTCTAACCATTCGCGCATACCTCTTTACCTGTATGCTTTCATGGTGCCTGTATGTCTGTCTGTCTGTCCCTCTCTCTCTCTCCGAGTCGATGTATATATTTATGTGTCCCTCATTCGCCATTCTCACGTTTTTCCTTTCGTGTTACATATACAAACTATATATCCAAGTCGACAGCTGTTATTGTTTCGCTAAGCAGTCGATCATGCACGGCTTGCTGCTACAGGCCATCGGCGCATGCGCGTGTATGAGAATTCATTGTTCTCCGCTGAAAGCATCATGACGTAGATGACGCTGCTGGGCAATCCATTCCCTGCCTAGATAATATATCGTCCATGCCAACAACATTGACATGATGACGTCCTCTCATTATATGAGGCACAAAATGTTCACGCACGAAAATAATCGATCTGGTAGTTTGCGTTGTAACGGAAACTTGGTCGGTTTTTTTTAGTCTTTCGTATTCAGAATCGATTCGGAAGGTCACTTGCCTCCCTGCCGAGAATAGAAACAATATGAATTGCCTGTGGCAATTATCTGAGAAGTTAACGTTCCTGCAAGTGTACCCATGAATAATTTATGGGACCCATTTTTGGTACTAGGACTAGGCCTATATATAATTATTATGATCGCAACCCCTACACCGCAGCGTACACGGTGGTGCAACGCGGTATGTGTTGAACTGTAACCGGCGGTTCGCAGGTTCGAATTTAGCTCAAGCTAGTGTGTATCGGTAGTGACCTAGGACGAGTTGGATGGATGGTTCAAGATTTGACGAGGGATCATGCCCTCGAAAATATTTTTGGCATAGGATGCAACCATAGCTGCTTATAAAGAAGAAGGCAGCATGGAAACGTAGATGCCTCATTTCATCCCCGCGGCGGCAGATAGGGCAAAGAAGTTATCGTCGCCGTCATATTCGTCGTCGTCATAATTGCTATCGGCATCATCATCATCATCATCATCATCATCATCATCATCATCATCAACAACAACAACAACATTATCACCACACCATCAACATCATCATCAATATCACCACCACCCTGGCGCATAAATTTTGAAACTGCAATGAAGCGAGGGAACAGCAAATCTCCACGTCCAGTAAAACATAGGCTACATGTAGGATGGGCCCCAGATAATTATGAAGCCAGATCGCGAATCTGAGAAGTCAACGCATTATAAAATGCTTTTGGTTTTTACAGAAGCAAATAGAAAAAAACTTCAGTTAACCATCCTTTCGCCAGGTGGCTAACTCCATGGCCGATTAGTCGTACGTCACGTTATCGCTATGTCGACATTTCTACATAGTCGAAGTCGCGTAATAATAATACGTATAGTCTACACATTACTGTAAAAATTCATACGGTACGATTAAATCTTTGAAAAACAGATAACTAAATACTTCATCGACAAAAATATCTTAATTAACAAAAACATATTAAAGTCACTAGAAAAGTTAATCATTCGAGAAAACTATAAAACTGAAAGTAAAGATCGATTGGTGACTATCACATAATTAATTAATTATGATATAGACAGACCTAATAGAAGCATATCAATCAAACGAACGGATCTCAAGTTCAATAACTATACACGTGCGATTAGAAAAACTGATCTACGGGCTGTTGACTTGCAACATAGTAGGCCTACATGTACATTGTACAACATTAACGGCCTACACAAACGCATTTGTACATAATTATCAAAAACTTATAAAAACACAGTTAAATTCTACTGCCTGTAAAACGCTTCTTCATGCTAAGAGCACATTGGTTCCTTTCGTGGCGAAGGCCCGGTTCCTCGTCTCAGGGTTTATTTGTTTCTTCTAGAAACAGGTATGTGCCAGTAACTTATCCTGACTGCTTAACGCACATGGAGCTTCCTCAGCAGACTCCAACCCATAGTCGTCGGATAATTGTCCAGAGTGCTACTGAATAGACGACAATGTTCCAAATACTAAAATTGCAATGACACTCCACGTAGACACCATGCAGGTAAGACACAATTAAGGCAAGCACATTGGATGGTGAAACTATTCGGCAATTCCATTTCTAATCAACTGAGTACATGGGCGGAGTTTATAAGGGGATAGGGAGGCTAAGCCCCTCCAAGAAAGCTCAAATTCAACTTTTTCACCATGAAAATGGTATCCTTTTTCTGGGTTAGCCCTCCCAATAAGGCCCTGCAGACTCGGGTTAGCCCCACCCAAGAACGAAGATCAAAATCCGCCCATGACTAAGTAGGCCTATAATGACATTTTCCCTTGCTTATTGGAAATCAACGCCTGCTAGCCGCAGCTACTCGTCATTGGCGATACACATTCACAAAATTAATGTTTATTAAGAAAATTGGACATGCAGTTCTATCAGTCTATTGATTCAGAAACCTATCAAACATTAAACTAAAAAATAAATAAGACATAGGCTTGCTATAAAACACAAAATAATCGAGGTTGCGCATAATATAATTATAGGCCAGTAATTGACTAAATCTTTGACTAAATCGATTGTAATTACGGTATAAATTTATCTAAAACGGCCAACAGAAATAATCTTAAACAGAAATAATCTTAAACAGAAATAATCTTATAAAGCTACTGCATGGTGAAGACTGGATTACAACGATGGAGCAATCGCCTCTTCCACAGTTTTAATCCTGTCACTCTCCAACATATCGTTCCAGTTACGTTCTCTCCGTTCCGGAAAGCTTTGACAGACCATGGCACTCCTGAGGTGGTGTATACCTCAGGTTTAAACAGTAGTTCGTCTTCTGAACCACCAATGGCGGTGAGTGGATGCAATTCCAGCTGGACCAAGAGTTCAATAATAAATTTCCATCAGGGTTCGTCCACTATAAAAGGCTGAAGTGGAAACACGATGAACGGAACCATCTTGCCAACCTCAAAAATTACGTTGCTGATCCGACATTGGAAGGATGGCTGGCTATAGTGTGGTTGCATGGCTGGTGTGGCTGCATGCATGGCCAAGTTTGATCAAAATTAATAGCCCCATAATCCAGCGCTTGGATTTCACACGCGCTCGCTCTTCGTTGCTCAACGTTCAGCCAAATCACTGGACCATATTATTATTATGCAGTTAGTGACAGTTACACGAACTAAATACATGTTGACAATTTCAGCCGAGAGATGGAAATTTGGCGCAAGCCGAGGTAGGGCCTAAGACACCGGCAAACGATCCGAGGGCGACCGATCACATCGAGATTCCACCAGATATCGAAGTAGGTCTATGATAATATCCACGTTGAGAAGACGATGAGGCAGAACAAGCATTGTAGAGCAACAGCCATGCAGTCCAAAGGCTCAACTCTGGATCCACAATCGCATCGTTGCGCCACCAAGCGACGATCAACTAAGTAATCATACTATGAACGCAGTCAGACATCTAGCCTACTATTGATAGGCCTACTATAATAATACCTATTGTTGACATATTAAGGACTGTTTGTTGCTTTCGACTTTCGACGAGTTCTCGCGAGTCTCTTTTGGTTTTTCTTCGTGTCTTGGCCGCAGTTCATCAAAAGGTTGTGACACGAGGAGGAGGAGGAAGAGGAAGAGGAGGAGGAGGAGGAGGAGGAGGAGGCACCCTTTCCCCTCGACGTCTTCTCTTCCTTCGTCTTTCTCACTCCAGTCTTACCAGTCTTCCATGCAGCCATCCGCCTCGATAGGATCTGGAACGCCGGTCTTCGCCTGTCTCGTCGCGCCGCGGAACCGCGGACTCGCGTTGTCCTGTCAGTGGAACCAGGTTCCGGCGACACGGTTCCCGCTCCGGCGGCGGCTGGATTCTGGAAGGCGATCTGACCCGACGAAGGTCGATGGAACCAACGTTGGATGAAGAGAACGCTCTGACGCAGATTGGCGCACTTGCTTCGACGGAAAGTCCGCGGCCGACCGGTCCCCGACACTCCCAGAAACCACTTCGGGCGACAGTCCCCGAATGGACCGGAAGTTGGGTCGTCCGATAGCGTCGTGAAGACACTTCCGGTGGCGTTGAACGGAACAGGAGGCGTTCGATCGGTTGACGTTTGGTTGCTTATGTTGTTTGCGTTGTTGTTTGTGTTGTATGTGTTGTTGTTGTTGTCTTTTTTGTACGGATATTTCCAGCTGTAGTAGATGTCGTGATTCTGATAGACGATCTCATGCTGAAAGGCACAGTCACTCTCGTCCACCAGATCCGTCTGAAACAGAAACAACAAACATCAACCAGTCAGCCAGTCAGAAGCACGATTACGAAGATAGCGACAATGATATAACAAAGACAACGATGTATTACGTAGACTATATTAACGACAATGATGGACGATGATGACTGATGATAAACGATGATGAGTCTGATGACGACGACAACGACGACGACGATGATGATGAAGACGATGATGATAATGAGCGATGATGATGATGGCGATTGACGACGACAAAGATAACGATGGTTGTGCCATGGTATATACATTCTTGAGCTCAGTCTAGCGATTGTAGCCTATAATAATAGATTCGTGCCTGCTGATTCGTCCATACGCCGATCGAAACAGGACACACGAGTGAACGAGTGGCCTATCCGAACACAAAAGTCTGTCTTGAAGGTCAAATCGTACACGCTGAAATAAAACTGGCAATAAGTCTTGCAATGCGTTGGTTCCATCCATGGCAGAACTTTAGTCTTTAGCATTTTCTTAATTGCAGTTTCAGACGACGAAAAGCAATTGATGAGTGCCTCTATGTATACGCTACACGATGGGACTTGGGAGCAGCTCTATACTTCTAGTAACCTTCTGTTCTGAACACGCTGCTGAGCTGCTCACCGATTTGGCGGTGTAGAGTTTTCCCTTTGCGTTGAGACAGAGGTATCGGTCGGTCTGTTTGAAGTGGAAGAGGATGACTCCAAAGACGGAAGATTCGTTCGACTCCGATAGACATGGATGGAGCGGAGACGAAGCCAAGCTGCACCACAGCAGCACCTCGAAAATGGCTGCAAGAAAGCAAGACGAATCTACAGGACATATATACGTATACACAATATATATATATATATATATATATATAACTAGCCTAGTTAGCTACACCGGTAAGTGCGAATGGCATTCGTCTGTTGGATACACCGGACTGCGGTTCAAGCCCCGGGCTGGGAGTTGACACTTAGAGATTTAGATATCTCGGGCTAGCACGCATGGGACGCGGTGGCGCAAGCTCCTGCGGAACGATCTTGGGCAAGTTGCTTACTCATCATTGTCTGTGGGGAAGGCAACGGGAAACGACCTCACTCATCTCAT
>OX243816.1:20609550-20822550 GCA_945859605.1 Lumbricus rubellus | reverse complement strand
CCGTTAGAACAGTAATCGGCGCCAGGTCCTAGAACAAAGAGAACCACAACCAACAAGATTAGACCAATATTAAAACATCGAATTAGCAGAACTTTCCGCAAGGCAGCACAGACACACAACTTAATTTGACACAAGAGAGCTTTATAATAAAACTTCTGCAGTGACGGCTCCTCAGAGAAATTTTTAAAAAGTTGACCTTAACAATGACTAGGCCTACCGTATACTCTGAGACCTAAAAATTATACTGCATTGAACATTAACCAATAACTGCATACTGTGCATAGGCTAATAAAGCCAGGAGTAGGAAATTAGCAAATGACTACCACAAGAAAATTCCAGTTCGTACATGTATGTAGGCGTATTATATGCACGTTTTCATGCATGCTAGTACGTGCTTAGGCTTACGCAGCCCCTATACGTATCCAGTGGTGAATTGAAGATGTCTGGCGTGGAAAAATGTTACTCTTATCAAGTGGACAACAGAGAATGTCTGGTCTGAAAGGACGTTACTCTCGCCCAGTGGGAGAGCGGAAAATATCTCACGTAGGATCCATTGGCATCTTAGCATGATCATTATCGTCTCAAAGCTGAGATATAGGCCATCAACTGAAAGAAAGACTGTAAAGGCATTGACCTTCAGCTATGTAACCTGCATTCAGAACTCTCGGCTTGATAGTCAGAAAGGCCTGGAATGCATGCGTGCATATAGCTACGTTCGTGTCAAAATAATAAAAACTACTTCGTAGAAAGCCTCTAGGAATGTCACATTTAAAAACAAGATTACCCACCAATAAGAGTAGGCCCTACACAAGAATCATCAACTCAACATCTGGCGCCACAGAAAACTCACAAATGTAACAAGTATATATAATTACCTGGAAACTGTTGAATCAATCAAGATGCCTGTCAACAAAGGGAATTTTTAAAAACTGAATCAACGATGTCAATTCTTCCTCTCAAAACATCCAGTTCCAACAAAACTGATCTCCGTTTTTGGAACGCATTTATCATTTAGACTTAACATCTGCCATCGATTTATGCATTATTTATTAATCATTGTTTAGCCTATTAATCATTATTTATTAATCATTATTTAGGCCTATTAATCATTATTTATTAATCATTATTTATTAATCATTATTTATTAATCATTAGTTATTAATCATTGTGACATCCTGGACATCTGACATATTATTATGATATATTTGTCAATTTATAATTAGTGGCAAGGATATCAGAGGATCCAACCATGGTGGATTGGCGCTTCGTGATCCTCTTCCTAGGCTATCATGTATCCTATTCTATCACATTTACTGGAGTGATATTAGCGAAATCACTTAAAAACCTGTATCCTACATTATTATCATCACGAAATGATGATGGCTTATAAAACCTGTATACGGTACCAGAATGGAAAATAAATAGCCTACTTGTTAATATGTATTTAAAAGCCCAAGCACAATTACAACAGGAAAGGTGATGATGTGCAAAATTAGTAAATCAGCGGTTTAAATTGAGTAGATCAGGCATAGGCTAACTATCACGATACATAATAAAATACTTTTTGATTGTTTGCAGTAGATGTGATAAATGGGAACCTTCCAGGTTAAGTGACTATTTTAGATTAACACCAAGAAATTTGATTGAGCTCACTCGAATAAGTTGTTGTTAGTCTGTACAGGAGTTTATGTTTATTTTAGAGAAGGTTTCCTGAGTCAACAGATTGAAACTGACATTGGAAATGAGACAGGACAGACGAAGTACGTTATGCACACTAATTAATATTATATCAGGCAGCTACAAGGATGACGAGACAAAGAGAGATAGACGGACAGAGAGAGACAGAGACAGATACATGTAGAGTGACAAAGAGGAAAGAGGAAAAGTTTATCTTCCTTTCCTCTCTACATAATTCTCCCGCCTTTCTGTATCTTGTTATCCCTTACCCTTCCATTCATGCCGTCTGCTTTTCTCTTGATGCAGAGCGAGCACGGCGGGTACGGAGGAGGATGGCAGATACATGTAGGCCTACCAATGGCGAGACAGAGAGACAAAGACGGAGAGAAACTACAGACACACAGAGACACTGAGAGAGTCTGAAGTGAGACGAGTCATTGCGTTAATTAACCATCAGTTGGATCGTGCACCCTACCAACCAACCAATCTCCATAGTCACGAAAGTGCACGAGTGCAAACGGAGTGCACACACCAGTAGGCTATACACGCCATACCGATATCTATAATATGCTACAGTATACATGTATACGCGCATACGTTAGATCGTGTACCGTACGTGTTGTACATGCAAATGTATAGCCATATATGTGTGTGTGTGTGTGTGTGTGTGTGTGTGTGTGTGTGTGTGTGTGTGTGTGTGTGTGAGCACGTTTGTGCGTGTGTGTTTTCTGCTGCATTATGGACCTTAGGTCTATCCGCCCACGATGCCGCTAAATTAATTACTGAAGTCGATTCGTTTTGCAACTTTCCGAAGCCATAAAGCTTTCTTGCGTCTATAATGTCCGCGAAAACGACTTGGTTGAGTGACTCATTTCAACTAATGGTCTTCTATAATAGCCGTCGAATACACTGTGAACGAAAAATGAACACCCATAAAACTATAGAATATAGGATTATCCGCACTCCGCTTTATAATGCCTAATCTAAACGGGAAGAATCAATATTTGATTTGATTTGCTTTGATTTGACTATGCGTGGTAATTGGATCTGTGCAGTGTGCACTTTGACTATTCACTTTCGGATTGGCCTTCTTTGGTATTAACGCCATCATTTTGTCTTGTAGACTTGAGTCGGAAAATGCAAAACTATTTTGTTGTTCTCGGTAACAACCAATCTGCATGGATGTGCTCATTTCCAATAATTATTGATCTCACTACGAAGTTATATTTAGCCGAAATTGCTTATAATTTTAGGCTTTGTTGATTTGATATTCACGATTGAGACAAGCTAAGTTTTAGTGATAGGCTTATATTTGGCAATAGCCTGAGGGTTCCGATTTTGCGTTCGCGACGTATTTGTTTGCATGTGCACTTGCTATAGCGCCCCTTCAAGTTAAAGCTATATTCTCGAGTTGCAGATTGAATTGGATAGGCCTACTCGCTTACATGGATGATTTCTATGTGTGTATTTGTAGAGCATATCCTCCTACGTGTTTATTTGCCTATTTGTTGGAGAAAGTCAATTAAAAATCGAACTGTATTCCCAGATGGTCTGTCAATACCAGTAACCCAGGCAGCCGCATTTATCACCGCGGGCGTTTAATTGCATATGGGGGCAGCACGAATAGCCTACAGGTCAGTCTGATTTCATCTGGAGTAGGCTATGGGTTGTGCGTGCTATATTTATGCACAAAGATATAGAGGAAGACACACAGGTATGCAAAGAAGGAAATTGCTAATTTATTACGCACGTTCATTTGTAACTCAACTGGAAACTTGCAATTTCGATTATGGTTTATTATGACACCAGCTCTTCGACAATGTAGTAACTTACCCATGATTAGTCCAATGTAGAAATGGTCCAAGTATACATTGCAAAAAAAGTACAATAATGTAGCACTGTCGCTGACAATAATAATGGTAACAATGTGGTCCATTGAATAGATAGCTTATAACATCAGTGTATCAAATTCAAACTGGGCTAAGTTGCAGTGTAGGCCTATTGCGCTCAGTGTATCCTCCTAGAAATAATTTCCGAATTTCTTTGCTTTCCTGACTGAAGTTCAAGCACGACTGCACGAGTAGGCTTATCGCAAGTGTACCACGACTTCACACTATTCTGCACGCTCATATACACGTAGCTTAGGCCTACATATACTCATAAAATACAAGACAATGTCGAGTTACGCCAATTAATATCAAAATACCTTATTCAAAAACATGTGGTCTTTTATTCCCGAAACTCTCCCCCAGTTCTTCAAAATCACCTCAGCACCAAAGATTAAGACATTAATCGCATTAACAAGCTTGTCGTTTTAATGTCATGGGCGATTTATTATCAGACATATGCGCATAGGCTGTATGGCGGGACCTGAAGTATTTTCCTATATGTCGTTGGTTGACATGTGTCGAGGAAGAAACTCTTCAAAGACCTAAAATAATTGCCTGGCAGTCATCCAGCCTGCAGGGAAGTATAAATCCGTTGGGTGTTTCTGGAATTAACCCCAAGACAAGGCGTTTCCTTTGAGTGCTCGCGAGCCATTGATCTCTCAAGCATGCAGGCGACGACTAATTGATTTTTGTGCTATTTCTAATACATCTGTTATAAAAGATATTTGATATAATATTTCCACATTTAATTTCATGCATACATAGACTCCGTTGTGTACTTGTACATAGGCGCATGTTTTGATGATTGGAAGTCTGGAATTGTAACAGAAGTTTACTGAAACGAAACTGTAATGAAACGAATCACACTCGATTGAACTCGATCGTAATTTAGACGACGGTCATTGGTGCGTGAAACAAACGTCAAATGACATCATTGAAAAACGATTTTGCCTTCGTTGGAAAATGAATCCTATACACGAGAGCGTGGACGAGTATTTAATTCTGAGAGTTATATAAAAGAGTTCGGTTTCTCATTATTCAGTGCACCCCTCCGCTAATAATTTACTCTGTTCACCACATAGGCCTATATTTCTCTCTCTCTCTCTCTCTCTCTCTCTCTCTCTCTCTCTCTCTCTCTCTCTCTCTCAGACAAGTTACATTACATCACATCACATCACATAACAAGGATTTACAGTGGTTCAGAAGATGTGATTCAGAAGGAGTAATTAAGGACGTGTAGTCTGTGTTAGAATCACTGCTAGTTTGCCGCTAATGTTTCATAGACGATCTCTCGCCAAGCTTCCTATTAAAGCTGTGAAAGTGTCTTCCTCTAAGACAGTATCTGCATCCAATTTTTCAAATAAAATATGGATTTTGGGTTTCGTCAGCACAGAAGTAATCCAGAGACTGGTTGTCGCACATTTGTTTGTTGGTAGTGTGGCGTATATAAAATAGGCCTACTATAAACAAAAGAGGACCAGGCAACCAGGCACAGGTTAGAAATCTTCATTCAGTCCAAACATCTTCAATATAAGAATATTACACTACAAAGCCAACGGCGGCCAATAGCACTCCAAAACAGATGCGCTTACGTATATGCTCTTCAGACCAGATGCACAATCCGGTAAATTCTAAAGATCGTTCCGACGAAACTCAAAGGAGCTAAAAAAAAACTTACAGAATCTCATCCAAAGTAAGAACTTTTTATAGCGCATCTGTTACAAATGATCAATGTCTGATGGTCAATCCAGACAAGTGATCTTTATAGTCTATAGGTAGCTTAACCTCGTCTGACTATAGCATAACTTACTCAGTGTAAGAATTGTGGAAAAATAACTGGGTTGGACCATTATTTACTTGGAATCGGGGTGTGAAAAAACAGACTTTAACGTTACATGGGGCTCTAAGAAATACTGGGGGGTTGAAACCCTCCACTGAACCCTCACTTCAGTCACTTTGCCTTCTTCCGCTCATTCTGTCCAATAATTGTACCTTGTACTTGATACCTTGTACTTGATTTTACCTAACTTCACCTTACATCATTGAATTGCTTTACCTTGTCTGACCTTAGGTGGTATGACGGTATGACCTGACCTTATCTTACTTTTCTTCAAATCATCTAAGCAATCAAGCGAGCCACTAACTGCATGGAACTTCATCTGTCTCACCCGTTGCCATCTCTCGGCACAGTTCAAATAACGTTCCGTAACTCGACTATTTGAAGGTGAATTCAATGAAGGCTTCTTCAATCAAGAAATCAATCATTGACTCATTAAATTAATCAATACGCCAGCTAACCTGGCTTGCAGTCAGACGTCAGTCAACCAAGTTGAACCAACCAACCATACACCTATAAGCAATAGTTCAGTTCCTTTATTCTTTGATGTTTGAAAATTTTTAACATTTTCACGTCAACACAGATAAATCGCGTTTAGTTAACTTTACCTTTTGAATTCAGAAGTCGAGAGTTGCTGTACATAAATCACTCTGGCTTTAAAAAGTGAATTGATGCTGATGGAGTTGTATTATTGTATACCACGTTGAGCTTCAACAATTCCTCGGAAGATCAGCACGTTTGATTTTCGAATTAAGGTGTGTCATTCTCTCTCACTGGCAGAATAGATGTCGTTTAAACCTTCTCAGGAAAATCGGAATCTTAAGATAAGGATATCAGACGAAATAAACGACTAAAACCTCCCAGCAATCTTCAGTTCCTTGTTGAGATATAAATCCTTTGCAAAACACGCTCCCTTCTTAGGCCTATATCTCATGTTTTATTCCAGAATTCCAGACCCCAGTTTTCGAGAGCGACGTTGAAAAATTGCAAGGTATAGTATTTTAATTACAGAAGACGAGTTTCGAATGACGCAGCTCAATTTAGACAGGTCGGAAACAAGTTATATTGAACACGACGCTTTGTAACTAAATCGCTTGTGGACAAACATGCCCTTACTTCGACGACATTATAATCATCCGATGATTTGACCTCCAAATATCATTTTCAGACGTTCAACAATAAACATTCTCACAACACATTGACCATCCTCTACAACATCAGTTTCGACGGTCAATTAAAATGACAACCTGCAGCAACCTCAGAGCTAATATTCCACCATAAAAGTATCGGTAGTTAGAACTACAACCCAACAACTTTTTAATCCAAGGGTAACAACGCAACGACTGCTCATAAGTCGTTGAAAACAAAGGCGATGTTGTAGATCCAGGTAACAATCAACAGGTGTATACGGTTGAGTGAAACAATTACGACAGACTACAATAGTCGCTGAGGAGTTTCCTGCTTATTCGAGCCGCGTCTGGTACAGACGTTAACGTATGTATGTATGTATTGTATGTATGTATGTATGTATGTATGTATGTATGTATGTATGTACGTAGACGTCTGTAGGTGGTCAGGCCTGAATCAAGTAGGCAGCAGAGCCTGTGATCGGCTGCAGACGGTGGGTGAGGCCGAGGTACTAGGGGCTGGACGGGCCGAGGAGGTAGTCGAGACGGGCGATAGAATCAAGGAGGGTCGGTCGGTCTCTGGGGAAAGGGAAAGAGGGCAGTGGAAGAGTTGGAAGAGGGGTGAATGATAAGGGAGAGGATTAAGGATGTGAGGATGGAGAGGGAAGAAAAACAGACGAAGAGGATGGAAAGGGGAGATGGACGTGAATGAGCAAGACCGACCGCGTTCTAATGACGACAGGAGCTCACGCGGAATAGCAATTAAGCTATATGCTTGATAGTATAATATAAACAAACACACGTATACGCGATACACATGCATGCGTGCGAACATTCGTATATACAAGTCTGTGCATACGTCGTACATAGGCTACATATGTACTTCTATTTGAAATAAAAGCAGACAGATGTATATTACATATAAACCAGTAGGTCTGTTCCCGCTACTTTTATGCTTGACGTCGGTGCGGGGCGCAAACGTTGGACAAGAGATCAGATTATTTTCCTCGCTCTTGTTCCCCCCCCACCTTCCGCCTTTTCCATCCAGTCCTCCTTATCTTCTTTCCAGTCATCCTTCTTGAAAGTTCCTCCTCCCTCCTCTCTCCTTTTCCTCCTCCTTCTCGTCCTCTCCTTTCCTGCTGGTATTCCCTCTGAGTAGCCTTGTGTGTACATGTGCATGTAGCTGACTTGCTGAGCGTAGTGGTCAACTCATCTTTACCACCCGTTGCGTGCCAGATTAATTGAGACAACGACCTTAGTTCCCCTCTGGTCCGCCTGCTACTTCTCCAATTTCTTCTTCTTCTTCTAATCCTGTCCAACCCCTTTTTCGTCACAATTTTCCTTTAAGGTAATTACAACAGGCTTAATCGTCTTTGTTTTTTGTCTGTCATCATTTTCTTCACCATAATTCGTTGTCTCTTTCATTCTCTTCTTCTATAAATCCTCATCCTAACGACCTTCATATTTCTTCTTCTTCTCTCTTATAATCTCTTCTGTTTTTCTCCTGTTTTTCTCATCTCTTTCCTCATGCTCTTAACCTTCCTGTGCACTTCCTTCTCCATGCTTCTCCTCCGTCCTCCAGCTCCTCCTCTTCCCCTCGTGTCCGCCTTTCTCCTCTTCCTCTTAATGCTCCTCCTTCTCATCATCATCTTCGGATCATCATCATCCTCATCTTCATCATCATCATTCTTCTCATCAACATCATCATCATCATCATCATCATCATCATCATTCTTCTCATCAGCAGCATCATCATCATCATTATCATCATCATTATCATCATCATTCTTCTCATCAGCAGCAATCCTTCTCTTGATTCTCGTTCTCTATAATTGGTCTGCCTTGAATACTTCCACCCTAGCTGCATGCAATGGATTCTCTTGCAATACACTTCCCTCTTCCTGCTTCCTCCTTCCTCCTCCTCCTCCTGCTTTCCCTCCTCCTCCTCCTCCTTCTCCTCTCTTTCTTCTCCTCCTTATCCTATGCATCAACCCAGTCGCCCTATTTATCAGAAGTCAAATGACGCGTGCAGAGACTTGCCAGGCCGGACGAACGTGGTCGGGCAGACCGTTGGAGTCTCAGCCTCTGACGTGTACTATAGACAAGACGCTAGCCATCCTGCATGCATGCATGCTTCCCCCACCAAATGCACCGGACACAGTGAATACGTTATCACGATGAGGATGCTGCTGATGCTGATGCTGCTGCTGATGATGCTGGTGAATGTAACCATGCAGGCGACCTATACATACATAGGTAGAGGATAACAGTAACCTCACGGAATTCACAACTAATTGACGCGAAGGAATTTAGCTAATTATCTTTCCGGATGACCAACTAGGCTATAGCGCTATAAAACAGGAAATGGGAACTGTCTACTTGCCAAGTGTGATGCGATAGGCCTATTTACAATATATATAGGGTGTCTCGATAGGTCGTGAACGATTTTGAATGCAGAAAAATATATGTTATGCACAATATAATGTGGAAAGTTTTATACTGGCGGATAGGTTATTCAACTGAAAATGTTAATATAAAAAAATTAGATCACTGGCTCACTTAATCAAATTGTAGCGCCAATATCCGTGACGTCATCAAATTCGTGCCAAATAAACGTCAAATTAAGCCGCAAACAGTATTGTACGACCATCATTGTTAATCCACACATAATTAATTAATACAAATTAGCATTTAGTATTTAATAATGTTTCCTTTACTCTTTATTACAGCCTCAAGTCGATTAGTCATCGAGCAAATAGACTTTTCAGAGTTGTCCATGCCTTACAAAGCCGACGTTTTAAGGTCGTTTGGAGTTCGGTATCGTCATAAAGAGTTGCTGCCATATTAATAGGCCTACTCCAAACATTTTCCATTGGTGACAAATCCGGCGAATTAGGCGGCCAATTTCTCGGTGAGATGTAGGCTATCCATTGATATTCTTGTTCAACCATTCGACTGAGGCCTTTGATGTGTATGCACGTGCATTCGTGCACCGTCCTGTTGAAACAATCCTTCGCCGTTATTACGAAACATTTGTGTGACTGTGAACTGAGCGCATAGGCTACTGCACTTCGCTGAAATGCGGGTTTGACCTCTTTCTCCAGTATCTCATTGATGTAATAAGTCGAAGTGACTGAAGTTTTATTTGGAATGATATGAGGTTTTGTTAATCCAACCGTTTATGCCGAACCCGAACCCCAGACACTGAACACCTTAACACGTCGGCTTTGTAAGGCATGGACATCAATAGGCCTACCTCTGACAACTCTGAAAAGTCTATTTGCTCGATGACTAATCGACTTGAGGCTGTAATAAAGAGTCAAGGAAACATTATTAAATACTAAATGCTAATTTGTATTAATTAATTATGTGTGGATTAACAATGATGGTCGTACAATATTGTTTGCGGCTTAATTTGACGTTTATTTGGCACGAATTTGATGACGTCACGGATATTGGCGCTACAATTTTATTAAGTGAGCCAGTGATCTAATTTTTTTATATTAACATTTTCATTTGAATAACCTATCCGCCAGTATAAAACTTTCCACAATTAATTGTGTATAACATATATTTTTTTGCATTCAAAATCGTTCACGACCTATCGAGACACCCTATACAATATATACAATATATATATATTAGCCTATATAGATCTATTGCCTATATGCAATGTAAACTTCCATATCTATTCTAGATTCTGGAACTCCATAATAATTATTGCCTCTAAAAGTCTATGTTTACCTTAAGATCTTGACCCAAGACTCGAATCTTCCTGGACGATTTCTTTCTCTGTGTACCACTTTCCACATTCGAATTTTTCCATTTGCCTCACCTTCATGTTTGGTATAATCACAAACCGATATGCTTAGCAATGATCACGCATTGGTTGAAAACTTGATGCCCTTAATTATACAATGCCACTTCAAAAGCTGAGCTTGTTAGATTTTCTTCGCTTGCAGCACCCTTTCTTTGCATTAGCTTTCACTAATATTATCGTCGACCTGCGTATACTTATACCTATTCCATAGAGTCTCATATAGGCTACTCGCAGTCCACGTGTAGACTAGGCCTATATGCAATGCATATTATGGACTGTGCACGCGGGCGTTCGAAGTATTTTTGCTAGACGTCGTTGACTTAACTACTTCCCCACTGAGAAACTTCTGTAGATTAGCATCTTAAAGATTCACTACATCGTTATGGAATGCAAAGTCACCTCGAAATACACAACACAATAGGAATGTGATCAATGTTACCCTGCTACGTTCGTATACGAAGACTTGATGCCGTGTTTTCGTGCAGATTATATGTACACAAGCAGCCTAAGAACTCACGCATAAATCTAACATGCCTAAGTATGCACATTGGCATACATTCATACATACATACATACATAGATAGATAGATAGATAGATAGATAGATAGATAGATACATACATACATACATACATACATACATACATACATACATACATACATACATACATACATACATACATACATACATACATACATACATACATACATACATACATACATACATACATACATACATACATACATACATACATACATACGTACGTACGTACATGCGCACATGCGCACATGCGTACATGCATGCATAACCTATATACAAACATACATAGGCTACATACTTCTGATTGATATGCACTTTTGAAATGACGACGACGATGACGACGGCGATGACGATCGCGATGATGGTGGTGGTAGTGGTGTCATATGATGATGATGATGATGATGATGGTGATGATGATGATGATGATGATGATGATGATGATGATGATGATGATGATGATGATGGTGATGATGATGATGATGATGATGATGATGATGATGATGATGATGATGATGATGGTGATGATGATGTTGATGATGATGATGATGATGATGATGATGATGATGATGATGATGATGATGATGATGAGTTCTCTGCCCGAAAGTAGATTCAAAGAGTTTATGCCGCTTGGCAATGAGACGATTGGCTGGTTTCCCGTTGCCTGCATGCCTCACAGAAAATAATGGCCGAGTAACTTGTCCACGGTCACTATGCAATGGTTTCAGGTAGATTCGAACCTCCGACCCACCGATTTAAAGCACAGAACACAACGCTACACAGGCCAACACACACACACACACACACACACACACACACACACACACACACACACACACACACACATACACGTTTCAATAATTAGTTATGCATAAATGTGCACTGGATTAAGCCATTCTCCCGCCAAGCAGTTTTCTTTCATAGCGCTGTGTACAGAGCTATGTATTATATGAGGCCTGAGATGCAGCAATGCTAAGCATTTTGGTTTTCTGACCAATATTTTCTTCTTCTGATTCGAAGGTGGATGATGACGACAGAAATTCCTGAGTTCAATGTTCGCATTAATTGAGCGGATGAGAAATAACGTTCTTTATTATAGGAAGTATTATGAGTGATCGAGTGAGGAAGGAGGTGGTGACCTATAGCTTATTGTAACCTCTATGCTAATTAGATACATGGCCTACTCACATGAACGTCGGGGGTCAGGACGTCATTGCTGTGCAGGCGCAGTCGGTCCTAATGGGTGTCTTAAGACTTAAGTCTATGTTTGGTTACTTGCGTGTAAGTCTATAAGATAGGCCCAAGTGTGGTGTGCAATATATAGATCTGAGGTATACTCAGGCCTGAGGAATTCAAGCACGAGAATAAGATTACAGATAGGCCCTAGGGTCAAGGACCAGGAATAGGCCTACGAGTAAGAACTGTATAAAGTGTAGCCTACAGAGCGGTGGCATAGAAATTTGCAGTAAGTATAGGCCTACATGAGATATAAATAATTATAATCTATGTAACATGCCAATTTCTCATGGTGATACCTAGGAATTTAGACCCGATGTATTAGGCCCATATAGCTTTGCATGCTGGTCACATGTAGGTCTATGTCTAAGCTATTTTAATCTATCATGAAATTTATTTAACGCCTCAAAAAATACCTATTCAGAGGCGCTCCCGACCGAGTCACAACCAAAGAGGAAACTCTTGTGTAGTTAAAAAAAGATTTAGACAAGTCCCGCTGAAAGAAATGCGGATCACAGAGGAGGCTATCTAAAACTGAGGGCTCACAATCGAGTAGGAGGCCCTATTCTGTCTGATGACTGTGCGACGTATGCGTGCATGTGGATTCGTGCCTCAATGATAGAGGGCGATGCATCCAAACATGCCACGGTGTAGGTGCAGCATGATATAGATCTACTCCGCAATCGGACACGGGTAGTAAACAGCCACCGCAGTAGGTCTATAGCTGTCGACAACAACACACAAACTGTTAAATTGACCTTTTAATAATGGAACATGGGGGGGGGGCATACAGCGACTTTCTTGGTCTTTCCAAATTCATGTAATCGTCCGGGAATTTAAATAGCGCGCCTTCAAGGAACAACTCACTTTTTCTTACTTATTGCGATTTATGCTGCTCAAGATGTGGTGACCGGGTTTTATCAATCACTGCACCAAAATCAGACAGACAGACAGAGGGACAGACAGACACACAGACAGACAGACAGACAGATTGATGGACAGGCAGACACACACAGACACACAAAACAGACAGACAAGACAGACTGAAAGGTCATGGCAATGACGAAAGATCAACGTTAACCTGCAGCTGCAGACGTTCTTCATCGGACGAAAAGACGATGATGGCGGAACAATATTCGTCGTTGAGGTTAATCTGTTTCTGTGGTGACTAAAATTAATTATTTCAATTCAATTCTAAGGACATTTCGATGCAGCTCGACTGATTTGAAAGCAGCGAAAGGATGAGGTTCAAAAATAAGGCGAATCCACGATTACCGATTGATCTAACCGCTCTGATTAATTATGGTCGTTGGACAGTTCTCGTGTAGTCTATCTGATCCGAAACATCTGTGTTGTTAATCCGTGACCTCCTTCTTGTGGGGGGGGGGGGGGTAGGTGGGGAGGGGTACAGGACGTTCCAGGGTCGCAGGCCGGACGTCTCCCCCAGGCCATCATCAGTCGGCCTGCTCCCTCCTCAAGGGGGTGCTGGGCGTTTCATTGATCGTGTGTCGCGATTGTAATTAACCCTCTTTTACAATTATTCACAGCATCTTCGATGTCTGCGTTAATATAAGTCTGGGGTTGATTTAAAGAACGTTGGAAGATTTTGCTCTAGCTTATTTTAATGGTTATTCTTCCTGATAAGAAATTTGAGCTCTATACATAGGCCTAATGTTAATCAAAAATCAAATCATTTATTTGGTGAGAAATCAAGAATATTAGACTACAAACTTTACAAAGGAAATTAAAAGCAGTCACACAGTCACATAGCCGTCGAATTTAATAGCCTATAGCCTCTAATCTCATAGCACTATGCTGTTCTGTACGCTACGCACTTGCATGCATAACGGGCAAATGCATAATTCGCATTATGTGCCTAGCCCTAGAAGCTGGTCGGTCACGTTTCAATAGACCTAAGAAGGGTGTCTCAACTGAAACAACACCGGGTATATGCATAATTTTCATATCGCATGGCGCGGCGTGCATAAGAGGGACTGTCCATACATTACGTAGGCCTACGCTTAAAGGGGATGGGGACACAGGGTATCGACGATTTTGCCTACGGGTGCGTACAGCAGGGGGAGGGATCTCGAAAAAATGTGCGTATAGGCACCCATGCAAAATAAATTTATAATCATGACGTCCACATTACGATCGTAGTTGTATTAAAGCATATTTATTTAGCACCTTATCGAGAAAACTCGGCAGAAATGTCGCAACCAATCCTGTTGACACAAGAACACAGTCAAACAGTCTTTAACTATTGACAAAACAGAAGCAGAGGCAGGACAAGAAGCTCCTTAATTGGCAGGAAGCATGGCAGCCGCATTTCCAGAAATTATGAACATGACTCTGTTATACGCTGAGCATACGATGTTCTCTGAGATTCTCTCAAAACGTTTCCTCCATTTTCATCATCACCAAACTCCTAACAAACAGATCTCTATCCTCATTCTTGTTGATCATGTTTTTCTTGTTGATTATATCCTCATAGCAATCCTGTTGATCATGCTTTTCTTGTTGATTATATCCTCATAGCAATCCTGTTGATAATGTCTATAGCCTACTCCTGATGATATCCTGCAATTGGACCTTAGTGGTCCATTTTGCACCTTGCCAAATAATTCCTTTGCCCTCATGACACTGTTCATTAGGAATTTCCATAAAGGTGTGCAAACAAGCGTGCTACCTTTCTCTTTGTCTGCTAACGTCATTGTCTGCATCCGAATTGCTTCACATTTCCTGAAGATACTATTGCACAATTTCTCATGACCTCACAGCGTTGTCATGTGCTTACAGCGTTGTCTTTGTCTTTACTCAGCAGAGGATTGTTCTCATAAGTTCTGCTTTCTCCAGGATAATTTTTGCCAACAGAAGCCTCACCACCATTGAAATTCGTTTGTTTGGAAAGTGGGATCACTTCAGCTGAATCTGCTGTCTGTCTTTCATTCATCTTTTCCCCATTATTCCCTTTCCCCAAGTTGTCCGTAGATGATATAGCCTCATCATTCCAGTATGTTATCATTTCCTGGGAGCTACCAGGTAACGTCTTGTTTTTATTACTTGGAAACACCGTGTCTGGACTGCCTGGTGCAGCGACTGAATAGTCCAATGAAACGTCTTTAGATGGCGCCACATACGAAGAATCCCGTAAAGAATCGTCTGTTGGGGAAGATCGATTTTTCTTCATCGGAAGATAGTAGGAACTTCCTCGCATTCGCAGATAGTTCGAGCGAGTTGATGACTCCTCGAGAAGAAGAAGGTAGTGCTACATTGAAAATAAACACACAGTTAGAGACAGTGCTTTTTTTAGCAGGCATGTGTTACAAAATGAATGTCCTGTAAGTATTCTTACAATGACAGTTTTAAAAGGAGGTTTCGTCAGAAAATCAACCTGAAAATGCTGGTAGAAAAATGGATAAAATAAAGAAAGACTCTGCAGGCCCTGCAGTTAAGCAGTTTTCGGAACAGTCTTCCTCTGCACATTCTTACATTTAGAAATCCTCTTCAGTCGAATCTGTCTACATCAATGACTGTTAAACAGCCATAAGTTCAGTGCTTTGCTTTGAAAGTTCCATAAATGCAGCACATTAATTGCCCTGATGCACACATGCATAAATGCTGATACGCATACATCTCTACTTATGCACAAGTGAGTAAATGTTAACAAACTCAGCATAGATGTGGTGTTCATTGCCACAGTAAAGTTTGCATGGTGTACAATGTGCCCTACATCACCAACCTGACTGACACTGGATTCTACAAGATCACCAAACTGCTGGGCCAACTGTGAGAAATTCGGACGTTGTTCGGGTTCCGTATCCCAACAAAGACGCATGATCTCATAGCTGAAGAAATAAAAAATAACAATCATATATATATGCTTAGAGGTATAGGTTATTGCTGCTGTTAATTCCTTCACTCAATTTCCAATTTGAAGTGCCTTGGGTATGAAACTTTCTCGATTGTAGGACCGTCCATCTGGATTGACACCCCCTTCAATGCAGCATTTATCACATCTGGCCAATCAAACTTTGTTAGATAAAGTCTTTTTTCTTTTGCCACTGCTGGGCTGGGAGCGCTCCTGAGTAGGTTTCTTAAAAGGGTGTCATATAAAGTCCATAGAATGAATGAACGAATGAATCAATGATGGAAATGATGATGATGTTCAAAGGAGCCAGACATCTGTAAATAAATCATTTCAGAACTACACTTGCCAAAAACACCTTTCACTCTGTGAGTATCAGGATTATATCTTTTGAGTTAAAATATAATCATAATAGAGGAAAAAACTAGTTAAGAAATTATACGTCACATATATAATAATTATGTGCAACAATTTTTGTGGAAGGGAACACTTGTGTACCATTAGGTAGTTGATTCTAAAACATAAGACTTGAATTGGTTCTAACATTTTCTCAGAGCTGTATTCTGGCTTTGGCAATCGATATCCATTCTTCAGTCTATCAATGAAAGATTCGTCAATTTCAACTCCAGGATACGGATTTGCACCTGTTGTACAGAGAGAAAACACGAACATTTATAGCGGCAAACAGTAAGCAAAGCAATCCTTATATCTGTGACTTGGTACATGTTGGCAAATCTCTAACGCTGATACTCTTGTTTGCAGGCATTGTTTTTCAGGTCACTGTTTTTCCACTACAGCGTGACCTTGGACCAGGAATTAAACTCTCTGAGACAATAAAAAATGTTAGGCGAATGTGATTTTATCAACTACATCAGATCTAGGCTGTACTACGTTTGGTGGTACAGTTGGTTATGGAAAATAATCAAAGTAGCATTGGTTAGTTCACATTTCTCAAACTGAGTAAACTGCTCTCCTTGTTAATCAAGTACACCGTGTGCAATCATCCACTTTGCCTAATTATGCAGCAGTAGCCTGCAGGTATATACTGATACTGACCATTATATAATTATTAAAAGCCAAATAATACACTAGCCTATGACCAAACAATCACCCCTAAATCAATAAATCAAGATTACATAAACAGATCAAAAGCCGGTATTATGGAGAATCTCTGCAGTGACAGGTGTTGGATTTTTCATTGTGTGGAGCTTTCTGGTCTATTTAGCAGTAAACTGGATTAAAAATCTAACCCCGGATAAGCAATTTGCACATGCTCTTCTTGCTCATCATATTCAGATATACTGACCATAGCAGGTACAATAATTATTATGTGCAATAAAGAAACTGTTCATGAACTGTTTCTTCCTTTAATATATTAAAAACTACGTTAGTCTTTCGTTCACAACTAGAAACATGTTATTTGAAATGGCCAAGTACTGTAGAATACAGATTACTGTAATGATTTTGTTATGTAAACCTACCAAGAGAGAAAAGCTCCCAAAGGAGAATGCCGTAAGACCACCTACAAGAAAGCATAGTGCAAATAGAATCACAGAAAAAATCATAAATAAATAAGAATAATTCTCATGAAATTGTTAATTTATTTAACTAATTCATTGGAGATCATAATCTCCAGATTTCTAAAGCTCCACTCGAAAGCCAAGCGCGGGGGCACCAGCTTATTCCCAAGCACCGCGTTGAGTCAAAAGGGTTGTCTGGAAGAGTAGTCATTGTTCGGGTGGAGTCACCATAGAATCAGAAGGGGGCGGAACAGCTACTATGGCGGGTCGTTAATTCACTGCTAAAATTGCACTTCTATTGTCCAGTTATTAGTATAGCATCTATGTCTCTTAAAGATTCTGAAATGGAGTGTATTTTTTGTGCATGAATCAATCAGCATGATGCAGGCTTAATGCTCACTATACAATGTACATAGTTTAGGTAAAACAATTGTTACCTTGATCCACAGAAACACTGAATCTTCAAGGAGTTGCAAGATTTTATATAATAGCTAATTAATGTGTTCAAGTTATTTTGTGGTATTCACACGAAAACTTACACATCACTTTTTGTTGTGTACACTTTATGAGTCAAAGATTCAATGGCCATCCACTTCACAGGAATTGGTGTCTACAGCAAAAAAACAAATTTCATCTATTTAAAAGAAATATTAACGTTAAATAAAAAGAAATCCTTGATAATTCTAGACTGAAACCGTATATACTCAATTCAGTTTTTTTAAAAACAACATCACATATTTGACAACTATCGCAATGCAAATAGTAGCATGAAGCACTGTGCTAACGAAGAAAACATAAGGAGAAAAAAAGAGGAATGGATGATCCCTCCAGATAGAACTACTAGTAATGAAGAAGAAAAAAACGCAGAACACACGTGTGTCATAATGTGCTAACAAGGACCGCAAATGCAAAGCATTTCGCTGTATGGAAAGATGCCAACTTACGTCTGATTTCTTATGATATTCGTTGTATTTCTGGCAGTCCTTGGCAAGACCAAAATCGCATATTTTCACCACTTGATCCTCTGCGACAAGAACATTGCGAGTTGCTAGATCTCGGTGTATGAACTGTAATGAATAAAAGAAACAATTCAACGAACAGTATGACGCGAAGACACCTTGAACGGCTGCCAAACAGTTACATTCAACTCCTGTAATAAATTGTGATCATCTCATTATTCATCTGTTCGCACAATGAAATGTAATAAAACTGCGTTCAGGCCAGGTCGAAGTAATAAACGAAGATAGAGGGGTGGAAGGAGGGAGGAATGGAGCGAGAAATGGAGGGAGGGAGTCAGTGCAAGAGAGACAGACAAATTTACTTTATTTGCTCCATAGCTATTGTCTATAATATATTTTAGTCATTTAAAGTGGGCAGTGTCAAATCTCCAATGTTTTACATAAACCTCAGCCTAGGAAATCTATTTGTTCAAAAATGTTGAGTCAAGCAAGGGGGCTGTCCAGCAATACTGCATGGACAACAATGTCCAGTTGCTAGGAGGCAAGATGGGAGGACAAAGCTGTGCTACAGCATGGATTTGCCATAATAGAGTCATATGCTAAAGCGGAAATTCTGGATCTATGTTGTAAGCAATGTTGTAGTGCTTGTGCATCCATACATGTATATCAGTTATTCCAAACCCGTGGCCTGCGGGCCAAAAGTGGCCCACCAGGCCTAAAAAATGGCCCTCATCTCTCAAAGAATTTCTTAAAATAATATATGAAAAAATTAACAATTTGGACAAGATAGAACACATAATCATTTTCCACTACAAATTGTTTTATTTTGACGTTGATAAATAACATCAAACCTTCTATTTTGATCCAATTACCTATAACATTTTAATATGCTTTTAGTTAATTAAATTTAGCCTTGTGGCCGTTAATGTCCCTGAACTAAGAAAAAAATGGCCCTCGTGCCTTCCATCTTAGAAAAAGTGGCCTTAAAGTCAAAATAGGTCGGGAACCACTGATGTACATAAAAATGCATAACCCTGTGACCTTATAGGCTGCATTCTGACCTTCTTCGATGAAAGATACTCCATTCCTTTGGCAATCTGGTAGGCAAAGCACACAAGATCCTTTATTCCAAGTGCAGCAGAAATCTTTTTCACTTCAGTTGGGGAGTTGACGTACTGAGCAGCACCATTGCCTGAGTCTTCACTTCTAATGCTCATTGAGTAATCTCCATCTTTGGATGCTTTGGTGCTGGCTGTTGAATCGAATGCTGAGTGGTTCTTTATGAGATATTCACGGAGGCAACCATGACGACAATACTCAACGATCACATACAATGCACCTGAAAACCGAAAACACCAGGGCCGTTTTTAAGGAATTTTTAGAACTGCACAACTCCTTCTTTCCTTTCCCATCCGCCATGGACCATGGTAAATTACTCCCAATCCTAGGACAATGACCTTTTTATGCTAGTTTTAACTGTACGGAAGTGCTTTTACAACTGCACAAATCCATTTATAACTGCACATTTTGTGTACAACTGCACGTTAAAAAAACCTTGGAAAACACCAAAGATAAAACAATAGCAGGGATGACGAAAAATGTACCAGAAAATATCAAGAGAGTCTTGAAAATTATACAATTATTGACAAGCAAACAGACAGAGGCACAAAAACAACCAGAAAAATACAGTATAGGCCTAACTAGGGGGGTGTGACCGAGGGCATACAGCGGGCAATCACCTCACAAATATTTGTGTGAAATGTACGAAAAATGTAATATGCACAAAAAATGAATAAATGAATAAAATAGACAGCACCTCTGTTGAGTTCAATGGTGACAGCACCAAGGAGGTTGACGATGTTGAGATGAGAACCGACATGGATCAGAATCTTCAGTTCTGACAACAAAGACTGCAGCTGATCTCGATTCCCAATGTCTAACAATCATCATGCAAAACAGATCTACATTCTACACCTCATTTGCACTAAATAGGAAAACAACTCAAATGTAGAAAACTGAATACCAATACCAGTTCCTGATGCCTTTGTTTTACAACAATGTTCAGTAATAATTGTAATAAATAATCCATTTCGATCATTCATCATATTTAATGTTTGTCCTATACTTTTCAGTCATAGCTTTAAATACGTTTGTTTAATTGGTAAAAACCACTATCTAAAATCATTTGATGGTTGTTGCTAAGCAACCGATTTATATCGTGAACTCCAAAGTCTTGTTTACTAAAGAATATGAAACATGTCTGACAATCTCTTTACCTCTGACCATTTTTACAGCAACCTGTGTTTTCTCATCAGATTCCGTTATGCCAGACGCTTCAGCTCGCATGACTTTTCCAAATGCACCTTGGCCAAGAACGATATCTAAATGAAAATGAAATATATGAATTGGGGCACATAGCGAATGCATGCATTGGTAAAATGTGGAACAATTCTGTTAAATAGTGTTTTAGACTTCATACCATTGTCTCCTAAATGAGGCTACAAGAAGTACAAGATAACTCATATGCTGTTCTGCCTTATTGTAAAGAAACCTTCAACATGACGAATTACATCAATTAACAGAATCTGATTAATTGATTGACTGACAGATCAATTTATCTAATAAATATTAATCACGATTAATTATTATTAATTAATCAGAAACATAGGCAGGAAATTCTAAATGAAACTTGATTCAATGCAAGTTGATCAAGAAGCACAACATCTCATTTACTGATACTTCACACACACCATCATGTCCCTCAGTCTCGGACCTTCACAAGGCAACACCGACCTTTCTCAGTCGCTGGCCCTGCCACCTGAAATGGACGTCCTATGCCACTTCACCTTGTTCTCATGGATCACTTCACCACGTTGTTGTTTAGCCTTAAGACTGTCCTATTAGGCCAAGGTTTGGTTGGGAGTGCTTCTTATTAGATAGCCTTGAATGGATGCTATACATAAGTGCTCCCAATAAATTAAATTAAATTAAAAATTAAATAAATAAAATTCAATTTAATTTACCAAACTTCAAGCATTCCTTGGGAAATTCCCAAGTTTGATCATAAGCCAAACAGTCGATCTGTTCGTGGATTGGAAGATCTGGATTGTACTGCGCAACGGCATTCGGATGGAGTGAGATATCATATGGAACTGCTATGTACTTTAAACGATAAAAACATCAGAATTGGTGATCAGTGTATTATTTAGGGAATGTACAATACATTATTATTATTATTATTATTATTATTATTATTATTATTATTATTATTATTATTAATATATGTAATTGTGTACGCATAATTGCCTATGACTTAATAAATTGCCATGTATCTCTTGGATGGGCTCTTAAAGTGCACAGGAACATGCTAGGTTCCAGTTACTCCATGTTAGTTGCCTACTGATAAATGCATGAGATGGTTTAATCAACTTTTTTATCTTGATGACTTCAACACCATTCAGTGTTGAACAGGAATCAACTTTGTGAGCATAGGCGTACGGGAGATTTCAGCAGTGGGGGGGGGGGGGGCAAGGATTGAACTTCTGCCCAAAAAATACATCCATGAAAAAAAAAAATTTCGTTCGGGTTTGTGTTTGCCCGAAAAACGACACTAAGTCTTGCCCGAAAGTTGACGACCTTTTTTTTTAGTCATCGGCCAGAATTTTCGGGAAAATCGTACCATTTCATCCGCCCAAAAAGTTGATGACCTTTTTCTTTTTTTAGTCATTCGGGTTTTTTTGCCCGAAAAAACCACCAAACTTGCCCGAATTTGGGGGGGCAATTGCCCCCCCCCCCTGCACCCCCGCCTCGTACGCCTATGTTTGTAAGATATATACAAGTGAATTATATTAAATGTAAGTGGTGAACACACACGCATGATGAATAGGGTGGTTGTTAAAAATGAAAGTTGGAATCTACTGTTCTCCAAGTTTCCATTTGGTGCCATTCCATCCAGAAACATCACACAAAAAGTTGTAGGAGAAAATTTAAATATTTAGGACTTGCACAACACCATCAAAGTTTTACCATGCATCATAAATGCGAACAGTCGAACAATGGCTGTAGTCAAACGTGTATTTGCAAAACAGAATTCAATACAATAAAACGATATCGTTGCATTCATGATTACTAATGATTACACTGTTTGGTGATTAAAATTTCAATTATTATTATTGCTGCTGAGGTATTTAAGCAATGTCATTGCGACCTTGAAGGTTTCACGACACTCTCCTTTGTTCGTGCCGAGAACGAGTTACGATGCTCTGGTACAACGTCGGATAGAAATTGTGTTTGCTATTTATTCATTGTACTTGAGGCATTGTAATTCTGAGTAGGGGTGACACCTGACTCAGTTAGATCACTGGTAGCCTTTATGGATCTGAAGCTTGTCGAGCACTTCATGCAGTCTTCGTGATTTATCCGACCACTTGGATCTTGTTCCAGAAGTGCATCGAGTGGTTTCAAGATGCAGAACAGGCCACGAGTTGAATTTGACACAAAATGATGTCGGTCTACGCTAGCCTTTTGTGAATGGTTGGGAGAAGAGCTATGGTATGCATTATGGGAGTTCCTCAGAACCTTCTTTGCTCACTAGAACTGCTATGATAAACTTCCTCTCTTCTAATGACACGTCCCTGTGAAAGAAATTCAAGCCTAAAAACAGCTTGGATGAATACCGGAGATTGTAACCAAATGTTGTCAATGACCTTCTGTAGATGAAAAAAAAGACTAATAATTATTTTCAGATGTTTCAACACATGTTTGTGATAAGATAATCGACATGATGACTCAAATCGTTGCTGTAACCTAGTCTAAGAGGGTACTCGTCTTGAAATAGCAACATCTTCAAGCAGTAAATTGCTCTCGTCATCCATTTAGGCTATTGTGATGGAGGAGTTTGCAGCCGATGTTAGCTTCTTTTAGCCTTGCCGGTCTGCAGCTTCAAAACGTGCTTAGTCATTTGAGTTGAAACTTTTGTCAACGGTTTGACTTTGTTCAAAATGAGAAGAAGCTGCTCAGTAGACTGAGCGATACTCTCCCTGAGGTCTGGTTTTTCACATTTATGATGATGGAACTCTGAGAATGTACCTTTAGTGCTGTATAATTATTAATTATGTTAATAATAATTTTGCACTTCGTTGTTTGAAACAAGTTAACCAATGAGCAAGCACAGCATGTTCAAGTGGTGAAGATAAATACATGCGTGCACAGCAGGTTGAACGGGAAATGAGAGCAAGGATAGCGTCGTTTAGAACACAAACAGTTTACATGGACCCTTTGCAACTGTATAATACATAATCGTTTTATGTTTGAGATATTATTCAGCATAATATAAAATAGACCTAAAGTATACATACATGTAAGACTATGTGTAGGCATAGTATGTACTGTAGTGCATTGATGACTTAGATTGTAGCTAGCAAAAGCTCATAACAGTGGATGGATCATAGTTCACATGAATTCCCTCACTTGTCAATTACCGCTAAAATGCTAATAAAAATAAATAATCATCAATAACTGATGACAAGAACATTGCATAATTTACTTCTCAACTGTGCCTAAGTAAAAATCATCACGTATTTCTGTTAAAAAGCCATAATTCCAAAATCTGAAGAAAATAATACTTATATTCGAAATTACGACAATTATTTGTAAAATCCTAAACTTCAACGACGTTGTGCAAGTCCTAAATATTCTTCTATCCTCGTAATTTTTTGGCTACATAAGTTTTAGACCAAGTGGCACGGAACGGCGGGTTGGAGAAATATGACATCTCAAGTTGAAAATTTTCTATTAGAGATGCAACCACCCTAATGATGAATAAATTAATAGATACATCCACAGGCAGCACTTTGTGAGGTCTATAAAACTACTGTTTTAAATAACTACATATTTATGTATTATATTTATACATATATTGTACATATTATATATATAATTATATATATTTGCATATATTATATATATACTTTACAGAGTCCTAAGAGGTGTGCAATAGTTTCTTAGTTTCTTATTGAGTTAATATCAACTTAATCCTTCAACAACACAGATACCAATTGTTTTTTCACTGTGCCCTGCAGTGGTTTTTCTGCTTGAATATGGTTTCGTGTTGTAGTGAACAAGTTGTTCACTACAACACGTGGCAGACGAATAAAGATTAGTGCTATATAAATCGTAGATAAGACAGCAGTTTTTAACATGGTGAATACTTTAAGTGTATAACTTACTACATGAACTGTTTTATCTGATGCGGCTACTGCATACTGCTGAGATATTTGCAACACATTACATTACGTTACATATCATTGAACAATGTTTTAATGCCAACCTTTGTTTGATGGCGCCTCTTCCATGCAAGTCCACCCACAACAATCAGAGCCACGATTGCCAAGACAGAAATGACGATCAGAGCAATATATCCAGATGCCAATGCACCACTCAGCTCCTTATCACCGCCTGTCAACAAAGCATCATCAATCAATCAATCAATAAATCAATCAATAAATCAATCAATCAATCCATTTATTGAGCCAAGAAGTACACAAGATAACATCACATCAAACTAAACATGAAATCTTTTGGTCACAAAAGGGAGACCAGAAGTGACTGCAGAGTCTCGCTGGTTAGGACCGCCTAATGATCAAACCACCACATTTTCTGATACTAGATGGTTGACAGGTTAACTGACGTCTTTTATCATCAATATTACTAGGGCAGACAACAAAGAAACATTAAAAGTTAGGATGTACGTACACCATAGTATGGAATCTATGGATATGCAATTTGTTTTGCTTTATAAAGAATATCCGCACTAACTTGAAAGTATATATAAAAACCGATTATTCAGGAAGAATGTCTCTATTGCATAAGAAATGATTAGTTTTATTACTGTACGAAAGTTACACATAATAGTTCCAGGTGAAAATGCTAAGGAGAAGAAGCTGACATACCTTTCAACTTCTATAGGCCTAGCACCACCATTTTGTAATTGTAATTGACAGCGGCGCCGCCAGGATTTTTCTTCTGTACGCACAACTTGCACAAAATAATATGAAGCGAACAGCGATCGATACGAGCTTATATATATATATACTAGCTGAATTACCCGGCGATGCCCGGGAAGCATTTAATGAAAATACACATGGAAATTGATCCAAGGGCGTCCCGCAACCAATCAGACAATGAGCTTGAATTTGTCCTAATGAATATTCATGTTAGGCATCTAGCCAGAAGTAAAAAGGACGAATGCGCTTCGAAACTTCATGTTTTTTAAGGAATAATTCGCTTCATGAAGCATGTAACTCGGTGTACAGAGTTATCATAATACATGCATGTAAGTGAACTAGTGACATTGCGTGTGTGCAAGTAAATTTGGAACAAAACGTGATTCTTACGAACGAAGCGGTGTTAAGTCAGTAGAAACTTTGTTTCTATTTTAGAATGGAAAGCTCGTGTTGAAAATTGGATGTTTATTAAGGAACTTTATACAAGAAAATAGGGTGTCTAACGAAAACAAAATTAGGGCCTAATTTTTAAAATGCTTTTCAAATACATCTGTCTAACTCCGTCACTGGTTGCACTCTGCGAATGCCAGTCCCATACCTGAATAAAGAAGGAGGGCGTCGCTAGTGAGCATCGTTATCACACAGTGACGCTAAACTGCAAACTACAACAGATTTGAGCTAGGCTATTTACCGAACTAACGCAACCAAAATGACCTAATGAATATTCATAATGCAGTAAATGTCATTAGCGACAGCCATTGGTTGCGGGAGTCCCTTGGATCAAATTCCATGTGTATTTTCATAAAATGCGCCCGGGAAATTTAGGTTTCGTCCTCCGCCACGCCTGACGCCGCTCCCGTCCCGACCTTTCACCAGGCCCAACTCGGTCCCATCCTGGGGTACACAGCGATGCACGTGAAACTTAGATTTGTCTCCCTAACCCAGCGCCCAACCGCCCCTGCGGGGCTGGTTCGCCACCGTAGGTTTTCCGTCCTAACCCATCTCCCACCCGCCCCTCCGGGGCGGGTTTGCCACCCCTCCGGGGTGGACGGCGTTTTCCGGTGAATTTTGGTTCTTTTTCCTAAACCCGTCCAGCTCTATATAAATAATGTCCAGATAGCCAACTTACGACGACACGTTATGACCGGCACCCTTTTTCATTATCGTGTGATTTTTGTCCAAAATTTGCGATCAACCGTTCATAATTATTATCGGTGTTTTAAAAATATTTTTGCCATTACGCGCGCTATAATAATTATTATCGGCCGTTGGCAAAAAGTGATGACGTCATAGATCTATGGGTTCTTTGAGAATTGATCCGGCGTCGACCGGCGACCAATCTCAAACACTGCGTTAGCTTTCCGATAAACAATATTATTAGGCCCTAAACGTTTCAAACTCGGTAAAAGGTAAGATTTTTGTATCGCGAACCCCCCTATATTTTTTTCGGTGCTAATAATTGTTTTTTGGTAAATTTTTGGGAACAATCGGTCGCGTGGATCAGACGATTTTTGAAAACAAATAATGTTACATAAAATCATACGTTTCTATTTTATAGGTTTAGATAGATATATATATATATATATATATATATATATATATATATATATATATATGTATATACCGTATATGCCTGGCGATTATGAGGTATCACCAGCATAAGCTTTTTGTTCCCTTTTGGGTATATACGCATACAGCGGCGGCGCCGGGATTTCAGGTTTGGGGGGATGAAGCCCCAAGCCCAACTGGAACATTTTTATGTCGCGCCGAAGGTGCGAAGCTGCGAGTGCCGAAGGCACGAAGCCCATACCGACTAGTGGGTCTGGAGGAGCGTCGTAAGCTCCCCCAGCGGGGTCTGGGTCAGAGCCCCAGCCGCCAAAGCATTTTTAGCTCTGTTGACCTCAACTTGAGCCCTTTTTAGGCTCTTTTTTGCCAGCTATTTATGAACGATAAAATCATGAAAACTTAAATAAGATGTCGTTTGTAGGGGGTTTTACGGGTACAATCAGTGGCGGCGCCCAGATTTCAGGTTTGGGGGATGAAATCCCAAGCCCTTCCTCCCAGGAACGCAAGTAGAATATTTTTCTTAAGGGCGGTAATTTTGCATGCGGTGGAGACGCAAAGGTGCAAGTGCCAAATGCACGGAGGTCACACCGACTAGGGCGTCGTAAGCTCCCCCAGCGGGGTCTGGGGCGGACATCGACAGGAGCGCGTTTCAGGCTCATGTTTGCTAACTGTTTATGAACGATAAAGTCATGAAATTTTTGGGAATTTCCACATAGCAATAATAGCATTTTGGGCTGTCATCTTTTTACTAATTAGCTCATCATTTCAATGCTGAAAGTTGTGGATTATGACTTCAAAAGTGTCCCCTTGTAGGCCATTGTTTAAATTTTGGATATCAGCACTTTAATGGTAACATTTTAAGCTGTCATCTCAACAAATTTCTCATAATTATTTTATTGCTGAAAGAAATGGTTTATGAGTTCAATAATGGTCCTCCACGTTGTATAAATTATTGAATGCCACACAGTAAGGTATACCAGTTTTGCTGTCGTCCTAGCAAAATTGTTCATGATGGATAAACAGTAGATAACACTCTACATGTATAAATTTATACTGACATTTTTGAGAAATTTTTGAAATATTGAAATACCACAAACTTCGGGGTCTCGTGCAGTGATATTTTAGTTCTTAAATTAATTTTACTTCTAGTTCTTATTCACTTCTGTTAACGTGATTTTACTTCCACTTCTACTTCTAGTTCTCAAATAATTTTACTTCTAGTTCTTATTCACTTCTGTTGACGTGATTTTACTTCTACTTCTACTTCTAGTTCTCAAATAATTTTACTTCTAGTTCTTATTCACTTCTACTAGAGCAATTTTACTTCTACTTCTAATTCCAGTTCTCAGATAATTTCACTTCTTCTTCTTCAGTTAGAGTTTAGACATAATTTGACTTATCCGCGCACTTGTCAGTTTTTCTCGCTCTTGCAATTTGCCAATTTAGCTTATTTATATTAGACCTAATGCTTTCTGCGGGTGGTGCTTTATTAGAAGCTTGAAATTTAAGGCTATAGGCCTATGATATAATTTATAAAGCTTCAAGTTTGTGTGTGTTTTTCTGGGGATTAAACTCCACGCTTGGGACCAATTTTGTCGAATACATGGTTTTCATTGCCAGAAGGTCGATGGCATCCATGTCTCATGATAAAGAAGGGACTTGTGGCCTGCAAGCACAAGTTACGGGCCGAGGGAATTAATGTTTAGCAAATTAGCGGCATGGCTGTGTTATGGCGCCATAGAAAGTGTCGTCATTATATTACATTACATTACAATGTTCCTGCTATGCATGTGGAGGATCCATAGAATAATGGTAACATAACTGGCAGGTAGGATGCGGGATAGATTCCTGCTATCATACCAAAGGTCCACTCAGTCCATCATTTGCTAGAACGTTTGATAACACTAGTCTGGCTATGAATACAAAGAACTAAACATCCCAAAGTGCGATATTGTAATGTGATGTGAATGAATCAGAATAAGAAGTTGGACGACTATTCACATAGTACTAACAGGATTTTTACAGAACTAAATAAAGGTGACAGACAAAGCATATTATCAACAAGAATATTTTGTAACTGTAAACTCTAATTAATTAGGACTTATTCTTTTACCTCAGATTAAACAAAGTGGTCCGTTTTCTTCTTTGCCCTCAAAATATGTTGCGACAGATATTGTTCAAGCCTGATATATTTCATCCTAGATATTAAATCAGGTCCTGGTCAGAGAATTCTGGTGGGGGTCTCTCTCCAAGGGCAATCCTACGCTCTTCTCTACACAAGAAACACCCACCCTCCTTCTCATAGCCAGCTACAGCAAAACAGTGTCTCTCTTGCCAGCGGACTGCCTCTGTTCAGTCGCTCACACTCGAAACATGTGTCTCTAGTCTCTCCTTATTCACATGCCAATTATATCTTACCTAACTCCAATGGTCACCCTGCCGGTCGGCCCTGGTTTCCTCATTCCCTCAGCCCTGCAGTACCCCAATTTGCATATCAATAGCCCCAAGGTTCTTGTGTGGATTGATCTCCAACAGCCCCTAACTCCAAACCAGTTTAGACTAGTTTAGAGCCATAATTATGACCCCTGGAATACAGGTAAAGCGTCCCTTTGTTGTGTGACTAATCTGCTTCCTCACAATACTAAACTATGGCCCATAAAATCAGAAGTCTCTTCATTTTCGTTCTCAAAATATCTATACTTGTTATTCTTATTCACTTCTGAAGGTCTTAATTCCACTTCTTATTCTATTTTCGTTCTCAAAATATTTATACTTCTTATTCTTATTCACATCTGAAGGCTTAATTTCACTTCTTATTCTATTCTCGTTCTGAAAATAATTTTTATTCTACTTCTACTTCTGCTGAACGAAAATACAATAATTATTATTCTTATTCTACTTCTTATTCACGAAAATATCACTGGTCTCGTGGACCGTCCCCTGGCTCCCAAATCCCCGCCCATGACTGCTGGTGCTAAATTAACACCCATTTCCCAATGAATAGTTGTGTAGGACTACCGGCGTAGCCCCTCAGAAGGCCGGCCGGACATGGTGCACATAACCTCATCACGGTCTGCGGCGCATTCTATTAGCATAAGCATCGAAGCGCTATTGTAGCGAAATTCAAAATTGCTGTCCTTGTGAATCTCAGTCCCTTCATCCGCGAACCCGGACTCAACACCCTTCTCCCGCCAGCCCGGACACACACCGGGCCAAACCTCAGTCCCCTTCCTCCGCCAGCCAGGACTCACACCGGCCGAACCTCAGCCCCTTCCTCCGCCAGCCAGGACTCACACCGGGCCAAACCTCAGCCCCCTTCCTCCGCCAGCCAGGACTCACACCGGCCGAACCTCAGCCCCTTCCTCCGCCAGCCAAGACTCACGCCGGTCCGGACCTCAGTCCCCTTGCCCCCGCGCAGACCTCAGCCTCCCGCCGCCTCGGATCTCCAGCCCCCCTCTCCCCGCTGGCCCGGGTTCAGACTGGTCCGGATCTCAGCCCCTTTCCCCGCCAGTTCAAACCCTCCAGTCCTCTTCCCTCTTCCAGACCCGTCCGGACCTCAGAACGGTCGGTATCTCAACCCCCTGGTCCGCCATCTCGGATCTCTGCTTCTTTCCCCTCGCCAGACCGGTTCTCAGACCGGCCCGGACCTCAGCCCTCTGTCCCCTGCAGCTCCATTAGGGTATAAATAAGAGGACTGTGTGCATGCTAAATTGCTAATATTGAGTCGCAGAGAGAATCAATTTCCGGGAGTTGAGCCCAGTCGCAATTGATGTCTCACATGTGAGTCGATGTATGACCGTCCGCCGCAGTTGAGGTCCGAAAACAAGATAATAATAATAACTTTTAAGCCGATACATGGAGATTCACTGCTTTTTGCTTTGGGATGAGGCTGAGTCACATTTAGGGGCTTAGCCCCCTAACCCCTCATCTGGTGCCGCCAATGGCATAAGCATCTACACTATGATAATATAGTTGATTTCGTTGCCGTTGGTCATTGTCTAGTTTCCTTATTACGAAGTAAGCCGTTTTAGACATTTTCAGCTTTTTCCTTTGAGGGGCCGAGCCACGTTTAGGGGCTTAGCCCCCCTGGCGCCGCCACTGTACGCATACAGGTAATTTTTCACAGTTTAAACAGGCCTAACTACCAACAAAGCGTTTCAAAATTCATCCGCAAGCCAGTTACATTTTACGTATTTATAAAGTATAGAGCCTAACCGGTGTAGGTCTAAACTCTAAAGGCTTCAAATTATAACCCCCCTCCTAAACACTACCCCCTGCAAACTAATTTGCATTAATCATCGCATTTATTGGACTAAAAATATAATATTTCACGCTTTAATTCTTTAATTTACAATTTGTAAAAAATTTTTTTTAGCCTTTCCGGGCTGTACGCACTTGCGTAAGTGCGTACGCCTAACGGCGCCCCTGGTAATTGTCTTTGTTTGTATGTGCACTTGTTATAGCGCCCCTTCAAGCTCTCCCTACTCAGAGGCGCTCCCGATGCAGAGCGGACACTGCATCGGAGTTTCACGCCGAAGCGCTGAGCAATTGTGAGTGAAGGACTTGCCCAAGGTCCTTACGCGGCGAGGTGGATTCGAACCTCGGACCTTCCGGCTCCAAGGTAACGACGCCACCACTAGACCACCGCGCCCCACAATTGTCACTAATTGAACATTTATAAAGCGCCGCTCACAGATTCAGTAGCACTGAATAATGCACCAGATAATACCAAGCACCTTAGTAGGGTGAACCCTTCAGAGGCGCTCCCAGTGCGCAAAGACCTTGCGAGATGAATCAGGTTTTGAGAAGATGCAATGCAGAAGAACCGAAGGAGGAAGCCCATTCAAAATAATGTAAAATGAAAAGTTGTGCAAAATCTACTCAGATGGAAGTAATCTTCCCATACCTGAAACGACGAGAGTGAGGTTGCTATTTACAGATCCTTCACGATTCGATGCTTCACATGTGTAGACTCCAGCATGGGAAACTGATGCATTTCGGATCATTAGTCTGGTGAAAGAAATTCAATTTAAAAATACTTATTTAGAATACCATTTAAAATACCTTACAACATAGTCAATCTACATGTATATGGCAAAATAAAGAAAACTGTAAAGCTCCCACGTCCTGCACACACACCTAACATAGGAGATGCACCGAAATCTTCGGCCCTTAAACCAGTAAAGGATGCTATTACAATCGCGGACAAGATGCCAGTGCAATATGCACTTCTGAACGTTGTAAATAGGATATTGTCAAATCAAGGTTTTAGTATATCGTATGTAGTAGTGCAAGACTTATTCTTGCACAACTTATCATAATCAATTCTTGAAAGCCGGACATTTGGTGGCGATGGGTACGACTAATTAGCCTCCACTGTCCTCTCCCAGTTGTAAAATCCATTGCACTCCTTAATCTGTTAGCACAAGTGATATAATGTCCTCAAGCACAACTTATGCCAGACCAAAATATACTGCTTGGCAATAAAGAAAAGTGTGTGTGAACAGGCACAGGTTGCAACATAGAGCTTTCTCGGCTGGTTCTACGTGTATGTAGGTGGCCACCCGTTTCGTAGAGACAACACAGTCAGACTCAGGCGAAATTAGTACTTTGGCAATTATGAAAGGTGAAGCTGTTTGGCAGCCACTCAACCCTTCACTCATTATTTATTGGTTGGTAAATACAAATGCAAATGGAAGTTAGGAAGCTATAAAAGTTGTCCTTTGATGTCAAGATCCTGCTTTTTATGGAATTTCGGAAATAGAGTGTAAATATTGTAAATTCTGCTACTGTTACAGCAATGCTTCAGCCGGATATAAAGCTGTGCAAACAATTGTGCAACTTTATCAATTGTACTATAAGGATGTTCCTTACTCAGTGCCTTTAGGCCCTTTACGCAACAGAATGTAACCATTCGATATGTTCCTCCCATCAATGATGTTGTTGTTGTGGAGCCAGATGTAAGATGGCGCTGGCTGACCTCTGGCCACACAACGCATAGTGAAGTCCATATGCACAGTGATGAAAGCAGTGCCGTTCGGCCAATGAGTAAAAACTGGTGGCTCCGCCGCTAGTAAAAAGTCACAAACACTAACATTCATATTGACTATTCTATTATAAAATTGTCTATGGCGACAAACTCAGTTGAATGTATGGTAACCATTGTCAATGATGTGATGTCAAGCAGTTTTATCACTAGCATAACGCCATGCAGAAATAACTTTAGGCTGAATTTTCAGGGTCTTCGTTTTCTCTCAATGACTCAAATTCTAATGGTTCTAGTTTGGCACTGAACATTGTCTTTTCCAATCCTTCAGATGACTGCCCATTGTAGTCTCTAGGGGAGAGAGGGATCCTCATCTTCCAAACCTGTGCAACATGCAAAAAACATAGAACACACAGGATCTTTCCGAAATATCAAGCAAATGTTGAAGTTGTGCAGTTCTTCATTTATGGCATCTGTGGCATACAAGTTCAACAACTGTAGAAAGGCATGCATACCTAACAGTCCAACACATAAGCTTACGACTTATAAGTCTTATAGCCTTGCATCAAGCTGCAAGATGCAGGACTTGTTGAATCAGATAATGTACGGTAACTCACGTATAACGGTCAACTGAAAGTCCACGTAGAATTCATGACCGGTGTAGTTTTTACATCGACATTGGTAATTATAATCTTTAATAGTGCTTTGTTGGATGGCGTAAAACTTCATCACAACAATGTGCGAAAAATTGTTCCTAAGAGAGAAACCAAAATTACACAATTTAAAACTAAGGCACAGAGCATGGATTATCAATCCATCACTACAAAGTGACATATTATACTCAAAGTCAAAATCCATCAGAGATATCAAGCTGAAATAGAAAGGCCTGAGAAGCCAGAGTTAGAGAGAGTAAGCTAACTGAAACAGGCGAGTTTGCACTTAAGTAAACATTTTACTTAAGGTAGATTGTAAATATATGCCATGAAAATTAATCAAAAGCAAACAAAGTCAATCAAAATGCTCAAATGCAACTGGAATTCACTCAAATAATATTTGCATCTCAGTAGAACTTTAAAAATGTGTGGTAAAAAGACAACAATAATTTACATGTGCCTGCAAATCTAGGCTCCTGCATTAAGACTGTCCTTACTCGGTGAGAAAGACTTGAATATTTGAGGAATTTTCCACAGGATGCTCAGCTCCACTCGTGAGAAGGTCGTAAAGCTGAGGCGGATGGAAGACCATTTTATGTGACTTGCATTCAATGGTAGAGTTGTCACCAACGACAAAAGTATAAAGATCAGGTGATGAAGATGAAACAGAAAAACCTTGACTGACATCTGAATGCAAAGACAGATAGAAATTTATAAGAAGAAACTTGATGTACAACAAAAACAAAAGTCGCTACATCTAAAGACTTTTAATATGCCACCACCATGATGCGTGAGACATCAGTTGACAGTTGCCCAAGTGAAGTTGTCTAATCCAAACACCTAAAAATTAGAGTGACTGCAACTGGTCATCCTATTTATAAATGCATAAAGTCGTCAAGATTTTCTCAGCTTTTTAACCAGATCATTCTTTTATCAATGCAAAAACGCATCTTATCCACACCCCTCTTTAAATTACTTTCAGCATAAGCACAGCCCACTGAAACAGCTCAGCTAAGCATTTAATTAGTCTTAAAGAATTTTCAAGTTCACAATAACCAAATGTTGTAAGGTGACTTAGGAACAAGCTGAATTCACTAGATTAAAAATAAATTGTTGAAAGACCATGAATGTAATCGGAAGAACAGATCGTGCTCTACTCAAACAGGTAGCAATGAGTAATTGGGCATGTAGTGCTAGTCAATGCATTTTCTACCTTTGATACATGAGGTTAAGTCTTCTCCATGGATGCTCAATCTTCCCACTGACACAGTGACACTGCATCTTTACTGCATTCAGTTTACACTAAAGTCAGTAAGGGCACAAGGTTTACATATATCGTGAAGAAACTTTGTTCCTTGGTAAAGATTCGAAGCTCTGATTAATGGATTGTCTGTCCATGCACACAGCTATTACAATTGATTTCAAGTTCAAGTAAAGACAGTAAGCCAGAAACTGATATTCTACCTGAGACATAAAAATCCACGAATCTAGAATCATTGCCAACTTTGTTCCATGCCGAACATTGATAGAAACCGGAAGTGTTGGCAGTAACAGATAACACGGCCACTACCTTTCGATTTGCCTAACAATCGAAACAAGTCAGTCACAGCATCAGATAAAATAAAAACTACTTCCAGTAGGCCTATGCTACAACTCAGTAATGATTGGTGGGAGTGAATTTTTATATACTGTCGTCACCAATTAACAATGCGACAGAAGGTGCCAGATGCATGTATGAATGTGCATATCCTATCATATGCATTTAGTATACTAAATGTTAGTCAATGTATGTTAGTTACCTCATGCAGCCACTGTGTAGGCCTACATAAATGAAGCATCGAATGCATGAGTAGCCTACGGTAATGGCTGACTAATGCTACAATGCGTAATGATCAAATGATCAATGCTTCAAGGGCATTCTCTAGAATAAACATTGCTGATAGGCATGTGAGTTTACTAAAAAATACAAACAAATAGAAAGTAAACTAAAAAATAATGTGTTAAAGTACAGTAGGTAAACGAACTGGAAAAACTTCTGGATTGCTGCCATCTGTGACCACTGGTTGCCACTGATCTTCTGAAGGACGACAGCCAAACTGTAGACATGGTTGCCAGAACCAAACGAGGTTAGCAACTGGAAACCCGGCTGAACTACACTGCAGATGGTAGGTAGCATCGATGATAAAGAAACCATTGCTGACCTCAAGTGATGTCAATGTTACAGTTGGTGGCTCTATATAAATACATATGAATTATTGAATAATCAAATCTATCGTAATGACTTCTATAGCGCCGTTGTTGTAATAATGTCCAGGACAGCAATCGATGGTTGCTTCAAGTGAAATTACAATTTAAAAAAAAATCAGAATCCAATGAGAAAGTCTGGTTGAATTCTAAAACATCAGAGAGACCAAAGTCAGACAATGGTGAGTATGAAAGCTGAGGCGATGAGCCTTAAATTTAGAAATGACTACATCAAAGAATTCACAGGAAGTTATGGATTCATAACTCAGAAAGCCCAAGAGTCCAATGCTGTTCATGTGCTACAGCGGGAAGAGCGTTGACCATGCACCAGTCAGCAGTCGCTTCTGTAAAGAGAGCAGTTGGACCAGGGTTCGATTTAACAGAAACAAATATTTCAAATATTGACTGAAAACACGGCCAATTAAGTGATGGATGAGTGAATAAATGAAGAAATGAGTAAATGACTCATTGAATTAATGAATAATTACATGGCTACATGACAATGAATGATTACAAGACTAAATGAACGAGTGAATTAGTAAATGCTTGAATAAATGAGTACTGGTAAATAACCTAGTGAATGAAGGAATGAGCAAATGACCTAATGAATGAGTAAATGAGACTATGAGTAGCCTAAATGACGGAATTCATACATAAATGACTGAATGAACGGTAAATGACTAAATGATCGAGTAAATGACCAAATAATTAAGCAAATGACTAAATAAATGAAGGAATGAAGGACTGACTGACTGAATGAATGAGAAAATGACTGACTGAAAGAATAAATGAACAACTTAGCGAATGAAACAATATCATAGAACACCGTTAACGATGAGTTGGATTGTTTCAGAGGCGGTCGTTTGTTTTGTTGAAGCTGTAAGCGTGTATTCTCCCACATCCTCCGAAAGAACACCAAGTATCTGTAGCGTTGCACGTCCATTTCGTCCAGGCCTTGCACTGCACAAACAAAACCAGTTATGCCTTCATGTACTTGTTTCGAGTGTTAAATCCGAACTCAAACTACACACACGCGCACACAAACGCACACACACACACACACACACACACACTCACACGCACGCAAACAAATCAGTCACTTTGAATTAGAAATGTACATGTTCCAGGTCTTGTATATGCTTGTAGCCTTTTACCGGTCTTCTCTAGCACTTTTCAAGTGAGCACTGGTGCAACCTATATTTATTTTTTCATAAAATTCTGTCATAACTATTTTGAAGCAAAGTACTCTTTTTGGTACTTTGACAAATGCCTTAAAACTGTTAGCTGAGTTAGAAAGAACATCTACTAGAGCAGCGGTTCTCAACCGGGGGTCCGCGGACCCCTGGGGGTCCGCGGCGACGTGCTTGGGGGTCCGCGAGCAAGTCCTGAAAATTATATATTTCTTAGTTAAAAACGTAGAAACAGATACATTTTTGGTCAATTTTTCGATATTTTCTCTTTTCAATGGTGACATGAAACTAATACGCCGATTAATGACAAATTGATCTGTTTTAGATGGGTGAGTTTGTTTCAGTCTCTAGATAATATAATAGGATAACAGAGTCGCACAGTCGCGATAATGCGCCAAAGGCGCAAAAAAATTTTGGGGGTCCGTGACCGTGGCCCAAAATTTAAAAGAGGTCCGTGAGTCTGAAAAGGTTGAGAACCGCTGTACTAGAGGGCAGAGGCGTTATATAAATTCCTTAAGAGAATGAAAGAATCATGTTACATAGAATGATAGAAGACTTAGGACACAAACTGAAAATAATATGCTAACTTTAAGTGCCAAATATTTCATCACAGTAATTTAATTTAAAATTTTAAAGTGAAACTTCTTTTAACCACAGTGTTGATTATCTAATGTTTGGTTAAAGTGTTATTACACATCCTTTGATAATTTTTAGTAATATTAATTTTAGTTTGGTGTTGTTTCAAGTTTTTTGTGTCTCCATTTCTTAAGTCTATTTGAGTTAAATGAAATTAATACATACATCAGTATCTAGTGAACCTATAGCGTGGTATAGGTAAGTGATGATGCAGAGAGAACAACTATGGTTGGAAGATTGAATTATGATAAAAGCAATCAGGAACAGATGAGATTTTAGTCCTTACCAGAGCAGACACACATAAGCCATGAATTCTAGAACATTGGACAGGCTATGTTTTGTTTTGTTCCAGGGCAAGATATGAATCAAGTATGCACTCTATAGTTAACAGGATCAAAGAATCTGGCTGGAGTAACATACTCTTGTTTAAAGTGTTTATTCTCCTTAGATATTGGAACTTGGTTCTGAAGCCAAATCAGCGTTGGCGTGGTTGGCGAGATAATATCAACCGAAAGAAAGACGGGAGATCCAACCATGATTTCCACTTCTCTTTCAGATGCAATCAAGTATACAAAACTATCATCTACAAAAACAAATTCAATGTATATCTTATTAATATATCTGTACTTATTAGGGGCCGCAATAAAAATGACAAACCATCATTCAGTGTTCACAACAACAGTACTGTGGGTGAAAGGTCCGAAACAGTAACCATCTCAACAAGGATTCAATCTGTACACTCTCACTCTGCATTGCAAACCCAAAACACTTAAACAACTCGGCTGCCAAAAACCATTTTTTTGTGCGAAACATCTTTCTGTTTCTGTGTGCATGTATAATATTATTATAATTATGGGCACATAATTATGTGTGTGAGCATGCTTGAAAATACTACGGGTCATAGATAAACAAGTCATACTGCAGTTACACTAGTTATACTATAGTTATAAGCTACTACTTGTAAACATTGTTAATGAGCATATTAGATGTAATTAGGATTTAATTATGGTGGTGTATCAAAACAAAAACATCGAATATATGAAAATTTCATACCAATAACATTGACTGTGTGATAGTTTGAAGAGTTGGCAGTAGAGGAAGAAGCGTCACATCGATATTCTTTAGAATCCTCAAACGTAACATTGAGCATTGTAACAATCTTTTCGTATTCATTGTAGTAGAAATCACCAGAGCTAATCTCATTCTTTTTCAGATCACTCACTTCAATCCGATCTGTCGGCTACAGATACAAACATGATTTTAACAATGAAAATAAATAAATTACTTCATCTGACTTTCTTGTTATTCTTAATAGTTAATTTCAAATATTTCGTATTGCATTCAGACATTTATAAATGGTCTGCAGTAGGATGAACCTTTAACAGATGCTTCCAATGTGCAAGGCCATCAGATAAGGAATAGATCTTGAGAAAAATAAAGGAGCAGGAGCGATTACCAGCTAGAATATGAGAGCGAGTAGATGGAGACAACCCATTCCAATTAGAGGGATCAACTGAGGCAAGGAGCCGAACCGGAGTTGTTCTAGCAGGAAGCAGGGCTTAAAGTGTGGCTGGACGGTCATGGACGGCGTCCATGCACTTATTTTCAAATCTCTGCACCATCCTGCCACTTATTAGAAAGGGAAGAAGCGTCCATGCACTTCTTTTACTACACTTTAATCACTGGCATGAAGAACAACACGATGAAGTCTGCTTGAGTGGAGAGCAAAGTGGACGATACTGCATGAATTTTCAAGATGTTCGTTTTCTCTCAATGACTCAAATTCTAATGGTTCTAGTTTGGCACTGTTGTCCTTTCCAATCCTTCAGATGCCTGCCCGTTGTAGTCTCTAAGGTGGGTGGAAGGGATCCTCATCTTCCAAACCTGTGCAACATGCAAAAAACATGTAGTAGGATGCATATAACAAAGTTGTGGTACATCATCAGCCACATATTTTGGTAGATTTCTACGGTTTATCTGTAACAAAAGATGCTACCTACCATAACAAAAGATGCTACCTACCACAACAAAAGATGATACCTACCATAACCGACCAATGCAGTGTGGCAAGTTGGCCATCGTCGACTCTTATCCGACAGTGCAACTGCAACGTATCATGGATGAAAACATTGGACACTTGTCCCTCACCAATCACAGCATTCGAATGGTTGGCCGTGATTGTTGGCGGTGGTAAAACCTTGCTTGCTATGCACAACAATCAAGCTGCATAAGTATTAAGTATATGTGCATAATTTACACAATTACATGTACAGCAAGATGTCACATAAATCGGCAGCTATGTTATCTCATCATTGCTGTATAGAGAATTGAAGCAAAGTATATGACGGGGTGCGGTGATGTAGTGGTGGGTTTGGTGCCTTGGAGCCGGATGGTTCAAAGTTCGAATCCACATAAAGCCACTATCTAGGGACCTTGAGCAAGTCCATCACTTGCAATTGCTCATGCGCTCGGCGTTAAACCCTAATGCAGTGTCCGCGCTGTAGTCGGGAGTGCCTCTGAGTAGCGAGAGGCGCTACAGCAAGTGCGAGAAATAAATAAATAAATAAAATGACTTAGTGGGAAAATGGACAATATAAATATTCATCTGCTATTCTAGTATCTTCCAAAAGTTCTAAAAAGTGTAAATGCTGAGAGTTCAAAACAGGATCAAGTAGGACTGTTGGGTACATGTAGGCTAAATCTAACAACATTCTTCTATTGTTTCAAATTTTCACTGTGATTTGAAATGATTTGAACTAAAATCTACCTCAACAGAATACAAAACCTTTAATTTAAGCAAACACTAAAATTAGTGGGTGCAGGTCAGGGTCTAAGTGTAAACTTCAGACTTAATCCTTTAACCCTTTACCCGTTCATTTTTAAATTAATCTTTTACCAGTTTGCCCCGAGAATATCCGCTGAAAACGGGCTTAAAATTTACAAATGAATGGGTAAAGGGTTTTAAAGGCCCATTTTCAGCGGATATTCTCAAGGCAAACGGGTAAAAGATTAATCAAACAAACCTTGGAAAAACAGAATGAATGTCATATTCTCGGTGGTTTCGTCGGCGCGTCCGACACACGAAAAACTTCCAACGTAAAAGTAGGAAGGAAAATTGACTGTAAAGCCAATCTGTGGGTCAAAGGTTAGATCCTGATTCATCTGAACATCGACCCTGCCTTTCATCAGGGTCACGTTGACTGCAGGGTGAGTGACCCGACAGGGTATGTCAAAGGGCCGACCTTGAATTACGGTCAGAAAGGTTGGATCGGGAAACGTCTTGTGTGGAGCAAACAGTCTGGTTTTGTCTGAAATGAACCAGTTTTACCAATCAGACATCTGCTAAAAACAAATCTGCACATATGCCAAGCCTACAAAATCGAATTGAATCATAATTATGGCATCCGATATTCAGAGCAGTATGGTAAAGGTTCTGTACTTGTTGCCATGCCTCTATTGAAAACTGGAACTTTCAAAATTGTTGATTCCAAAATTGAAGAACATTAATTTTCATCTAAGCCAAACAAGTAACTAGGGTATTACCTATGTTTGTCAAATGCCGTGGTCACATGTTACATAGGTTACAACATGACTGTGGTCAGTTGCAACCTATCCAAATGGTTTGCTTAAGCTACCATCCTTTTAAGGAAAGTTCAGGGAACATGAACTTGATATTTATTAATATTTCACAAAGGTCACCATCCAAATTCTAACCATGTGCACGTTGAAACGTTGCCGGTGCCTGTGATTCTGTCGCCCTATCAATAAAATCCTATGCATGATGATCTAACACTTCGGAATTTGATTTGGCTGGGCAGTGGGCAAACTCTTTGTAAAACTAGCATTGACTATCATCCAAATTAATTCGTTCATTTATCCTTCATTCAGAACATTTATATAGCACCCCTCAATAAGCTAATTACTCACAGGTGCTAGCAGCATAAGCTGAACAAAAAACTCAAGTGTCAGTAGAAGGTACAAGCAACGTCCATTGCCACAGGGACATCTGGCTGACTCTAAGCACCTTACAGATCATGATGCATGTTGTTGCATTCTTAGCAGTCATTATTTTTCATTATTTTATATATATATATATATATATATATATATATAATATATAATACACATATAATTGGCCTAAAAGCACGTCTGAGGGCTGACGAGTTTTCTTGAAGAAATTATATATATATATATATATATTATATATAAATATATATATAAAAATTATATATAATTATATATGTACATAATTATATAAATAGATGTAATGTGGGTGTCCATTGTTCAAAGCGTATGCAGAAGGATTAAACACAGATAGGTTCATGAAATTCTGCACGATGGAACCAAAGGTTATTCTGCTCACTCTGTATGTAAACGTAGACACTCGATTGAATTCCAAGGAGGGTCGGAGTGTCAGAGTAAATGCAGGTGAACCGTCCAGTATCTGCGAACTGCGTTGGAAACAGTCGGAGTCTGCTCTCATGTTTGCTTCCATCCGTTTGATCTTCCTTCTGAAGTCGATCCTGTATTGGAGGATTCTGAACCTGATACAGAAAGAATCCTGATCTTGAAAATACATGACCAAATCTTCTAATAACCATTAATCAATATCTACATTATGCACATTTCGATTGCACATATTTAAAGATTATACAAATAAATATTATAATTTTATTTGAGCATATTCGGCTGCAATATAACATCACATATCTGAAATGTGTGATTCAGATACGTTAGAATCATGCCATAGCTCATAGCTTGTATAACTCAATGTTATTTAGTACAGAGCATCAAATGGGTCAAGAGTTTGATAAAACACGACTACCACGATTCACTCATACTCTGCTATAATTGGGTAATAAATAAATGATGCAACATGACTTACCTGCGCCATTATGTACACATAAGCCTAGGTCAAAGTTCACTAAACAGCCACCTTATCCACAAGGTCAGAGCATCTTTCAGCTGAGTCAACCATAATGGCACTCTCTTTCTACTAGTTCCTATAGAAGCCAACTAAATTTGTCATTCTGCATGTTTTAAACCTCTCTCACTTGCACCCCTCCCCATGCCGACCATCTCATGGCTTCACAGGTCACATACAACTGTAGGTGCACAATAATTAGACGATGAGTGAGAGTGATTAATCTACTATAAAAATCGATATGTTTTTGGCCAGTTTTTGGTTAGTGATTCATGACAAGGATGCCAACCCCCAACACCCCCAACTCCCCATCCCCCAACTCCCCGGTGGTACCCGGATATCTGACAGTCAGCTGACAGACTTAAGTCTCATAAAAAAACATTTTCCGGTTGCCAACAAAGTGCTAAATTGTATCCTAGGGCTTCAATTTAATCACCCTAAACAGACTATATCACTGTCTCACACTTGAGCTTAAAGAAAGAAGACAAGGATATAGATATAACCTGAGACTTTGGTAAGACAACTAAGCCTGAGCATACACCCAGCAATTTGAGGTTACTTATTATGCTGGTCTGGTTAGGTTCCTCAAATACACTCCTCTCAAAAATCTATTCATCATGAAAGTGAACAAATCATGTGGGTGTCTGACTATTGCTGTAAGGTCTGGAGCATCTCTGAGGAATTTCTCTTGAAATGTAATGTAATTAGTAATTTCTATAGCACTGCTCATAGCCATGGCCATTCATAGGCACTACAAATGCGAGAACCTGGAGAAAAGAATTAGGATTTAATAAAAGAAAAAGAGAGAGAGATGTGTAGATGAGCAATCCATTCTATAATGACGGACAATGACGGCAAAGAATCAGGTTTGAGTAATAGTGGTCTTAGCTGGAGAGGTAGATGGAAAATTATGCAGAAAGTGCAGAAGGATATGAGATAAGATGTAATGCAATATTTTTTATTACATCTACAACTGTGAGCAGTTGGTGAAGGCCATCCTTATCCAAAAGAATCTATTTTCCTCAAGAGTAGCCTACATGGGAGGAAATACGACTGGGCCCAGAGTACTCATGTGATGTATACTATGTCAGCAATTACATCATCATTCATCAAGCAGTCTTCCTGCCATTAATCATGTAGCATCTGCTGCTGCTGCTGCTGCTGCTGCTCTTATCTGTCTAATTGTCTCTTCCTCTATCAGACTATAGTGCATGAGTTATGTGGGTGTTTTATGTATGCTCCCAGTAGGCGCCCAGTATGCTTAAGTATACTTAGGGTTCAAATACACTCAGAAGGCAGTCCACATATATACTCCAGTGTATACTCACATCGGTTTAGGTAACTTGTAATAGTAATTTATAAAAGCCTCATTCTATGATTTTGAAGAAGTTCCCAATCCAAGTCATTGTCATCGATAACAAATAAAGTGGAATTCAGGCAGTTCCAGAACAGGGCCAGAAAAAGGTTGAGGAGCTCAAGATGCAAATTCTATGAAAGACGGTTCCAACTGCAGGGGGCAATAATATACATAAAGTTAAATGTCTAGATTAAGCAGTGACCCCAATCATGAATCATGTATGGAACGATATATGAAGGTCGCTGGCGACCGAGTGAAGCAACAAAGGAGTGAAGAGAAGTAGGTACAAAGGTCTTGAGATATAAAGGAGCTTTGTGATATTGCATAACCCGAAGAGAAGCAATGGACTTAATACTGTTTACCTCTTGTACTTACCTTTTCCCTTATTTGTAGGCCTACCTAGTTGTGGTGTCTCATGATTCAAACACACACACACGCACACACCCAGACATGTATATAAAGTTACAGACTGCCATTCAAGTTCAAGTAGGTCTACTGTTAGCATTGAGCCAGACATGTTAATTTAATTATAACATTGAGATCCAAGATGCACTGTATTTATAGATACATCAACCAGACAATTATTTAAATTGATTAAATATGATTAACTCAAACCCAATTAAAGCTAAGAATATGATTGTTTCAATAATGATCAAATTAAAGTTTACTCAGCATTATTATCATTATTAGGCTATAGACCACAGCTATCACATACCAATACTTTCATGTACCACCACAACCATCATGCATTTAATCAGTAATATCATTTACCACTCTGAACAATCGTTACTACCATGACCATCATGGCAACCATGATCACCACTATGATCAAGATCATGATCACCATTATGATCACCATCATGGTCACTGCTATGATGATCAACATGACAATCACCACAGCTGCCACAAGTCACCACTACAATTTAATTATGACTCTATGCCACAAGTTCACAACCGCTGCCACCACTGCCACGACGTGGAACTATCTTCCTCCTTGATACGTCCATCATTTTTAATTGGTGGGCAAATTGCCTCTCTCTGCTGTTGCAATACCATTTTTTCTCTCTTAGTCTCTCGCACTGGGAGCACCCCTGAATAGTGTGCACTGTGAGAGGTGCTATACAAATACATTACAATTTGCTGCCACCAGTATTTACTGATACCCAATGAAGACAAAAATCATAAATGAGTATATCATGAGTGGGTCAGATCATCTTGTGTTTGAGTCTCTTCTGCAGGAAATCTACAGACAGCTTTTAGCATTAGTTGTCGTATTCTGCTGTCCTTCATGAAATTTCAGAATTCCATCCATAGAATCAAAGCATCATAATTATATGTGGTACCTTGGGAAAGACTGGATAGGTCCATGAAAGTGGAGCCGCTCCATTGCAGACAATGACTAGAGCATCTCCAGACGTCAAGATCAATTCGGCTGTCTTAGGTTCAACAATTACAGGTGGTTTTGTTGCATGACCAGATGTACCTGGGAAAAAGATCAAACATGCAACATGTTCACATTTCCATCTATATGTATTTATATACACATAATATTAAATACACATCATACAAACAAGCAAGCATACATAGTGTACCATAATTATTGTTCAATATGCTGTAGGCCTATAACAATAATTATATTGCATAAATAAATAAACTAATATACTTCTTATGATTCGGTATTTTACATTGAGAATGCCTGCTTATAACTTTTACACCACACTAATTTTTCTTTTCTGCTCAACAAGCTAGATAGTTATAACTCACAAGTAACAGTGTGACAGCACAACTCAAAAGCATTAGCCTACAGTAGGCTATAGCTCCAAAGTGTGACAGCATAACTCAAAATTGTGACACTATATGGATAACTCTTAGGCATGCCAAGATATAACTCAAGAGTATGACAGCATAACTCAAAAGTGTGACAACATAACTTAAAAGTGTGACAACATAACTTAAAAGTCTGACAGCATATAGAGCCTTGATGCAACCGAAGTGAAGTCCAGAATTGGCGATGACAGATAAACCAAAGGTGGTCGCCGGTAGATCGTAATTTGACTGCCAGCCTACCAAGCGTCTAATGAAAAACTATATTTACCTTGGCAATGGACCGTGACGCAGAAGCTAATAAAGCCAAGCAAAAGTCCGGCAAGACGCATTTCAAAACAGGTCCACATAAATTGTTTAGTTGAGACACTGTAATAATATTATCTTAGAAACTGAACGATGACACCAGTTTAACGACTGTGATCGAGCCATTAATATTTACATCCTGCACATAATAATGCTAGAGTCCTGCTTTGCCGTGTGCCGTGTGCTGAAGACCTTTTAGCCTACGCAAGGGTCAAAGGCCTTGCCAACTAGGCCTACGCGGTCGCACCTATCAGGGCATTTTAAACGATGTTATCTTTGCTGCAGGCGCACTTGCAGCCAATCGTTTCATAGCCACAGACGGCTGTAGGTCCAGGTAAATATTATGTCTAGCTCTGGAGTCCAATAAGTCTAGTCCTAGAGTCACATACATGCCTTAGATATAATATTATAATCATGTAAGGCTTGTTGCTGTTTAACGACACTGCCATTGCAAAGATGATTAGGTTATTGTCCCTCCTTCTGTAACCAGGCTACGCCGCTACGGGCTTCTTTTCTTGGTTGGTTTAATTACTATGGTGCATGATAGGCCTACGGCGCTGTTACCTAAGCAATAATAATATTATTATTTACTTTTGCTGCCTGTATATGTTTTATTCTTAATTCGCTCGTTGTAACCTCTAATTAAGTCAATTGGCGATTTTTCATTATTCTGACCTTAAACGGTAACTTTGTAATTCATTGCCTTAATTTGTGGCAGCGAGTCTGTGCAAGAAAGTAATAGGAGTACGGTAGACGTGGTAGTAGTAGTAGTAGCAGCAGCAGCAGTAGTAGCAGTAGCACGGTACGTGACGTTTTGGCGCGACCGTTTGGGCGCCGCCGTTTTGGCGCCCATATAAAATTGATCTCAGTAGTTTATTTTCAGTTCAGTTTACAAATACATCAGTACGAAGTGATCGAATTGTGTTTAATATTTATTTTTCAAGTTTCATTCAGTGGTGTAATAATCAACCATAATTCGTACCATATACGGGACCGAATGACTACAATAACCCTATACCTGATCCTATCCGACCCTCACGATGCATGTCATATACATGCATTCTTAGCTAGTTCGGGCATAACTTTTGAATGGCGTGGAATATCATTACAAAATTTACATCAGAATGTGCGTAAATGAACCTCCTACAATTACCTACAATATCATAATTTTTATACTCTAGAACGAGGGTGAAAAAAATTCCGGCACCGAAACGTCCGGCGCCAAAACGTCTCGCGCCAAAACGGCGGCGCCAAAACGTCTCGCGCCAAAACGGCGGCGCCAAAACGTCCTGCTTCGCAGTAGCAGTAGTAGCCTAATAGTAGTATTGGTTGTAGTAATAATATAGGCCTAACGGAAACCAGCATTTGCAGTGCAGCAGAATCTACGCAGGCTATTCACAAGAGGGGACTGCTATTGTTGGCGCTACATACAGCTATAGGCCTAGTCTTAGTATCCGTCTCTTTGCTATAATTTTTATGAGCCCCCATCAGCAGTAGGCCCTAGTATACTGTTGTAGATTCGCTAAATATTCATATCCCTATGGTAGACTATTTCCATTTCGAAACTTTTCATCAGCGTGGTCGCAAACGTGTGGGTCTATGTAAAATATTAGGCCTATAATGTGTAGGGCCTGTAGGCCATAGGGCCCATGTGCATGTAACCTAATTTAGGCTAGCCTGAACATCGTGAATGTCCCAGATTGCAATAAAATTAAATAGCATCTAGGCCTAGGGTATTCTAGGCAAATAGTGCGCTGCGAATTATCAAAGCCTGTGTCCGCCAATGTAGCCTACTAAACTGTTAAAGAAGCCTATATTTATGTAAACTCACCCTTAATTTAGATAAAACCAACTTTATTTTATTTAAATCCCACCGGAAAATAAAGCCAAATGACAATCTCTGTTTGCTTATTGATGATATTTCCATCAATCAAGTTGAATCTACAAAATTCTTAGGTGTGCATATAGATCAACATTTGACCTGGAAAGTTCATATTAATCAAATTGCAACTAAAATTGCTAAAAATATTGGTATTATTTCCCGCGTTGCTTATATCTTGCCAAAGACAATTAGAATGAATTTGTATTATACCCTTGTCTACCCCTACCTCACATATTGCAACCTTGTTTGGGCATCGACATACGAATCCAGGCTTCATAAACTTGTAATCTTACAGAAGAGGGCTGTTCGTATAATTGCGGGTATTCGTAAACGGGAACACACTGGCCCTTCCTTTAATGAACTTCATCTCCTGAAAATTGACCAGATAAAGGATCTCCAAATTAGCGAGTTCTTTTTTCGACTCGAACACGGTCTCCTTCCTTCGGTATTCCAAGGTTACCTCCCTCACGCCTCTGACATCCATTCGCATTTCACTAGGAATTCATCTGCTTTTCGCCCTGTCAAAGCTCAATCTAATACTAGGCGGTTTACTATTAAATCTTATGGCACTAAAGTATGGAACACAATACCAATTGACATTCGTCAATCGAGTAGTCTGCAGGTATTTAAAAAGAAACTTCGTGTTCTTCTACTCTCCTCCACTAATGCTACTTGAAGTGCACATGACCATGTGTAGTTAAGATTTTAGTTAAGTACTTAGTTAAGTTTGTTTCTCTATATGCTCTTGACAATATAAGCTTTTCTGCAATCTGTCATCACCTAATTTGTTTTAGTCTCTTTCTTTTAAGCTATCTTGATTAATTTTTCTTGGGACTTTTTTACTTGGGTGACCCTTCCCAGCGGGATGTCCATCCCTTTTGGGCCCCCCTTTGTAGCCAATGCATGCATGTTTTGTACTTTTATTGTTTTCTTGTTTTCTGGTTGCAATAAAGTGAATTGTATTGTATTGTATTATTGTATGTAAGGGAACTTGAGAATTCGTGAAACCAATTTTTCACGAAACACGAATTTATGCGACACACTGCCGTCGATTCGCCAAACTGTGCCCACACAATACAATAATTATTAGGTTATGTCGCGACACATGCACCGTATAAGAACCTCTGCTCTGTCCTTCTGCATCAGAAGTCCGACGACCTACAATCCTCACAAAATATTAAGTTTGATAGACTTTCGAATTTTCTCTTCGTCGCTCGCATTCTTTCATCGAGAGTGAGCAGTAAGTCTTGCAGCATTCGCTAGATGGCCCGTGCAGAAATTGAAATATGTAAATTCTATCATTGTGGCTTGTGCAGATGTTTCTGAACAACATCCTATAATAATTATTATATTATGCAGGACCAACGATATCTGTCAATGTGCACGACCACCATTTATATTGCTAACACCATGGCTAGCTACAGTTCAGAACAAGAACGAGAAGAAGAGGAAGAACAAGAACAAGAATTATAGACGTGGAACAGGAAGGTGAAGAATAAGAACAAAAAGAAAAAGAAAAAGAAAGAAGAGGAAGAGAATAGAATAGAAAGAATGAGAAGAACAAGAAGGAGAAAAAGAAGAACAAGAACAGCAACAAAAAAGAAGAAGAAAAGGAAGAAGAAGAAGAGAAAGAACACAGAAGAACAAGAAGTAAAACAAGAAGAAGTCAAATTACCATGGCGCGACCTGCTGAAAATGAGACCCATTGCAAGGGAGATCAGAGAACAAGTTAAATAGGTAGATAACCCATAAGTAGCCTACCAATAGGTTAAATGATATATCGGATCTAATTGACACATAGCCTAATGAAACTACACAGCCAATATTTTGCAGAAACGTGTTTTCCAAATTGTATAACTTGTAGGCCTATTATGGAATTGGAATTTACGGATGGAAACAGGTAGTGAACTTCAACAACCACGCACAACGGCACAAGCAATGGGGTATACATAGACCCAGAGACTATGGCTGCCAACCGTCCCGGATTCGCCGGGACAGTCCCGGAATAGGCTCTGTGCGTCTCGTGTCCCGGATTGATCTCAAATTGTCAAATTGTAAATCGGTATAAAAATAATAGTGTCATACCTAGTGACTGCTAGTGAAAATCCAATCCTGGGGAACTTTTCCCTTAGAGACGTCTGAATTAAACACTGTCTGATAGGATGACCATTCATACAATGTATACAATACAATTAGGCCTAGTCATTTATATCGCGCTTTAAAAAAACAAGTCTTGCACAAGAGCGCGCTTCACTACGGATCTAGTTATAATGCAATGCACTGTCTGATAGGATGACCATTCACATCAGGTCTCCCGTAGGCTCATAGGCGTACGAGGCGGAGGTCCGGGGGGCATTTGCCCCCCCCCCCCCCAATTCGGGCAAACCTGTTTTCGGGCAAGCAGACCCGGGAAAATAGTTTTAAAACAGTGTTTTTCTCGAGATTTCAAACCCGACGTCTAGAAAAGGTCAACTTTTTGTCTGCGAAAAATAGTAGTCTTCATTAGATATCAACCCGATGATAAAAAAAATGGTCGTCAACTTTTTTCGGGCAGAAGTAGGCTAAAATCTTGATCCCCACTGCTGAAATTTCCCGTACGCCTATGCGTAAGCTACATAACTGAAGATAGTACACGGTAAGACACTGTTTGCTGCAGGGCCGTCATTTAAGCCCGTCATCGTTATTTCTGGAACCCAGGCTTTCGGTGTTTCGAAGACTAAGTGGACAAAGTGGTAAGCAGACGAGAACTCAGTTGTGTGTCCTTCTGTTTGGAATAGTCTCCCGTTAGTTACATAAGGATCTCACCAATTTTTTACAGGTTCTTTATAAGACCTGTTCACTGTGGTTAATCTAGGAGCACCTCCGAGTGGACTACTTGAAGAGGCGTTATATAGATTCTTGACTGATTGAATTGTATTTCGCGTCGAAGTTGTCTAGAAGTCTAGAAATAGGCAGAAAACCTTCAACGTGAACCTGTATGACTGTCACCATAGCATTCGAAAATTAATGAAGCTTCGTTCTCGTAATAATATTTTTAAATAGACTATTTTATCCTGCATAATAATAATAATTTTATTAATTTCATGATTCACATAATTTTTGCCAAATGCAAAACAATGGTGAAGAGACTAGACTATGACGTCATTAACGTTACCACAGAGAACGATTGTATGCGTCTCTTTCTAACCTAATTATTGTCATTAATAAACACGACGTCATCTGCGCCTATGGTGATTTTTTAACCCTTAAGATAATTTGGGACTGGACATCACGTGATCTGCATCCATTGGCAACGATTCTGTTGAGCGGTCCAATGAGAGAAAAGATTGTCAGTTGAAGGTCATAAGTACCAGATCGGTTGTCGGCTAAGCCTAAGAAAAGCTCGGGTCGACACTCTGCTGAATATGGTTTGTATTAGACTGCTAGAATAGACTTAATATTGCATAATAGCTATAAAAAATAGAGAGCATTAGCATTATAGCTAAAAATAGACAATTTTGAATTATAGCTAAAAATAGATGACAGGCCTATTGCGTAATAGCTTAAAATAGACTTGACGTTGCCTAGTAACCAAAACAGACAACATAGCATGACAAGCAATGACTACAGCAATTATAGTCAGGACGTCGAGCAGATCTGGGTGGTTCTATCGAGAGAGACTACGGTCCATGATAGGGTCCTTATAGCCCCCATTGATTCTGCGAGGACACGTCCGATGTCTGTCTTGTCTAATTCAAACGCAATGTCTAGAGTAGGCAACACAGGTCCGGTAGTTCTACCCGCCCGTGTGGAGCAGAATTGTGGCATGCAAGTTTTCCATTTTGTTGCTACTAGAGCAGACAACATTACGTGCAAATGTATGTGCTTGAATTGACGCACGGAGGCTGCCAGTCTGCGAGGATGTAGGGACACGGTGTCGGGTAGAAGCGGACCTCAATTGTAACAGCTCGTGCTTACCTAAACCGAGACCTGTTTGCATGTAACCTCACTGATTGCGCCTGTCTCAATGTTCTCTCTACATAGCTCTTCGTTTTGTCTAATAATTAAAACAGACGTGAGCCGCAGAAGGCCCACCTGCAATAGTAATTGGTAACTGTTGTAATTAGTAATTGTTGTGTTTTGTTTTGTTTCAGCACTGACTCTCTTTATCTTTCTCTCTGCATCTGACATTCAGCCTGTCTCCCTTCCTCTGCCTCTGCCTCTTCCTCTGCCTCTGCCTTTTCGCCTTCTTCTGCCTCTGCCTCTTCACCTTCTTCTGCCTCTGCCTCTTCACCTTCTTCTGCCTCTGCCTCTTCGCCTTCTTCTGCCTCAGCCTCTTCACCTTCTTCTACCTCTGCTTCTTCGCCTTCTTCTGCTTCTGCCTCTGCCTCAGCCTCTGCGTCTTCCTCTTCCTCTGCCTACATCTACGCCTTCTTCTGCCTCTGCCTCTTCGTCTTCGTCTTTTTCTGCCTCCACCGCCGCCTTCGCCTCTGCCGCAGCCTCAGCCTCTTCGCCTTCTTCTGCCTCTGCCTCTTCGCCTTCTTCTGCCTCTGCCTCTTCGCCTTCTTCTGCCTCTGCCTCTGCCTCAGAATCTGCCTCTTCGTCTTCCTCTGCCTCCACCTACGCCTCCACCTACGCCTCTGCCTCTCTCACATATCTCACTCCGTCTGTCTCCTATCTCTCGTCTATCTATCCCTCATTCTGTTTCCCATCTCTCTCATTTATCTCTTACTATCTGTCTGCCATCTCTCTCCTATCTCACTCCCGATGTCTCTTTTCTCTTCTATCTCATCATTTCTCTCAAGTATTCCTCACTATCTGTATCTCACCTATCTCCTATCTCACTCCTATCTCTCTCCTATCTAAAACACCTTTTTCTGCCTTCCCTTTTTCACTCTCTCACTCTCTCTTTCCTTCTCTCTCTCAACATCTGTCTGCCATCTCTTTTCTTTCTCACTCCCTCTGTCTTGTATCTCACTCTCGCTGTCTTCTATCTCTCTATCACTACCTCCTACCTATCTCTTTCTATCTCACTCCCTCTATCTCCTATGTCCGTCTCTTTTCTCACACTCCATGTCTCCTATCTCTCTATCTCTCGCTACCTACCTCATCTGTCCGACGTCGCCATTCCTCTCAATGTTGGGACTCTTCTTTTTCTTTCTATTTCCATAAGTATTCATTTGTTATCGCCCTGTCAAGCATCGCTGTGAGAATAGTTGAGAGCGTCGAGGGGTTTAACCCCTCTTTCTTATGTCACTCCATAGTAAAGTCTACTGTTCATACCCCAACTCCACGTGGATTATAGTCTGACCCCCCCCCCTAACCCCGATATATCTTTCTACAATTCTCATACGGCCCAGCTTCATGCATTCGTCTTCGTCTTTCTCTTGCTCGCTTCCCCTTCAGCGTTGCATAATATTATACAGTTTATGTTAATGTAATGTAATGTGAGTAATTTGCAGTTACAATTATTTCTCAGCCGTCTGATGATGCAATAATATTCAGTTCTAGCGACATCGGATGACAAACTTATGGAACAACATAATCTGTGGGGTGCGGTGGTGTAGTGGGTATGTTCGTTGCTTTTGCAGCCGAAGGGTTGCAGGTTCGAGTCCACTTCAAGTCGCCGCGTAGGGACTATACTTCTCACCAATCTCTCTCTTGATAACTAGCCTATGTCCTCTCTCTTTCTATCTTCACTCTCATATATCTCTCTCTATCTCTATCACCCCTTTGTCTCGAAAGGCAGATATTTTGTACAGAGCTCAGGCCTATACAGTTTTGAGTCATAATGGCATTGAACCATGAAGGCACTTACCGTCACGCTGATAATGAGGTGTATTATGCACACTTTTAAACCAATGGACTGCTGTCTGTTTCAGCTATACTTTACTTTTCCACCTGTGAGCCAGTGGTGGACCTACTAACAGCTAACACTAACACTCCAGTTCAAGTAGAATAGTTTCCATTTAGTTAACAATGCTAAATTATTTAATGGCCAATATTATAGGCCTACAATGTTCGTATAATTATGTAGTGCATGCTTTTATTAGCATACGTAAATCTAAATGACTCCAAGCAACTTTGAACAACTTACAAGGCATTGCGTGATATTAGTGATTTTAATTAAGTCACAATAATAACATTTGATTAACCTTAAACAATTAATCGATTATAGTTGAGGATGACGTCATAAAAATCATTTATTACATTCTTATTTAAACAGCAGGCGTCACAATAATTATTCTCATGAAGTTGATTTTTTGGCAGAAGCAGATTCACAACAACAACAACAACAACAACAGCAACAGCAACAGCAGTAGCAGCTGCAACAACAACAGCAATCCAGGTATATATTGTGCAACCTAGCAATATCTAGGTGCAACGACTCAAAATAAACGAGAATTAGGAGATTTGAACCGAGAGAGTCTACGCGGCAGAGGCAAAGGATATACCGAGCCCCGAAGTTTATACAAACTCAAATGCGTTGCAGTGATTTGCCTAAAGAGACTGAATGTTGGAAAAACCTTTCTTTATTAAATCAACAACTTAAATGTTACAAAAATAATATTTTTGTATATATAATTTTTTATATAAGAGATCATTGATCCAGCACACTACCGGTACCGAACATTATCGTCCTTCATTAACCAAGCGAAATTGAAAAGCTATAAGTAAGTAAATAGTTTCACTGTTGCCATGGGCGCCCGCACATAGGGGCAAGGGGGGGGCACTTGCCCCCCCTGGAAAAGTGACACTTATTTTTCTAACTACTACTTTTGAGTTTTTAACAAATTTCTTCGCATTGAAACACTAATGATACGAATGATACACACAGTGAAAGTCATAAATTTACGTTTAGACATCTCTATAGAAATAAATATATAATTATCTATATAGTGCCCTTTATGGACCTACTTTTTAACATCTACTTTTGGAGTTTTAACAATTTTTCGCATTTAGGAAACTATCCATAATAAAAATAATACACAAAATGAAACTGAGAAATTTGCGTTAAGGAACCTCTTTTTCAGCGCTGTATTTTCATGCTCTTGCGACTGAAAAATTTAACCGTGACCATCGTAAAATTTTTGCCCCCTCCTGCAAAAATTTCTGCGGGCGCCCATGACTGTTGCTGCAGGGTCTCAGCGTAGAGGATGATAGAAATAATTATAATTATTATGTTCCATAGTTTAAAGAAATTAAGGTGACATAATCTACCGCAACTTTATTAGGCCTGCATGAAAGTGTAGGCTACGTCGTCTCGTATAGGCTACACAGTGCACAAAGAGTATCTGCAAACACTGGAGTAGGCCTAATAGATGCGGTTTTTACTGAGACTTAGAGCTAACACATCAAGCGGACCGAAAGAGTAGGCCTACGTGTATAATAGGGAGATGAAACTACGATACACTTTTCTGGGCAATGACTAATGTCCAGGTTTCGAAATGTAGAATTAATGCACAGATGGACTATATGGACTATATAGGGCCTATAAATCAGAAGACCCCTTTTCTCTTTCAACTTTCGGGATATTTGTTTATTTATTCCATCTTTTATATAAATAATTCATATATCTGGATATCGGCTTAGTGGAATTTCCAGCCCAACCCATCAGCACCGTCGAAAAAGAACAGTTCTCAAGTGTTGGTGAAATGTGAAATTCATGTAAAATTCATCACGACGGGCATTCTGCAGGAATAACCACAAACTGGCCAACATGATGATCGCTCGAAACTGATTCAGTTTTATCAGTTCATGTTCTATAGGTTATTGTGGTTATATGTATTATGTGTGTGCGTGGGTAGTGTGCGTGCGCGTGCGCAGCGTGCATGTGTGCGTGTGCGTGCGTGTGTGTGTGTACATGTATACACATACAGTCCTGTTATACTCCTCGTATCGTACCTCCTTTAAAATCTCATCTAGATAAGGGTTCCTGAATGTCTGAATCACCGACCCCGGCGAGAAGAGCAAGAACTAAGAACAGAGATCTAAGTCCTATAGTAGCCTAATCTGTTGAGTTTCGACCTTTATTTCACATGTAATTCTTAGGACCAATAGGCTGAACTGAATAATATAGGCATATGCTATAATATAGACGACTGTTTCTACATAAATAGGCAAATGATATAACTATCTCTGTATAAATATCTTTATATAAGGTATTATTATTTCCGGCTCAAACTCTTGCATCCTTTTCACAGAATGCGTTATCATTAATGGCACTTGCAGGCCATGCAGTTGACATTCTCGATCTTATGACCTGTAGATTGCGGCAAAGATGTTGATAAGAAACGCTTGGAGACGAATGCTTGAACATAACGTTCTTGGTTATATGTATTATGTGTGTGTGTGTGTGTGTGTGTTTGCGTACGTAGGTGTGCATTCGTGGTGTGCGTGTGTGCGTGCGTGAGCGTGTGTGTTCACGTGTGTGTATGTTAGTGTGTTATATGTAGGCTATGTAAACTTTCCTGGCTGACCTGTAGTGAAAATTAATTATAAGCTACTGATAAACTGGATATCCACTTTGAGTACTGAAGCTAGAATATACAGAGGAAATGAATTCGCTACCTATATAGTGGCGCAGCAACCGTACAACGAGGGTGGACAAAAAGTCCGTCGCCTCCGACTCGCTCAAGTTCTTTGACATGGGTATTTTCATACAGGTGTCACTGGTACTTTACATGTAGTGCAAGGAAATTGATCAAAATCCCAAATATAGTGTAGTTTGAAAAGTATAGATGCTAATTTGCCCGAGACTGAGACCCCAATGTTTCTCTTGCCCCTGTGTGCTTCGCCCATGAAAGAACCATCTTTTGAGAAGGGTCCCAAAGCACTTTAACAGTATCAACATGAATACCAGTTCATACAAGCAATGTATTATAATTGTCAACATAAGAGACGTGACATTTTCAAGAAGTGTGCCACTACTCGTGGCTAACAGTTGCATGCGGTCTTGGGCTTGCCTCCATGCATTGTGGCTCCCAGACAATTTGGAGCCGGACAATTCGGGGCGAACGTTTCCGAGCGGTCAAATGTTCTCATCAATCCAACTTCTATTAAAACAGGACCAGCCCCCTGATCTTATGGTAACTCGACCCGGACGGCCATGGACTACTCTTACGGACGACCCTTTTGACTCAACGCAGCGCTCGTGAATTAGCTTGTGCCCCGCGCTTGGCTTTCGAGTAGCGCTTTAGAAATTTGGATTACGATTATGACTACGAACTTTCATCAATCCAACTTCTATTTGAGCAATAATTGCTTCCTTAGATTCAACGTCCATTTAGCGAACTTCTATTTAAACCAATTATTTCTTCGACCCAAGTAGGCTACTACATTAGCTAGAATTGTTTTAGTAAATCCAACTTATGTTGAAGCGATAATTATTTTTCGCTAATTCAACTTCTAAACTTCAATTTAGGCAACAACTGTTTTCATAAATTCAACTTTCATGAAAGCAAAATTTATTTGAAATGATACAATTTTTAGGCAACAATCCTTTTTTCGGTGAAACTTCTATCAAAGGAAAAAATTCTTTGACCAATTGACCCACTCCAAATTGTTCGAAGTGCCCGTTCCGAATTGCCTTCTCCGAAGTGCCCGTTCCGAATTGTCTTCTCCGAAGTGCCCGTTCCGAATTGTCTTCTCCGAAGTGCCCGCTCCGAATGGTCTTCTCCGAAGTGCCAGCTCCGAATTGTCTTCGCCGAAGTGCCCGATCCGAATTGTCTTTTCCGAAGTGCCCGCTCCGAATTGTCTGCTTCGAATTGTCCGGCTTCGAATTGTTTGAATACCGTGCAGGGTGTATGGCTTATTTTCAAAAGCACTATTCGGCGTGCTATAAGGTTTTCCGTGTATTTGTTATCCTGCGCTTTATACCCGATGCATAGCACAATGCGATTCTAGAGATAAAGTTCACTACATATTGGCCTAAGCAAGGAGTTGAGGATTTGCGCTATCAAACATTGTTCTACTAAGAACATCGTAGGCTATATGAGAAGAGAACAGATAGAAACGCTCGTGAAATATTTTCATAATCAGTCAAACTCTTAATTCCTCGATAAAGAAAACTTGATTCGATTGCCCTTCGTAACTGAAAAACCGCAGCGTTTCCATGATACTCTGTCTCCACTGTCTGTTGTCATCATGTCATCATGTGATTCTTAAAACGATCCAAATGTCAAAATTTCTCTGCATTTCCCTGATTAGACCTAATTGACGGCGACCCTGTGAAGCAGACCGCCTTTGGAGACTCGTGACAGTATTATAGGCCAAGTGACTGCGTTTCAAATTCCGACAGCAATAACTACCTGAAGACATTAATTATGTCTTCTGTCAGCGTTGATCTCTGAAGTGGCCGTGCACTTGCTGTGGCAACCGTCGTATCACCTATAAGTCTAGACAGACAGACATCCGGAAAACCCGGGTTATAGCGTAATTTTTTTCATTCGCTCATTGGAAATAATTATCATTCCCTGTCTTGCAGCGTGAATTTTCAGACGGAACAATAATTCATCACAGTTCATGAGGATGGGTAAGTCGGCAGAAACCTATAAAAGACGGACACTACCAACGAACTGCATCAGCGAAAAGAAGAAAAGACGAACTTCAAGTTGAAAGTGTAGAACATTCGTTAACAGGGATTTCTGATTCAACCGAGAAATCGTGCAGTGACGGACGATTCAAAAAGGCAGATTTAAACTTTTGCTACAGTTCAAGACAAGACAAACGGTTGGTATTAAGATACACGTATTTTGTTCGGTCATATTAATTATCTAGCGCCTGTGTATTTGCAAGAAACTCTGTCTCTGGAACCTCGTCTGTGGAACGATATGCCTCCTGCTGAATTCGCACTCTTTAGGCTTCTCCATCATCATAATTTCCATTCAAACACCATCAACTTTCTCGGGCTCCTCTATTCATCACCTCAGGGCTTTCCACTTCAAGAACTCTTACTCCTATTTAACTAATCCTCCACCTTCGAATTCTTGACCTATGCGCAACACCAGCCATATATATCTACTCTGCAAATTGGACTAGAACCTCCTTTGGACAACATCTCTGACATGGCACAATGCTCGTGAATAAGCTGGGGCATTGCACTCGGCTTTCGAGTGGCGCTATACAAGTTTTAAAAATATATTTTTATTACTATGGCAAAAGAGAAATAAAATGCCGAGTGCATGTGCCCTATTATATTGCCTGAAATGCACGTTAAGCTCTCTTTATATTTTCTAATCGATGGCAATGTAGGCCTATATCGCGCTAGTTATTTTTAATCTGTCCTAAATAATATTGAAGGTAGGCCCTATAGCTATAGAATGTGAGCGAGATAATCAATTTCTTGCCAGATGAGATGAGATAAAACAAAAAAGTTACGATAAATTAGTGCTATATTATGCCAAGCTTTGATCCTCTGAGTGATGATTACACAAGCACCAGTTTCTTTTGTTAGGCGTAAACAGATCCGAATTGAGCTGCATCCGATAAACTATTGATTGTATTTTTAAACAGGTAGGCCTAAATTAATCAAACAAAGTCATGTCATAGACGCTATATGAAATATAAGATGAAAGAACATAAACTGAAAGTTTTAAACATAGTTTGCACATGTTTTAAAACATAAAGAGATCTAAATTAGACCTACTATAATATACATGTAACAAAATAAATCAATGGGATACTTTAGCTTCAATTTTAGGTCATAAACATAGGCATACTTAGCCTGCCTTGATGCACTTCATTCCCCCATGGACTTATAGATTATTACTATTGAAAAACACAATTTCTGGCTGGTCAAGCCTCGTCATTAAGGTATGACGGTGCGCGGTGGTGTAGTGGTAGGTTCGGAGCCTTGGCGCCGAAGGATTCCATCTTCGAATCCAACTCAAGCCGCCGTGTAAGGGCCTTAAGCAAGTTCTTCACTTACAACTGCTCATCGCTTCGGCGTGAAACTCCGATGTAGTGTACGCGCTGTAACCGGAAGCGCCTCTTAGCAGTGAGCCTGAAGGGGGGCAATGGCAATAATGCGAAAATACACAAAATAAATGGATCTAATTAAATGTCTACATTTTTCCTATTTTTTTTTTTGTTTTCTTCAGATAAGATGTCGGTTGCAAGTATCCGTTTACTTCTGGCTCTAGTGTCATTTGCTCTGATCGTTCCGTCGCTCGTTCAGCCAGTCTCGTCTCACCGTGCATCACATCACTCTGGTAATCATGAATCCGTGAGAGCCTCTCACCATAGGAGGAACCATAGCCAGGAAGAGATCGTCCACAATAACCATCACGCTCACAACAGACACCAGACACCGCATAGACCTACTGTTCCTCTTGAAGTGCTTGACCATCAGTCTCTCGGGTACTGGCCAATCTGCAGCTGGTGTCATTCCGTTCACTTCGACGTCGATCGAATTCCGAAGGTTCTACCGATTGCAAGTTGTTGCAGCGTCGATCCGAGACTGGACATCACCGGAGTCAGAGGTCTACGCAACGTACAATGCGAGACGATCTACTATAATCTACTCGTCAAGTTGAGGATTGCAAATCAGACGGAGGAGGATTCCGACTTGTGGGAGGATAAGTGGCTGAAAGTTCCAGCAGGGTGCACTCCTGCACATCCTGCCACCCAAAGGTACTCGAGCAACGAGGAGTACGTTAGACCTGGACCTACTTTAAGCTAAGCAATCGCGCGAAAATCGAGTTGAGAGACGCCGTGGAACATTTCAGATTCTGGCCATTTCCACAGTTAATGCAAGTCTACGCTCAGTTCGAAAATCTTAACCACTATAAACACTAGGCTTATGTGCTTATTTATTATATTTATATTATTATATATATTTATGTATTGGATTTTATTCATCTTATAGGGTTTTAGGTGTGTTTTATATGTGTTTTCTATGTGTATGTTCAATGATATACAGAAGATGGCAGCCTTTTATTTTTGTGCAACCGTGTCCAAGTTTGTATAATTGTATTTATTTTCTCTCTTTCTTCTCGCCTTTTCATCTCCATTGCTACAATTTTGATTTGGTGTATAATGCTACTTGTTTGTGATGTCATAGGTGTTTAATTTAGAACCAGTACAACGTGTTTCAAATGCAATAGAACTATATGTTGTTATCCATGCAAAATTATACTTGTTTGTGAATTACTTGAGACGTCCGTCCAGATTTACTACGAATTATCGTGTAGGCTACGTTTTGTGAAATTTTTATTAAATAAATTACTTTGACACAATGTCACATTCTGCTATTCTGTTCTCTATTATAGGCCTATATGTCGGATTATTAGTTTCAAATTTCAACTCAAGCAATAGTGATTCATAGGCCTACTACACTTAAGGTGCTTTCTTTTACTATCTAGTTCACAAATGACCATAAAATAGTTATTTCAATCATCTATATCCCGCCTCTAGGTAGGTAGGTGCCTGCATATGCATACGAGTAATGCCTACCAATTCCGTGATCCTGTCTATCTACTCAAGACACCTGCTTGTAGTATTTTCTATAATAGAGGTCGAGAGACAGCCGACTCATATGTAGGCCAGGCTTATACGCACACTGAACGAAATTATTCTGCTTCGCCCGGTTATCTCAGACATTGTTAATGAGGATGGCGATAGATCTATGCTAACAGTAACATCACTCATGATCACTGTAGGGCATAACATCGAGAGAGATTAAGTCATCATTCGCTAGGTGGACTGGGTAGTCAGCGGAGATGGGGACCTGGCAAGGCTGCCATAGTGCCACACGGTTAAATTAAATTCATATGATAACCTGTATTCAAACCTTCATACCAGTGACGGATTAAGGTTTTATTGAATGGGGGCGGGAAGAATTTCAAGAGGGCACCTGTACTTATATAGCAATTACAGTAAATTAGGCTAAATGATGTTGTCAGCATATCGCAGATTTTTCCTTCTGAGTCCACCGACCTTAACTCCGCCAACATAACCTTCTAGTGTTTCTCTCAGCACCACCTCTGCCAAGACGTTGAATAAATAATTATGGCAAAAGCACACATTCCTGTCTCACCCCCCCCCCACGTCCGACTCAAAATTCATGGCATAATCCTCCAGTGAGCCTCTAACCATCGCCTACTGTGTTTTTTTTAGAGATTTTTCAACAGTTGCACTATAACTAATCGTGTCCTATAGGCTACTTGTAGGCTAAACACCAATTAAGTGATACATTTTAAATTGTTCACTATTGTCTTCCGCGGGTTTGTCGGTGTTGTAATGGTGTGATGTTATGGTTGAGCTCTTTTGTCTGTGCACTCTTCACCAGCGCGTTTTTGTTATGGCGTCATAGATGGCATTTAATGATCGTCATCATAATCATGTTCACAGTGACAATTACCACCGCAGTCATAGGCCTAGTTACGAATGTTGCATTCATCCCAATCGTCGACTGTGTGACACTATTAACGAATATTTTCAGCACTATAGCCTTGTAACGCTCTGTGTGCGTGTGTGTGTTTGAGTTTTTGTGCGTGTGAACGTGTGTGTTTGAGTGTGTGCGTGTGTGTGCGTGTATGTGTGTTTGCGTCGATCATTGAGTGCTGAGCTTGAACAAGCATTGAGCAAAGCTATTATGGAAGGTATTTAACGCAAAGTTTGTCCACGACATCGACTAATGCTAGTCATAATTATAGGCATAATTATGCGTACCTGTTGATGTAATGCGCATGTGTGTGAGTGGGTGCTAAGTATGCTCTATTGCTTTGTGGCTTTATGGATTTGTGGCTTTATGGCTGTAACGGGAATGAATACCATTTCTCCTCGTCCTCCACTCTCGATCCAGCACTCCCCAGTACGCATGCGCGGCAGACGACTTTGATTCCATAGCTCTTCATATGTAACTAATGGCATCGCTGATCGTTGTTATATTCCGCAATGTTTTCCCCTGACTTAATATATTTTGCCCCTAAGCACTGGTTATAGCACTGGTTGATTAATTAAACAGAACAATGTAATAATTATCGCTCGAATTATTAGCTAACCATCAACTAAGGCCTCTCCCTAACTTAACATGTGTAATTACTAATCAACAATATATATAGCAGGGTAAGAATTAATGTATGGGTGGGACCAAGGATATCGTTACAATGGCTTTGTGGCTATAATATGGCTTTGTGGCTTTGTGGCTTTGAACTAAGATCATCAGCGTCAGCGCGACGCGATATCACAGTATAGATGTTGGTTTTGGGAAGCAGAAATGTCCTTCAAAGCCTTTGCGCTGATTTGAGTCAGCGACTATAGGACATTGATTCTTAGATATAATTATAATAAGCTATGCAGAAATTCTTCTTTCTCTGACGACATAATCCCCAACATTATTCGATATTGGCGATAATAATTTTTAGTTTTACTGTTTCATAGTTGAGTAAAATCGGATGCTTTATGATGTTTCATACATAGTCTATGGCTATTTGGATTAGCCTACTACTTACTGTGTCTGTCGTCTTTTCGCACTTCTCAATGGTAATTAGACCTTCTGCTCAGCGGGACTTGTCCATTTTGGTGCGCCTATTGCAACCACAATGTTATTCTGCCTATTCCTTATGACGATTTGTTTACTTCAGATTGCGTAATCAATCAATCAATCAATCAATAAATAAATAAATCAATCAATCAATCAATCAATCAATCAATAAATCAATAAATCAATAAATAAATCAATCAATCAATCAATCAATCAATCAATCAATCAATAAGTAAACAAATAAATAAATAAATAAATAATTTAATTAATTAATCAATTAATCAATCAATCAATCAATCAATCAACTAATCAATTATTCAATCAATCGATCAATCAATCGATCAATCAATCAATGGTGGTACGGAAGAGTATCACCGTTGTCTGTGTGCCCTGAGTAGAAACCTTAAAGAGATGCTATATAAATCTTCGAATGGGTAAATAAATGAATGCATGAATAAATATTAGTCCTGAACAGCTGCTGGGATCATAGTTAGGCTAGCGTGCGGAATTAATTGTGAAACATGCATGCTATAAACTCTAACAGGTATTGGTTAGTCGTTGCCAGTTCTCTTAAAAAATTCTGTAGGGCCTAAACCCTACCACCTCCAGATACTTTCGCAATGTTTCAGACAACTTCAGAAGAAACTGTTGACCATGGACACTCACGCATGAGAGTGCATTTGCGGTCATGGTGGTATTGACATCGTCACTTCGTCAGTATCGCTTTAGCCTGTACACTGCGCGAATACATATTATTTCCATCAGACATCATCATTGGGCCAAATAACAATTGTTCGTTCCATAGGATGACTTACGGTCCATTGTCTATTAGACAATCGCTTTGTTACCCGAATTGGAGGTAGGTTTAATTATGTGGCGCTTCTTTATTATCATTCTGGGTATTATCTTACTGGGTATTACCTGTATGTAACCGTCTTTTAAGACTTACCTTTAGCGATTGCGATATATGTCTAGCATATTCAGAGTCACGTTTATTTATTATCCACATGTGTAGACCTTATATTCGGGCCTCGATATAAAGTGATCTAGTTTCTGACAGACCATGGCGGCGTATTATGCTATGTATTATAATTCACAGCTGTCTTTAAAGTCTTGTCAGAATGATGATATACTGCGCGTCACATTCCTTTTCAGACCACGTCTAATACATACAGCTCTGGGGAAATACACAGCCCTGCTTTTAGTAAGTAAGACTTCCTGTATCCATGACTCGCTCAATTTATCATCCGACTGGACTTGCTGCCCCTTCCTTAAGGTCATAGCCAGCTTTGGTCGGCTTGAGAGACATAGGTTCCATTAGCGCTACTTTGATAGTATAGGCTATTAGCCTAATGTCGTGCGCCCATCATGTCTCGGCGTTGGCGCCACAGCTTTTGTCTACAATTCCCAATGAATTCTTCCTCAGGTTTGACCACCCTGCAGGTGCCAGATGAGTCGCCCGCTACTTTTAGCGTGTGTATGCGTGCCACATACATGTACAACATTGTACATGATGTGTAGTTCTAGCTCTACGAAAAGTTGGGCGTGGGAAGTCCAGAGAGGGCTCGGTGGCGCATTGGACAAAGCACACACCGGCATGGAGATTAGAAGACTCGAGTTCGATTCCCGAAGTACCCAGTGCACATAGAATAGACGTGCTCTACTGTACAGTAAGCTGCTATTGGTGCCCTTGTATTGCAGGAGGTCTGTTCTGTTCGTATATATAAATTATGATATTTGGTTTAGGCCTATGTCTTCTGTGATTTGTTTCAGTTGCATAACTGCATAGGCCTACACTGTAACCGGTTGCGGTCTGTAAATAAAGGAAATAGTATTATATTGTATTTGACCATTTATAAAGCGCTTCTCGCAGAAAGAACCTTTCTGAAGAGCAAATTATTATCAAAGTGACAAGTAGACTAGATTTTGAGTAGGCTACGCACAGGAAGCGACTACACTTCACTCTTCTCCACCTCCTCGTCCACTTTCCATTGAGCATCTAGAATCTAGATCGACCATTACCATACACCATGAAAACTAAATTCTATTCTCTCTTTGTCGGAGTCAATCAATTAAATAATGCCATGTCACGCTGGTGCAACTGAAAACTGGGGATTGCAAACGACCTCTGGGGTGTGCAGTGAAGACGAAACTAGAGGATCTAAGGTAGACTATGGGAGTTGAACTGCAAACCTTAGAAATTCTCACCCTGTCTATAATGGTAGGCCTATATAAGCTTACACTCAATGATCAAACTTGAGTTCATAACTATGATATTCTTAATTCACATGCACATGCATACTCATTGCATAGGCAATATTACCAACCGTACTGGCAATCGATCTTAAAACTGGTAGCCATTGTTTGAGGATGATGCACGTAGCATTTACTTTAAAAAAATAAAATTATGTTGTTCTCTGCCAGATTATGCCATTATTGGTTGTTTGGTTTCAAGCGAATAGGACTGTATAGCTTTGTGTCATCGAGTATAAAGAATTCAAGTTATAAGACACGTTTGACCGAATCTTTTAATTTCACTTTGATTATTCATGATATTCAATTGTGTGGAGATTCCACGACCGTCCAGGCACACTTTAGGCCCTGCATGCGACTGCATATTATAGTGCTTATGCTATTGAAACCGTCAAGTGAAATGTTATGTGGTGTGATATGGAGGGAGTGATAATGGTGATGATGGTTATGATGATGACGATGACGTCTCATAGTTGGTGACTCCGTGGCAATCCATACTCTCACGTCTCTTAATAAGCTCAGACTATTTAAAGCGACACTTAAGGGCTAAGCGAGCGATATTTTAGCTTATTCACAAGCGCCGCATATGTCGCAGACGTTACCGCGCCCTAAATCAACACATAGGCTGCCTATATTATAGGCCCAACACTAAGTTGCGCATACGTGTAGGCCTATTATAGGCTACATGTATATTCGCCTACATATGCATATAGTTATTATGTACACATATCCAGGTCAAATTCTAACACATAGTAATGAGTTTTGGTCTAACAATATGCAAAAAATAGCCCATACACACACTTGCTTACATGATGTATATCTACCTGCGCACATACATTATAAGTACAGAAGGCATGTAGGTATCGGCCTATAATGCTTGCGTACACATGTGCATATACTCAATATAATTATATAGACCTAGTGATCGGCAGTACTAGTGGAGAGTACAGATTGCCATTCATGTTGCAACGAGGCTTGACTTAAAAGGTTCCGCTAGACATAGGCCTAATAGTCTCTCTGCTGCTTGGGTTCTTGACTTTACATCGTGCTAATTAAATAGCATGGCTTAAATGGCAGAACACGTTGCTTCAAGGCCAATTATATTTAGCCAGGTAAGTAGGCTGCGGAATTTATCATGCTGTAGCCTAACTGTTTTATTGTTGTTTCCCTCTGTTATACTTTGTCATAATGGTCAGTTCTGCTGAGATGCATGAATTCATGACATATAAGATGAAAGAATCGTTTGTGGGCATGACGAGGCATTTTTGAGTGATGAATAGTTCACTTCGGGTAATTTATCACTCTTGTCCACTCATTTTGTGCTGATCCGACTGGATTTCTGCGATGCTGTCCTTGCGGGTCTTCCAGAGTTCAGGATACGTCAGCTTCAGTCTGTCCTCAACTGCTCTGCCCGAGTTGTCGCTATAACCGCGGCCTTAAAAGCCCTAAATTATCGCATATTTCAACCTAATATGCGTGACACGCTGCACTGGCTCCCGGTCATGGACAGAATAGCAGCCAAGATAATTATCATGGGAAGAACGTCAGTGGTTGGTCTGACCCACGGTAGGATATATCAGGGAGCTCTGTGCTCCCGTCTCCAACCAACCAGGTCGTTGATCCTTGCGCTCTGCATCCTGTGGGGACTTGATTGGTGAAAGAGTTGAGAAGATTCTAGTCTTGAAGTTTCAACCAATGGCAGCAGAGTCTCTCGATGATATGTACGTGAGTTGGATGATCTTGATTAGATGGATAACCTTTGGATAGAGCCTGCAGTCAAGATCCATGAGAACCATCCAGGTCTAGAGTAGCATGCAGGTACTCGAGTAAGCCAATCAGAAGCTTCGATATTAATAGATTCCGCTTTAAGGCAAGCCACTACATATTATTAATATTTTAGAAAATAACCACATGTGCTTTAGGGCATTGAGAAAGTGAGTTTTCTTCTGCTCTTGATGTGTATGATACATTATACATTATACAAAGATAATCTGTTGTCATATTATCCTTGCAATCATCCATTCGGTATATTAGATTACATATATACATATTATATATATGCACACACGCATATATATAAATTATGAGATGTATTTCAGATATATCAGCACGTGTAAGACTATGCTATATTGATAGTATATATAGCATATGATGGTTCTCGCATGCAATATTTTTTGTTGGTATACATCGCCCACGTGCGTTCGCTAAGTGTATATATCAGGCATCATCGAGAGTCATTAGGTCGAACTGCGGTGGAGCTAATTGATAAATATTATGACCATCGATATCCTTTGACAGCTGCTGCCGATCACCGTATAGCCAGCCGCAGCCAAAGCTCACTTATTTCCGCATCTGCTGTATCGACATAATTCTCATCAGCAGCCTCAACCGCAGCCACCACCACTTGCACTGACCAGCAGACGAGATGCTGAAACGATTACTGGACTCGTTTCGGACGGATGCGAACAGCGAGAGCCATTCCCATGTGAAAGGTTACTCTGAAGAGGGTCACAAGAAGAACAACAGCAGCACTGCAGGGGATGCGCTGTTGCTGTCGTCGTCCACCGGTCTAACGGATCATCACTCGGTGAAGATCAGCTGTGGTGATACGACGGTGCCTTCCACTCATTCGTCCCCTCGTCATACGAAGAAGAGACCGCTGCAGCGGTTGCAGAAGCTCGACTCTGTTTCCGAAGACCTGGCAACGATGATAATGACGGAAGAAGAGAAGACAGAACCGACGAAAAATGACTTCTGCCTTCGAGAGGAAGGACCTCTCTACATCTTACAGGTCAGCAATTATTATAGCCCTACTTCTTATTTTAACATAATATAGGAAAGAATATCAATGGCATTACCTAGATAATAGCCTATATTGAAAAACTTATATTCTGAGGTTTTTTAAAATATTGTCTATAAGTAGCCTAATGCCATCGATATGCTTCTGTAAGGACGCTATTGGAATAAAGTAGCCTATATACAATCGCTAGTAATTATAGGCTACATTTCCGATAGTTATTGCAACTTTAACACTAGAATTATATAACGCCGCTTCTTGAGAAATTAAACATAACCTTTACCGCCAATTCAGAATTGGCTTAATGTTCTTATAAGTAATTGTTTGCATGCCTATTCAATTATTTCAATCGGAACATTCATATTGGATAGTCTAAATAGTTCTACACACTGTACACAGTCTAACAAGATATCTGGCCTATCGTGTTGTCACAATCAAGTCTGTTAAGAGGTCGATAGGTCAGTTTTATTCCCAAAAATCGTGAGGCATCTTAATTTAATTAAACTATTCTTTTATTCTTTCAATGATTCATTCAGAAATCCACTTAACCGCACATTAATTCTTCTATTTATTTATTCATTTCTTTGCTCATTAATTCATCGAAATCAAGCATTTATTTAGTTTTATTTTAAAGCGTTTTCAGGCTAAACTTTGCACACAAAAAGAGTTTTCAAGCGGTTATGTGGAACAGTGGAAGGTGCATAGACTTAATATAATTATCATTGCCTCTTAAATTAAAAAATAGCCTATATAAGTGATAAAGTAAAAAAAATGGATATCAACCACAGAAGAAACAAATTAGGCCAGATAGAAATTAAAATTTAGCTAAGTACATTTTCTCCTTATCTTCTGTCCATTATCTTTGGCGATGTGTGTGTGTGTGTGTGTGTGTGTGTGTGTGTGTGTGTGTGTGTGTGTGTGTGTGTGTGCAACTGTGCATCTGTGAATGTTAAGCGAACAGAGTTTGCTAAAATAATGAGGAATTTTCCAGGCATTATGCATTGCGCGATTAAGGATGAAACAAATGCTATCCAATATCCATGACTGACGCTAAGATTAAGCAATGGTGAGTGTAAACAATCAGGAAAGAAAACCAATTATATCATGTCAAGAGCATATCATAAACATCTTATTTCTTCCATTTATAGCTTACTACACGCAATGCTTATTTATTAGCCTTTTTTATTACTCAGCCGTTCTCGTGTATGAATAACAATGCTTTCGTTTCTCTCTTTCTCACCAAGTGTTTAGGCCTACTTTGTTCTCACGACGTTTTATGCTTTTTGTACTTTTGTCAACACAGTGTAAGCCCTAATTTCGGCACGGTTGCGCTTGCGTCATTACAGTATGCAATCTACCGATTGCGGGTTCACGCCCGCTGAACTGACTACATGTTATAACCCTGGACAAGCTAGCATTGGATCCGTTGTGTAGGAATAGGCTATAGCTGGGTGCATTGAGTTGTTTTAAACTGTAGACCTATGCCTCATCTGCTCATTATTATTTTTTTTAATGTGAGCCAGCGGATTCATTCCTTGTGTATTAATAATTTTCATAACTTTCGGCGTTTTCTTTCCACGGCTATTGCGTCATCTTTATTTTTTACATTACTGTTAAGTTTTTTACCGCTTTTCACAGCAGCTATATCACTCCTCTCACCAATCCATGTCCTACATAATTTCCACAACAAACTTCATAATAGGCCTAACTCCCTTTAGGCGCTGCGACAGCACAATGTGGCGTCATAATAATAATATTATTATTGCATTCCTCTCTCGTACTTTATAACCGCCGGTGTCACGATATAAAGTCTCCCCGAAACAGAATTTCCACCGGATGAAACAATTTCAACTCGCGTAGACTCTTTATAGGAACAGAGTCTGTCCCCTGAAATAGAATCTCCCACTTGAGACACAAAATAATTAAATAATTTTTTCACCTCGGCCTACTACAATCGCTCTTCTGTTTTCGGTTGCTTTCCTATAATAGGTAATTTTAAATAGGGTTAAAATGATTGTGCGTGCTCTGAAATAAATGGCACTCATGCTACAAAATATGTTATAGGCCTACAATAGAACCACCAGGATGTCGGGCACGCTTATGTATAGGCATAACTTAAACGCAGTGGAGCGATTACACACATTGTTAGGTAATTTCAAGAACGATGGTCTGAGTAGTTTTAGACATTCTACTGCATGGTGCTAGTGAGAAATGGCTTCTGAAACGATTATGTGATATGTCATCAAAGTATCCCCTACTGCGATTATGTCATCCATATCCAATTCGCTTATTGATGCTGTATTAGTTTCTTATGCCAAATATACAGCGCAAACGGCATTCGTCTGTTGGATACAACGGACTGCGGTTCAAGCCCCGGGCTGGTAGTTGACATTCAGAGATTTAGATTATCTCGGGCTATCACGTGTGGGACGCAGCACGCAGGGGTGCAAGCTACTGCGGAGCGACCTTGGGCAAGTTGCTTACCCATCATTGTCTGTGGGGAAGGCAACGGGAAACCACCTCACTCAGCTCAACCCCTGGGGCATAAAGCCAATGAACCTGCCTACGGGCAGAGCACCATCATCATCATCATCATCGTCATCATCATCATCATCATCATCATCATCATCATCAATCATCATCATCATCATAATCATCATCATCATCATCATCATCATCATCATCATCATCATCAACTAATTCTGATTCCTTAAGGGTTAAACCAGCTTTTGGTGTGTTCAACTGTGTTGGATATTGATGGTTCAGTATTATGAGCATTGGATACATCTAATTTACTGTGAAACATTTTAAAATTAGGATATACATTGTAATAATATCTTCATGGATATATCGCTGAACATGAAGCGATCTTTTACCAAAAAGTAAATCGACGCTCTGAGACATTACATAGGCCTACATTCGGGTGTGGGGTAGCTCGTCCCAACCCGGTATCACTTAATTGGGCAAAAAGTTTAGTCATCGAGGCTGCACAATTTTCGTTCCAATGTCTTACGTGACTGAAGTTATGTTGTGGTTCTGGTAAACATCAGGCTAATTGACTCTATATAATTATGCAACGGATGCATCGGTGGCAGTTAAGCAACCGACACAAATGACGATAATGATGATTACCAAGCAATTACTGACATTGTTTCGTGAGACTTTAATTAAGCCAGAGTATAGGCCTATTATAGTCTATAATTATTATCTATATTGACTGCTTGTTAAGCCAACACCTTGAAATGAAGTGGGCTAATAGTTTGAATAGTCCTGCTTCTTTGGAATTAGTCTTGCAGTTTGTTACGTCTGAAGACTTTTAGACCAATCGAGTGGTCTAAAAGTCTTCAGATGCTATAGATATAACAAGTACTCATAGAGCTACCCCGCTACATGCATATTCATTGGCTCTTTTGTTCCTAATATTTCATTTGAAACAGATGTTAACCGCAATTAGGCCTAATGAGACAATGTGGTATCATTAATATTATTGCGGTTAACATCTGTTTCAAATTAAATATTAGGGACAAAAGAGCCAATGAATATGCATGACGGTGTAGCCCTATGAGCACTTGTTATATCTATAGCATCCCTTAAAAATTTTGCTCCGACGCCTGCACATATATAGGCCTAACACATAGGAAATTGACGCTCTGAGACATCACATAGGCTACGTAGACCGTAGGCGTAGGGTCTATACATAGGCCTATACGGAGGACGTAGGTGGTTCTTCAATTGTTTTGCGATTTCTTATCGCCACAAAATGTTTCCAACTGCCTCTTGTTCACTCAGTTTATTCATTCATTGATTCGCTAATTTCAAGTATTTATATAGCGCCGCTTCAAGAAAACTATTCAGAGGCGCTTCCAGTCCAACCACGGTGATACAAATAGATCCTAAGGAGCCTGTAAAACACTGACGAGTTATGTTACGCGCATAATAACGCTTAACTCAAAGCTGGTGCCAAGATTTTAGAGTCTTATAATGCAAAACATGTAGCACAAGATTTGCGTACAGATTCATTCCGCGCATCTTATACATGCAAGTCCAATGCAAGAGAAATATCAGCGTAACTGATGTTGCGAACATGATTTAAGAGAAAAAACGAGAAAAAATTGCAATTGAACGCACACCTTACCATAAATTAATCACCTCAATTAAGTCTATAACCTCTGACCTTGTCTAACCTTATATACCTTGCTTCACTTTCCTTATGTTATTATCTACTGTAACCTTCCATTCTGTTCTCATACCTTACCTAACGTTATGCCATGTTATTAACTAAGGCAAGTTTACCTAGGCTTGCATCATGCTTATTCTCTACTGTCGTTAAATGCGTCATGCAAAGATAAGCCGCAAAAAACTTGTCGTCACGAACAATAAATCCGCTGAGTCATTCTTCCAATGCATTTGTATATAATGAAAATGAATTGCAAGTCACTGTGATGCACTGAGTGTGTAAGCCTATCTAGCTTGTCCAGAATGACAGATGATTTCCTTGTTCCTGACCTTCAATGCCGGACGTTTAAGCACCAGGACTTACTAGGGAGGGGGAGATGAAAGAAAGGGAACTGAAGAGTGGTTTGAAGAGAGGGCTTGAGAGGCTCTTCAACGTGAAGCGGTACAAAACAAGCGCGAACGCGCTTTGTCCTTAACAGCCCACCAACAGGTTTATGACAAGTGCAGATCTTGAGTGTTGCTCGACTACGGTAGTTGGACCTTGAAGAAAATCGGATGTGAATTTTCCTTGAGCAAATTCCATTCATGTTTAGAGATTTTTTATTGTAATCTCCGAGCTTCTTTGACGACCCCCAAAGTCATGCTGTGGCTTGTTGCTGTTTAACGACACTGTCATAATTATGAAAGATGATTAGTGTCGCCCTCTTCCTTTATCCAACCCTGGGACTGGCAATGGCAGAGTGCAACCAGTGACGGAGCTAAAACCATTCTGTGAGGACCATTATTCACCTAACAAACCATATATAAATGGTATAAATGGTATTGGTCGATTCTCCAACAAAGTATATACATTACACTCATGACTGAGCAACTTTTTTGTGGCTTCCTCTTTTTGCCCAACACAATTCAAAGTTCTTGTTTTAGTTCTGAAGTCTCAGTTGGGTCTTGCTCGCATTGGTTAGCCTACTTGCCCTGGTTAACAAAATGTCTGATCTCCGGAGAGGAAAGTGAAGAAGTTAGAGCGCTAAAACGTGAAAGACTAAGAGAGATTGCGGAGACCGAAGTAGACGATGCAAGTGGTAACAGATAAACAGGGAGATTCAGTTTGCATTGAAGGGGATTGTAGACTACTTTGTACATTTCTTCACAAACCTTATAGATCAATGAAGTTCTTCAGGTGACCCTGCATGCAGGCACTGGTAATGGGCAATGATGTAGCAATTTTGCTGACAGATTTTTATAACCCATAATAATAATTATGGATATCGCTCTAGCTTATTGAATAATGCACTCGGTCGCTTTCAAATAGTACTTTTATAACAGACTTATAATTGACCATCGGCTTTTATTGAGCAACAAAGGTTGTAAATCACTTTTCTATCATTCTGTCTATATTTGCAGGTATACGCAGCTGACATTAAATCAGATCAGTGTTTACACAAAGGGTTTTTGGTTATTGGTTGATGCATTTGCGATTAGTAATCGTTAGACCAGCATTTCGGCCATTTAGCAGAACCATAAAGCGGATCAGGTTAATTATTTTACCACGAGAATGGACTGTGATAGGAAGCACTGCAGACTAAAAGCCAATTGCGGCGTTTTAGTGGACACAATCAACATGACGAATAGTACAGCTTTGTCCACAGAGTGAGGTTACTGCAGGGGATCAATTAGCCTACTAACTGTCCATAGAATTGTCGCTCATTCATATCTGTGTGTTCAGACTGCACTGAAACCCCCTTTCAGAAGCGTTGGCAACGCAACATACGAGCAATGTCACATTGCAAATTGACACAAAAAATCAGGCCACTTTGCAAACACTATAATCACATAAAAGCATATCTCATCTGATCACATCACCCTTGTAGGCATACCGTCGAACTATTTTTCTGCTTCTACACTATAGTTGCTATTAGCAATATGACGACGAATTATTGTGAACTATTGCATTGACTTCCCAGTTACTTTAAACACGCTCTCGTCGCTAGAGTGTTAAAACCGGTTTTTTTATCTGCTATTAAAATTATTGAGACCAGTGAACTGGTTTCAAATCAGCGCCGTAGCCCTCAATGATTATTATTATTTTTGCTTTCCAAAGTATAGGCTATGCAGTATGCATTATTCGTCAGAATTACAAAATATATCGAAGCGTTGTCCAGGAATGGATAACATTAGATGATTATTATTATTATTATTATTATTTATTATTATTATTATTATGTCAAAACCTTTGCAAAGCGGCTGCATGATGGGAGCAAGGTCATTCTTCATCTTGGTAGTAGGACCAGCAGCAGCAGCATTAGTGGTAGTAGTGTATGACTACATTACGTTGGTCGTTTTCAGTGAACGTCCAATCCCAGGAGAATTCCAATCGCATCGTTCTTTGTGGACTGTGTTTACTGAACGTTGCCATGACAACTGACTGGCAGGAGCTGTTTGCACTTGCAGTGAGAACCGGGCGACGTTCCGCTGTTTGTTACCGAGTGTCCATTGAATGCTGCAGTGGACACGGTAAACGTCAGCAGCTCCCGCTTTCCACGGAAGTGTACGCGGTAATGGAAGCACGTACCAGACGGCGTCAGTTGTGAAGGTCTCAAGTGTTGTCGTCACCGATGGCCAAATATACTCAGTGCAACCACCGAGAGTCTTTCAGTTCTTCTTTTTTGTAGATTTGATAATCTAATCTGCCTTAATCTAATCCAGCCAAGCTTTGTATTATATCAAGCTGCTTCCTATCGTATTCTAGAAAACTCTGGGCTCTGTTTGAGGTCAATATAAAACCTGTTAAAACAAAGGTCCAAAGTCAAAGAATGCCTACCTATATTAGAAATTCTCTGCCAGATTATAATATTATAGCCTACAATAGTTAATGAAGTCGTAGGTGGAGTAGGAAATGGCGCTATGCATTGTAATCTTATCGATTAGTTGTGTTGTAGCCTATTGTATCTGACTATTAATAAAGCGCCTCTCGCGGCAAGAGCATTGCAGAAGTGCTCCCAATAGTGCGTATACGACCCCGAGAGAAAAGGCAGGATCTGAGGTTGTATAGACAGATGAGAAAAGACTACCAGAGAGGAAATTGACAGACCGAACTGATGAGGGGAAGTCCATGGAGAGGGGCCTATGCAGCCAACTGATCTGGACTGAGTCATGGGGGTCCTAACGCGTGGAACATAGAGGTCAACCCGATCCGATCACCTAGGGGAAACGCAACAAAATGGCAGAGAGGGGTGAAGTATAAGATCGCAAAGATACTTCGGGGCAAGACCCAATTGAGACTTGAGAACCAAAATAAGAGCCTTTCATTGTATACTTTAGCTCAGCTGAGAATGGAAGCCAGTGAAGTTGCTCATCCCTGAATGTAGACATGTTTGAGAATCGTGGAAGTCGGACAATAAGAATATTATCAGCAGCATTGAGTAAGTTCGGACTGTAGATGAGATAGACGAATCTTATGAAGGATAACGAGAAGGAAATTACAGCAGTCAATCCGATAAAGCGTGAACAATCGAGGTATATAGGTCTAATGGTTGAAGATGAAACAGATTTGCGAATAGCCTTGGTCTAGCTGGAAGGCCTATAATACGAAGAGCGAGTAAGCTTGACAATGTGTGCACTGAGAAAAGCAAGGCTGCCATTTTGCTGGTTGAATTCTCTTCAAAACTTGAATAATAATTTTGTGTATATTTCTTTCAAGTAGCCTATTGTTATTTAATTGTTTTAATAGCTCGCTGCCAAAGGAAGATTCCTTGAGTTGGAGCGTCGTGTTCAGAATGATCGATCCGATTTACTAGCTCGAGATAAAGTAGGAAAGGGATTGGTTCACTATGCTGTGCTATCTGGACACATTCCAACACTCGACTTCCTACTATCTCACGGAGCAGGTAAACCTACACTAATCACTCGCTTTTAAACTAAGTGCAGGCTACTCGCATCATTTTAATGCATTCACCGCATAGCCAGTACATTTTACATTAACTTACCATAATTAAATCTTTCAATACCAAATAATCGAACTTCACCTTACATTGTTTGTCTCAGCGTATACCGTATGCCACATCTGGTGTTACTATAATTATATACACCATGCGTCGTTGTCGTGTGATACCCTTTACACATGCAACTCCACATACCTTGACTTCTTGACCTGCTCAGCTGGCGACCTCATTGTATACTGAAAAGTTCATCTAAGCCAATCTCTTACCACGCCATGACTTAACTTCACTTTGCCTCATAGTCATAACTCGCATTTTTCGGACTCTGGCAAACAGATATTATTTACTATCTCTTTTTTGTTTGACTATCTCACTAGATATAAACTCGCAAGACTTTTGCGGAAATACTCCTCTGCATGCGGCGATCGAAGCAAATCAGAAGATGAGTGTGGAGTTCCTTCTTGTGCATGAAGCCAACCCAACCATACAGAACCAGCGTCACATGGCACCCATCCACCTAGCGGTCGAACTCAACAACACCGACATGCTCGAGGTAGATATACGTATTACGTAATGATGCATGTCTATAATTGTCTCTGCAAATGTATACATAATTTATATGTGCATGTACATGTATGTGAGGCGGGGTGGTGTAGTGGTGGCATCAGTGCCTTGGAATCGGGGGTGGAAGGTTCGAATTCACCTCAAGCCGGCGCGTAGGGACCTTGAGCAAGTCCTTCACTCGCAATTGCTCGGGCACTTCGGGGTGAAACTCCGATGCAGTGTCCGCGCTGTACTCGGGAGCGCCTCTGAGTAGTAGGCTTGATGTGGCGCTATAGAAATGGAGAAGTAAATAAATAGATAAATAAATTTAAGTTTGTTTTTATGCATTTATGTCTGTAGGGCTGTACAGTCCTGTAGTCTATGCTGCAGCTGCTGGGTTTCGACGCCGCGCATTTGATGAGCTTATTTTTAAACGCGTAATTGAAGGCGTGTTTTGACGGGGTGCAAACGATGGAAGTTGGTACACCACGAAATTAGTGTGTTTTGTCCACCAATATGTTTCCATTAATTTCACGACTGCTAACTTGCTTCAGTCCCGAATAACGCTGTCAGGTCGCTAAAAATGTCAACACAGTCAACAATTTGTAGTGACCGGACTTGCGCCATTATAGCCTACTAATTGTAAAGTTAGGCTACACTTGAAGGAAAATCTTGGTTAAGTAAAGGATTGTTTTGGGTGTACGTTCTTGTGTTGAATTGCAACGAGCATGGTTGCCCGGACATAGGGCAAGAGTGCATTCTGGAAAATTGGTTTTCCTATTTTTAACTGCTATACTTTTTGGGTTTTAACAATAATTATCTTCGCATTAAAGCGCCAATTTTACCAATGATACACAATGTGGCACTGGAAAATTTACATTTAGAAACCTCTGTGAAAATGCCCATGTTCTTAATTATTCGCTTTGCATCTTGTTAACCGTGACCATTGTGTTTTGCCACTTTTGCAAAAATTTATGCAGGCGCCTATGGTAACGAGGGATGACTATGCATGGGGTAATGAGAATTTTGAAACTGTTTTCTTTCGTCGGAACTGAGTTAGGGGAAACTCTTATGAATGAATGAATGAATGAATCACTGATTTTCTGAATGACGTGTTGGTTGGGATCTGTTAATTGGCATTGATAGACAATGTTGAATCACGAGTCGGTTGATCCGAATCTTGGTGGCGAAAATGGAGCGACTCCTCTGCACTACACCGCCTGGAAAGACCATCCGGACTGTGCTCGAATTCTGGTAAGATTTTATTAACAGTAGCTTCTGAATTTAGTAGTCCTAACTATCTAGTGTCAAGACTAGAAATAATTATTGAATAGCTCGGAACAAGTTAGATCATACATAATTATAGATAAACCATAATTATCATGTTAGGAAATGTGATAAAATCATAAATCAGATTAATTATAATAGATCACATTAAATAAATTCAAATCGAATCGTATTTAAATTTTCTAAGAGTTGATTGAATTCTGCTTTGTAACGACAATCGATTCGTATCAGATAGGCCATAGGCCCTACTTATATGATCAGACCACATCTTAAAGTCTTAATCTTGTCCGAAAATAACGTAGCCTAGACTATTGATTTGAACGAATGGCTCAGTGGATATTATATATACTCATGCGAACGTTTTCGTCGAGGAGTCAGTTTATACAGCGCTACTTTATTTCATGCTTGCATGCTGATCTGTTTCTGTTTCCGCAGCTGAAGCACAATGCGAGGTTGTGTTGCACCTGCGACATTGGTCTCACTCCGATGCATCTCGCTGCGCAGCATTCATCGTCCGCAACTCTGGAAGTTCTCATTGAATGCGGTAAAAATTTATTCAGTACCTTAGGCTATCTTCACATTCTTCAGTCGCAGAGCATGCAGCATTAAATTAAAGGTCGCTCAGTCATCAACTGCAAAGACGTAGGATAATATGGAAAAAAGTAGACAATTTCTCTTAAATGCATAGGCCTACTCAACATTTAACCTAAAGAGCGTACGGAAATGAGGTGAAGCTGTTGAGTGTGGAAGTGATCATTTGTCTGATTGACTGCCTTATTGGGTGAGTGATGTAATGACTGACTTAGAGATTGAATGACTGAGTGACTGACTGAGATATTGATTGATTTAATGAGTTTAGAAAGTGATCTTACTGGCTTACATTGTAGCGCAAAAGAAAGGCTGCGGTGCGAGAGCGGAACTTCTGGCGAAGGTGAACCAAGAAATGAACACTCCGCTTCACGCAGCAATCAGTGGAGGAAACACAAAGGTCACAATAAGATTATTATGCTTGCAGCATAACTTTCGAAATCACACATGGCCCTTAAATTACCCAATCACCCTTTACCGCACCCATTTATGCAGACTTACATTCTTTTGTCCTTTTGTTATCATACTTCCATGTACTCTTATTATAACGTAGCCTGTCATTAATTTACATATAGCCTTACTATCGCAACCTTACCCTTTTGTCTTACTTTACTTTACGGTGCTTTACACAACATTCCATTGCCCTGTCTTACTGTAATCACTTCACCTTGCAAACCTCACACACACACACACACACACACACACACACACACACACACACACACACACACACACACGTAAAAACTATAAAACAAAATTTTCATAATTTGGGTGAAAATTTTCCGAAACGCGACTGAACAGACTACAGAAATTACCGAAATATTAATAAGTTTGGCATTACAATTAATTTTACTATTGTATGAATTGTTATTGTAGCTATGAATCAAAGACGATTAGTCAGAATGGTTATGTGATTAATATTGATATAATTACATTGTCTAAAACAAATCTGTTCCGAATGGATTTTTCAGATAGTCAAAATGTGTCTGATGGCTGGATCACAGATCGACACCAAACAGGTAACGAATATATAACTATATATAGTATATATTATATACACTGTGCCCCATAAAAAAACACACCAAAAAACTTTTCAAAAATCTTCTATAAAACTAAGCCAATTGTAATAAAAGTTTGTACGTTGTTTCTCAAATAATTTTGCCACAAAATATTTTACATTTTACTTACTCACAGACAGAAGTGGTTGCTGTTGTAGGCAGTGACGCAGACTAGGCGCGTTTGGAAACATTTAAACAGAGATTAGTAACTTATAGTTAAAATGGTTCTCAGCAGCGAAGATAAATTTTTTTATTAAGAATTTAGTATTGTTGAAGGGTTACAGTAGTCGTCGGTTGATAAAAGAGTTCCCGCAGAAGGGTTGGAATAAAAATGACTACAGAATTTGGGGTCTAATACAGGGACGCGTCTACCAGACAGCAATACGGGTAATCAACGAGTTGAAAGAGCGCCTCATCGTTGTGTGGGCACAGTTGAAGCAGAGTGTCATTGACAAAGCTATTGAACAGTGGCGGCCAAGGCTGAGAGCCTGCGTTCAAGCGAAGGGACATCACTTCGAACATCTTCTTAAATGAAACATTACTTTTCTTATTTAACATTAGACATACATGCGTTTCATGACAAAGTTTTTTTGGTGTGTTTTTTTATGGGGCACAGTGTATATGTGTGTGGGGGTGTGTGTGTAAATGTATTATGTCTACAAAAAGGTATATATTTTTATATATGCATAATTGCATATTTCATAAAGACTGTAAATATATTATATGACTTTGTTCTAACACGGTTCATGCCTTCGTCTATTACCGCATTGACTATTGTAACTCGATACTCATCGGCCTACCATGCGTATACGCCGCTCTAATACATGTAGGTAGGACGGAAGATAACCTTTTCTACATAATATGCAACTTTGCCAAGCATGTGTCAGGACATTCAATATTGCGCGTTCTGAGTGCATCTCAAAGCATTCAACAAGCCGCTATCAAGGTCTACGTGAGTTTGTTGCCCAATGCCCATCCTTAACTTCCGTTTACCATGCTTTAGCTCAACTTGGTCTTCTCGGCTTTTTTTCGTCACCTCACCTTAATTCATCGGACCCATCTCCTTACCTGCCACTTAAGGCTATTTAATCTCATCCTGTCCTACGTTATCCTAAATAGCCAAACATGATGCCATTTTATTTAAGCTAACGTTACTTCAGCTTTTCTCACCTAACGTGACTTTGATTCGCCTAATTAATTTTATGGTTTTCGCTGCAGGAGAATGGTTCCACTCCGGTCCACGTGGCATCGGCGCAGGGCGCCCTGGATATGGTCAAGCTGATGTTTGATATGCAGCCAATGAAGAAGATGACCTGTCTGGAGACCAAAGACAAAATGGGATTGACACCGTTGCACGCGGCTGCCATGCACGATAGGACTCTCACCGTCGAATATCTTATTGAAGAAGTAAAATTGTTTCTCCTGCCTCACTCTGACAATGATTGAGTGATTTTCTGTGGACTGATTTGGTCTTACTGGCTGACTGGTCATTTTCTTTACTCACTCACTCACTCTCTCGCTCGCTCACTCATTCAGCAGAACTTCTCAAAGTAGACATTTCGGCTAAGTTTATTAACACGAAATCACCTGTGTACAGATTCATGTATGGCAATTAGATACATTAATTCTGGTTGGATCTGAGAAAGGTTATAACTATAGGCCCTAAGTATTGTTCAATCATAATAATTTATGGAGTCTGTTCTTGCGTTCTAAGCAAATTATAATCTTCATAAACTAACAAAACCCAGGTATTATACTCTTATTAAACCGGACAATTGTGAGTAGCCTACGTAATTATCTATCACCCTGCACATGACACATATTATTTCAAATGACCTCACTTCGAAGTATAACGGGACACATAATGAATTGTATCATTGAATCAAATTGTTGGCACTAATTTCTATTGATCGTATCGTATTATTTTAACCAGGTCTACATCGAATAGCATTCTCATTGTCTTTGATTAATGTAATTGCATTGCACCGTATTCAGTTAAATCGCAATTCATTCATTTTGATTTCATATACCAACGTACAGTGTATCTGTGGTTGTGTTTTTGTCCATAGGGTGCGGAGATAGACAGTAAGGCCCTTGACGGGCAGACGCCATTGTTGCTGGCCGCGTCGAAGAGCGCCTGGTCATCTGCGCTTCTCTTGGTCAAGTCAAAGGCAGACATTACTGTGCGGGACGCAGACCAGAGAAACATTCTTCATCTGATCATACGTGGAGGGGGCCAACCAAACCAGTTCGAATGCACACTTGAAAAAACGGTAAGGTCGTCAAAATGGTGTGCAACAAAAAATAGTTAATTTAGGCCTACATGTACGTATTATTTTTTTAAAAAGATCAATACTTGCACAAGTCCGTTAATATAATTCTACTAGACTATATGCGAGAAGTTTGAAAAACAGTCTTTCCAGGATCGTAACGCAAAGTCCATTAAGCTAACTACATAATCGTTGCAGACCCAGTGTATCACCGAATTCGCTAATTACTTTCTCGAAGACGCAACAAGTGTGTTAGAACTGTCAGTTATAGGCCTACTACTAATGATGCTGATGCTTTAACTTTGCTGCAAAGCACCATTTCATCCATGAATAGAAACTAGGGTTGAACCCCTCAATCCCCGGTTATTCTCACCCTGAGCTACTGCACAAATTGTTGCAATGTTTAAGAATCATGTGCTGTGCTGTTGTTGGCAGGTGTTGTTGAAGTTACTGAACGAACCGGATCAATTTGGTTGCACTCCGTTGCACTACGCATCAAAGCAGGGACTGCTGACCACCACTGAGAGACTCCTTCAACTGGGAGCTTTTCTCAACGCTAAGAACCACAAGAAACAATCGGCCCTCCACTTCGCTGCCAGGTCTTTTTTCAGATCATGCCATCAAACGTAAACATTTGTTAGTCCCATTCATTGTACAAGTAAAGAATGATTTTGTGCTCGACAGTCCACTATTCTCCATTCGTTTGTTGAACATTATGGGTTGGGAATCAATAATTCATGACCGGTGCATGCTACGCTGTAAGCAACGGTTTAAAAAACGTTGCAATCTTGAATTTTCACAAATTAACCGCGATCATTGAGTTTTGGCCCCACCTACCCATGCATGGTCTTTTGATGTGATTTAATACGACGTGGTGATTGATTTGATTTGATTGCGACAGATACGGTCGTTACAACACGTGTCGTCGCCTGATTAACAACGTCTACGAAACGAACATCGTTAACGAAGCCGACTTCAGTGGACAGACGGCGCTTCATGCAGCTGCTGATAATGGACATGTCCAGGTCGTCCAACTGTTACTACAGAGTGGCGCAGGATTATTCAAGTCAGTGCTCCAGTATATTTACTGCGCGGAAATCTCAGGTTTGGTGAGATAAGGTACATGTACGGTAGGCTACATATAAAATATTATAGGCGAAATAAGATAACGCGAGATTGGATTGACTCAAAAGAAGACCTTGCCATGTATGCCTGGTCTAGTACGAAAGCCTTTACTCCATTGTCGTCTTTGTCTTAATCGTCATCGTCATTGCTATCATTAGGCTATTATTATCATCACCATTATCATCATCACTATTGTCGTCATCGCCATCTTAATGCCATTGATATCGGTAATTAATCCATCACTCCTGCTATCAAACATCTGCTCTTCTGAAAAGTGTGCGATGATGAATGGGAGAAAACAAGCAATAGGGTAGAATGCAGTGACACATCAACCGAAAATTATATCAGCAATCAGCATTCTATCTATAATCGAAGTTGGAATGATGATTTTGTGTAGTGCTTCAGAATCGATCTAGACCTGGAAAAACAGGATGATGATCAGAAATAAGAAATAGATTAAGCGAAAGATTAAACAGATTGCATCATCATCAATGATTAGCAACTTCTATAGCGCCGTTGCTAATCCGTAAGACACCGAAATCAATCTAAAATGCATAGCAATTTATGAACTGGATATTCAGAGATTGTCAATTTAAAAATAGGGTACGAGAGGAAAAGGTTATAGGTGATTATTAGTAAAGTAAATGACCGAGTCAATAAAATTGATGAATCAGTATGCCTAATGTATGAGCCATCATTATTTTATCAACCCAGTAAACTATTCGTCAGTAGAGCGATATTAATTGACAGTTGGAGCACACACACACATATATATATATACATACACACACACTTACATGCGCGCGCACACACACGCACACACACATACATATACAGTTTATACACCTACCGTACGAACACCCAAGCATAAACACACTCTTTCGGTTGACCTGCGTCTAGGGATATCAATGGCAACACTGCTCTTCATCTGGCTGCAATGAACGGCTACACTCACACGATGTCGGCCATTCTCAACGTCAACATTCATCTGCTGGACGCCATCAACAAAAACAAGGTCGCCCATCACCTCTGTGTCTCCTTCTTTTTGCCTGCCTCTTTGCGCGACTTTTGCTGTCTCTTGTTCTATCAGACTTCTTCACATTTGTCTCATCGGTTGCTGCCTATGCTTTTGTCTTTCAAGTTTCAACGTATATCTCTCTTGGAGTACAACACTCTTTCCTAGTATAATTCTGACTTTCTCAAATGCTCTTTGTCTATTTCATTGTCTCTCTCTCTCTTCTTGCTTTGTCTGTCCCTATCTCACTCCATGATGTAACTATGTCTTTTTGCTGACTGATTGTATCTCTCTCTCTTCCTTTTCTCTATCCCTGTCTCTGTCGCTGTCTCTGCCTGTCTGCCTGTCTCTCTGTGCACACATAGGTGTGTTTACAGTTGTCGACATTGCTAAGCATTTATATTTTACACTTACAACACGCACCGACTGTTTGAGTGGGATAATAATTAGTCCAATTGATACAATGATTCTCTGAAGATTATCGACGGCGTTACAAAAATACACGAAAGCAAAAATAAACGACCTTTATTCTCTATAGTGATGACGATGGCACGTTTATGAAAAAGCACTGTATGAATGCCATGACACGTCGAAATAGATATACTATAAGTCTAAGGCAGTCTCTTAGGGGCAATCCGTCCACGCTCCATTGAATTCCGTTTACATATGTCCACTTTCAGGACTATAGGACTGCTCTTGTCCAACATCGAGCGTTTGCTGTGTGTGGTCCATCCAGTTGGAATGAATGATATCCCATCCGCATTACGGACTAAACTAATGACTATAGTTTTTCCTTACCAGTCTCTCGTTCTTTAAACAAACATATTTTCCCCCGGAGTTTTTCGTGCTAAGAGCGACCAAATGTTGTGAATGTCTTTTGAGCTGTTTGTGATGGAACTAGTAATGTTATTTTATATTAAATGATCGACCTACAGTACTACATGTACATGCATATCAACTTTGTTCTGGTCGCAGAAACCTGTTGATGTAGCCTAGATCTGTAAGCCGCCCAACAGTCTCTAAACCCACACGCTAGTATAATACCTGCTATTAAACTTGTCCTTACCTTATAGGACACTTGTCTGCACCTGGCAACAATCGCAGGTCACGCGAATGTCGTCACTCGTTTGTTGGACATGGGAGCAAAGATTCTACTCAACAAAGACCTACAGCACTTCCTCGATCTGGGAATTAAGCATGGAAAGAAGGACGTTTGCGTTGCGATCATCTCTCACGACAGGTTATAACTTACCTTCTCATAATATACATGTAGGTTCTTTATGTAATGTAATGTAATGTAATGTAAGCTAACAACTTTGGACAAGAACCGTTGCTTCACTTTTTTAGTCACAGCAAATTGCATTAATTCAGGATATTTCAAATATACAAATAAGTAGGTTGTACATTACAAATAAGTAGGTTGATAGAAGTTCTTGAGTTCGCGAATTAGTTGGTTACCTGTGCATGCTTGGCTTTCGAGTGGCGCTTAAGAAGTTTATTGATTACGATTACGATGGCATAAGAGTACTGAGGTTTCTAGCAACATGTTTATAAAGAACAGTGCTACATAATGTTCTAAATGAATATCTATTATCTAACTACAGAAATGAATAATCACTACAAGTGTATGTCGAACCAGTCTATAGGCTTTAAATTGCAATGTTTGCAGATGAAATTCTCCTTATATTGTAGGTGGAAGGAAGCTATGGACATGCATTCGACGTTGTATGGTTGTCCAATGGTCGGCATGATTCAGTACATGCCCGAAGTGTGTCAGGTATACTCTCAACTCTTGTTACATTCTGTAAAGGCGATTAGAACTATTTATGCATGCATGTATATTTTTATGTAGCCTATGCCTGCATGACACTGCATGTGGGTAGACCTATGTGCGCTTGTATCTGGGTATACTTACAAAAAACATTTGCAAATCTCATTAGTGCACTTAGTATATGACACTATTACATAGACCTATCTAAAAAGGTGCGTCTTAAGATATCCTGAAATGTTTTTTGCAGATGACGACGACGACGACGATGATGGTGATGGCAATGGTGATTGCAAAGTGATTGTAATAACAAAATTGATGACGGTGATTGCGATGATTTCGAACTCTGCGATTAGAATTTCCTCTAGTAACTATAAGCTTACGATATTTTGGATCGACAACGATACCAATAAACGGTTCGATAAATCAATTAATTATTGATAAATCGAATCGGTTCATCGAGGTGCTATTAATGTGATGTATTTATCCTTTTTCTTTTGCAGATGATACTCGACCGCTGTAGAATAGCATCAGGCGCGGATGTGAAAGATTGTGATTTTCACGTAAGTAATAAATTATTCATCGTTTCATCTGTCTGATGGACAACCAATCAAACGTGGGTTTCTGTTCAAAAGTTCAGTAATGCAGACGATGGCAAGTCAAAGCTGTCAGTGGTCTAATGGACATCACTTTTTCTCTTATAATCCCATACGCCACACATGCATATCCATTTCGTTCTTTTCTTTCTATCTAATGAGATTTTCCATAATGTTCTTTTCCCGCCCTTTCTCTCTCTTTTTCTCTCTTTCTTTCTTTCTTTCTTTCTTTCTTTCTTTCTCTCTGTCTGTCTGTCTGTCTGTCTGTCTGTCTGTCTCTCTCTCTCTCTCTCTCTCTCTCTCTCTCTCTCTTGCTCTCTCTCTGTCTCTGTAAAATTCTTCTCATACATTTCTAGTATTTTATTGTTTGCCACCGTCATTGGCCACTCGTTATTGTTTTCGTCTTTAAAAAATCGATTCTTGGTAGGCCTACTACGTGCCTCATTGAGTCATTGTTTTGTTTATGTTACGCAGTATACGTATGACTTCAAGTACATGCAAGTTGAGATCGATAGATATCGTCAATTACGCAAGAATGGAAGCGACATTCTACCTATGTTCGCCCTCAATGTAAGCAGTGGTTTATTTATTGTATATGTTATTTATTTATCCCTTAATTCATTCAATAATTATAAAGTGCACTTAATGCATTTGCATGGACGGTAAATCTGATTTTGATGCGAGGGTGAGTGCATGCGATTATGCTGTTCAGAGTCGCTATCTGAAATCCATTTGTAGCCCCGAGTCGTTGATTACAGATATCATGCAGCGCTCCGCACAGGGCTTTTTTAACGTGCAGTTGTAGGCTACACAAAATGTGCAGTTCTAAATGAATTTGTGCAGTTGTAGAAGCACTTCCATGCAGTTGAAACTAGTAAAAAGAGGGCACTGTTCTTCGATTGGAAGTAATTTACCATGGAGGATGAGAAAGAAAAGAAGTGGTTGTGCCATTCTAAAAAATTCCTTAAAAACAGCAAAATGGATTCCCACGTTACACCGTGTTCTATTAAGAAGTGACAACTCTAGCTTAACCTCTGGTTAGGATATCAAGGTGATGACGATAGTGTCTAAAATGCTGCTGCTGAGGTTGTGCGTCTGTTGGTAATGATGATGGTAGTTCTGTTCAACCTAATGTTCACAGATGATGGTCAAGTTCAACCGTGTCGAATGCTTGTCTCACCCCGTCTGCGCCGAATTTCTTGCCATGAAATGGTCAGTCGGTATTTTATGCATCAACATTTTCTATTATAGCCAGTCTTCCAACTCTAAGATAGATAGAAATCAATTCAAACCACTGCGTCAGCCATTGGTCGTTACAATCACACTCGCCAGAAGACCTGCATAACAGAGCGTAATGTTAAACTCCATTCAGTGTTTTCGAGAGGGGGCTTATGTTGAAGTTTTTGGCTGAATTTTTTTTGACCCATGAATTGCGGCTAACGTATCTACTATCTATACATAATACTTGAATCTCCATAATGCAGGTAGAGGCAACTCCGAACAAGTAAGTAGATAATTTATATGTATTTTTAAATCAAACCGGTTGCAGAATATAACTACAATCTAGTGTACAAACATCAATAGGACAAATTCAAGATCAATAGCAGAGTTAATCAATGTTACGCTATGCTGAGTTTCTCTCGTTTGATCTAGTCAACAAGTTCTCTTGTGTTTTTAGCAGTTGTTCTATAATTTTGTTACTGTCCATGTATTTTGTGACAGGGGTTCGTATGGCATCTGGTTTCATCTGGTGAATCTCATCATCTACTTCGCCTACGTCTGCTGTCTAACTGGATTCGTTGTCACATACGACTTCTGCAGTGACTCTCCTCCTGCTGATGCTGATGCTGCGAAATCTGTTGGGACGAACCTCACTGCGGAAAACAACTTCACTGTAACAGAAGACGCAGTCATCAAAGGAGAGACAGATGAATCGTGCGTGACTCAGTCATATGTCGAGGTAACCACATTATAATACATGTATTATCTTGAGACATATGCCTCAGTCATATGTTGAGGTAACCACACATAATATTATTATCTTGAGACCTATGCAAGTATTGATATTAAGACTGTCCATTTCTATACCTCCTCTTACATTGTTTGGTTTGTTTGTTTGTATGTGCACTTGTTATAGCGCCCCTTCAAAGCTCTTTCTACTCAGAGGCGCTCCCGATGCAGAGCGGACACTGCATCGGAGTTTCACGCCGAAGCGCTGAGCAATTGTGAGTGAAGGACTTGCCCAAGGTCCCTACGCAGTGGCTTGAGGGTGGATTCGAACCTCGAACCTTCCGGCTCCAATGCAGCGACGCCACCACTATACCACCGCGCCCCACAATTGTATGTCCTTAGTCGCAATCATAATTTTCTAAAGTCACAATTCATTGATCGATCTTCATTAGCGTTGCTCCAAACCAGTCAATTTGTTTGTATGCACATTTGTTATATAGCGCCCCTTAAAACTCTCTCCACTCAGAGGCGCTGCTCCCGAATGCAGAGCGGACACTGCATCGGAGTTTCACGCCGAAGCGCTGAGCAATTGTGAGTGAAGGACTTGCCCAAGGTCCTTACGCGGCGAGGTGGATTCGAACCTCAAACCTCCCGGCTCCAAGGCAACGACACCACGCGCCCCACAAATGCTGTTTATATGATCGAACGAACAACTGGCAGAAGATAATAGAAGCAGAGAGGATTAACTGTGCGTTGCACAGTTACCAGCAGCATAATAATAATAATATATTTATAATAATTGGTTAAATGATTTTAACAGTTGAAAGCTGGGCAGAAGTTTCTCGTCATCACCATTCTCTTATTCGTTCTCATGAATGTAATCAAAGAAATCGTACAGATGTTTCAGCAGGTAATCAACTTACGTATGATAAAATTAGGCCTACTTCATTTTTACAACAATTACTATTGTTATTATAACTAGCTATTCTATAATGGGACTGGTCGGCACTGGTAGTTAATCCACCCAATTCTGGTTGAATGGATGTAATTGTCTCGGTCACAGAGCAGTACTGGTACTAGTACTCGCTTCATTTAATGAGTAAAACGACTAATTGGAAAGCTCCTCGATGCGCTGACCACTTTTCAACGACCTTGAGGCTGTGTCCATTTTGGGGTCAAGGGCGTTAGAAAAGGAAATTGGAATCACCCGACGTTCTGCAACGAGATATGACAGGCCACTTTGATTGTTCGATGTGGATATGTGTTTAGATTTTGAGGAACTTGTATATGAAACAAAGATAATGGCTTTCGTGTCTGATGACTTAATAGGCAGCCGAACTCATCTTAAATTTAAGCCTTCACACTGCTCGATTGATTGATTGATAGGCTATACAACGATAGATTACTGCACCTCTACCTGATTACGACAGATTTGGTCATAATTATTAGAATTTAATTTAACCTAACCTGATTCCCCAAGTGCTTGCCGATATATATATTTCATTCTGATACTGAATAGCAGACACCCTGAGACATAATTCTCTTGTCTCTCTCTCTCTCTCTCTCTCTCTCTCTCTCTCTCTCTCTCTCTCTCTCTCTCTCTCTCTCTCTCTCTCTGTCTCTGTTTCTGTCTTTGTCTGTCTCCCTGTGTGTGTGTCTCTGTCTGTCTCTGTCTGTCTGTCTGTCTGTCAGAGTCTGTCTGTCTGTCTGTCTGTCTCTCTCTCTCTGTCATGTCCTGTTAGTCTTGCGCTATTAGGTCGGAATCATCTGTGGAAAGTTTTCTAGAAAATGATCAGACTTAATGTGCACTTTGTATTGTATTGTATACCTAGAAATTTATTTAGCGCTTAACGAAGTGCACGCAAATCAGAGGCTCTCACCGAGATATTTAACAACTTCTACTGAACTATAGGACCTACTTATAAGGATGTCACAAGCTGGCATGTCATACTGCAGTAAAAATAGCTATTCTACATATAATTATGTGCAACCAACTGATTCTTAACAGAAGTGGAATTACGTGAGAGATCCAAATAACGGCGTGGAATGGATGCTGTACATCTCAACGGCCATCTTCATCGGACCTTTTCTTGCCAACTCAAGCAATCCTTACCAGTGGCAGTTTGGAGCCGTCGCCATCTTTCTCGCTTGGTTCAACTGTCTTCTATTTTTTCAGAGGTATGCAGCAGCGATTCTTTCTAAAGTTCTAATATATTTTAAGGCTATACCTTTTTAAAATAAGAATGCTGTCTTTTCAGGTTCTGATAATTATAATTGTTCGAGAGTCCATACAACGCAATTCAAAAAATGATGAAACATAATTACACATGCACTCGTGACTCATCAGATAAGCCTACAGTATAAATTATCGAGGCACATCATGAATTAAGTTAGAGTGCGATTTTGTGGAGCGACAATGAAAACTCTCCGTCCAAATGGCAAAGACGTTCACAGGAAAGAAAAATTTCATCTATTGTTCTCTCTAGCCAGCGTTTCATTTCGTTTGCAACTGGAAATTCATTTTTTAAAATTACATTTTGCTCTTATTTACACACTATTTTCAAGTCAAACTTTGTTTTCTTAAAGTTTCGCTCCTGCCTAAGCTATTGAACTTTCCTGGCTAACTTGCGGCTTGCGATTTTCAGATTCAACATAACAGGAATCTACATTGTGATGTTTCTGGAGATTCTGCGAACGTTGATGCAAGTCATCATGATCTTCTCCGTTCTCATCATAGCATTCGGTCTCGCATTCTTCGTCATTCTTAACACAGGGGTAAACGGCTCAAGCTCTCTAGGCCAGCGGTTCTCAACCTTTTTCGTGCGGCGACCCCTTTTTGACATACCGAAAGTTGCGACGACCCCCAGCAAAAAATTGATCGAGTTACCCTTCCTTCACTGCATTTTGATACTACCATTGTCCAATGTTTATGCATTTTCACTGTCTTCATAATTTGAAAATTGCTTGTGGCTAGCCTATATTGTGTGCTCGAGGCTTCTTGGCTCTTGCAATTATGAGAGCAATCTAGCCTATTCGTTAGTGTGAAGTTGGAAGATCAGCGGAGTGAGGGTTTGGATTTCCAGGTTATCGATTTAAAAATTCACATTGCAATGGTGGCATCTTAAGCTTCCATTTTAGCCAAATTGCTCATCATTTCAGTGCTAATAGCCGTGGTTTAAGACTTAGAAATTGTCCTGACCCATTCTTTAAAAGTATCTAATTTCCACACTGCTTTGGTTGCATAAATTTAGAGTTGCCATCTCAACCAAATTTCTCATAATTTCAGTACTGAAAGACAAGACTCAAGACTTCAGTAAATGCCATAAGAAATTCTCCCTATTGTTTAAATTTCTTGGAACTTTCCCACTGTAGGCTAAAGACTGCACTCTAGGCTGTCAGCTTAATAAAATTGCTAATTTTCTTCAATGCTGTTAGTCATGGTTTAAGACTTAAGAGTGTAGTCACCCAATTTCTTGCAATTATTTGGATCTGCACATAAACTGCAACACTTCAAGCTGTCATCTTAACAAAATTGTAAGTGGTTCAGTGCTTATAAAAATTATAGCTTTTTAATAAATAATCCCTCCCGCTTGTTTACATTTTTTGCAGATGCAATGATCGAATTCTAAGCTGGCATCTTAGCAAGTTTGCTCATTGTGGATAAACAGCGAGCAGCACTGTAGAAATTGATGATGTTCAGTTGTTCACGATATATTTATGACTTAATTATATTGGAAGATATAGGCTAAGCAGCTTGGTCTCCATTCTTTGAGCAAACCGAATATTGTTCCATTTTTTACAGAATGGTTGAAGTGGAATTTGCATTTGAAAACTAATATGGCAAAATAAAATTAGTTGTTGCAATCTAATGAATGAATCTTAGCAGAAGCACGAGTAAAAAATTATTTTAAGTTGCTATGGTGTATATTAATTATCGTTGAAATTTCTAGTACATTTTTTACAAATTTTGAAGGGTCCAGGCGACCCCTGGCAAATCGTCAGGCGACCCCCGTGGGGGTCGCGACCCACAGGTTGAGAACCGCTGCTCTAGGCTTTGTCAAAAACTTTTCAGTTTCCATGTTGAAAGGAACGCAAGGTCAGCGTTTATCCGATTCTGAGGCAAAATTCTGTTGCGCAATAATTGTATATCGAAAACTGCCATACAGCTGCAACATTGTAATTAGTGACACTGCTAATTTACACACAATTCAACAAACTCAATAATCTCAACAATCTCAATAATCTCATCCAACAATAACTATTATTGTTGATTGAGAGATTTATGATTGCTACTGACAATAATGTTGACTTTCTTTAATTAACCTGTTTGGCGCTTAATATACAACAATTTTGCCCGCTGGCTTTAAAAACATATTTCTAAAACATAGGCCTATTTATAGAACATAATTATTTCTAAAACAAATTTTTACTTCACATTTCTAAGACATATTTCAATAATATATTTTCACAACAGAGTTCCGCTGGGTATTCATCTCCGCCGCTGTCCGTCATCAGTACAGTCATCATGATGTTGGGTAACATTGACTACCGCGATGTCTGGGTCGTTCCTCTCGCGAATTCTGAACTGCCGAATGCACCTCTGGCCTTCATTATGCTAATTCTGTTCACTCTCCTTATGCCGATTTTACTCATCAACCTCTTGGTACGTTAAAACTACAGAACTAGTTGAAATGAATTAGCCTAAGTAGCTAATCTGTAACTTCAGTAGCTCTATTGTCCAATGATGATGATGATGATGAAAAATAGCACTGAGCAGATTCGTCCAAATATAAATCATCCTTCGCAAGATGGTAAAGTAAGTAATTAAGCTTAAGTATAACCTTTAAAAGAATTCAATTGCATGACTGTTGGTTTTCATTATAAAGCATTCTTGTTTAAATCCGATTTTTGTATTACTGCCTTCGATAGATTGGTCTTGCCGTTGGTGACATCGAAGCCATTCAGAAGAATGCTTGTCTGAAGAGGATCGCAATGCAGGTCTGAACTAACTAAACGATTGAATGACTGTTTATAAAAAATTACCATGTCGTTATTCATCGAAATTCACTCTTTTATCTGTTACATATGCATAGGCATATATAATAATTATATAATATTTGGTTCTGCTGAAAACTGTGCTGAACTTCTGACTTACGGACCATCAAGCAACTACATAGAAAATCATGGATATAGATGATACAATGACTCACAATAAAGGTGTATCTCATGTGTGACATTTCTATCATGAACATGCGCTTTAGTTTGAGACATAATACACCTACACGCCTCCTAACCTCCTTACGAAAACGAACAGAAAAGGTATTTAGAGAAGACATTACCAATTTCCTTGTAGTTAGTACTCCTCTCAATTTGGCAGACTTCTAAGTGCAGTAGGTATTTCTTAAAATATTATAGGCTACTAATGCCACATTTATTAGGATAATCATGTTGACTTTACTTTAGGTTCAGTTACACACAGAACTGGAGCAGAAATTACCAAGTCGTCTGTTGAAACTTGTTGACAAACCGTTCGTCAAAGTCTATCCGAATCGTGGATGTTCACACTGGCGTTCAGTGAGTTGCGACAGATACAAGATATATTTTATTTGCGGTTGATTAAGGTTGGATATAGGTGTGAAGTCAAAAAGGTTACTGGATTCAAGGTAAGGGTTTTTAAGCAAATTCAGGACTGGAGCAGATTTGAAGCATGACCGAAATCATCATTCAGTAGAAGGGCCAAGTGAGCAAGGAGGTGGGAGAAAATGTCAGAAAAGAACAATAAATGGCGTGTAGTCTATGCCCATTGGGGATGATCTAGGGACCACTCTATTGAGAAGGTTATGGACTTCGAATCAGGTGACATAAACTTATAATTGTTATGTCATTAAAGGCAGATCCAGAGAAGTCAAAGTCGAGAAGAAGGTCATGACATAGGCCTACTGAATTAGCGGCAGGTCTACTCCTAGCAATTTTACGTTTAGGACTGTTGTTTTTGTTTAGAAAAATGAAGCAACGTTAGAGGATAGAGTCTGATTCTCGGAGTGTGAGGGTTGGCAGCTGACATTTGAATGCAGAAGACGTTGGGAAATGCGCCATAGGTCCCACAGATTTTCAGCACTTTTGAGTTGGCTGTAGAAATAAAAAGTTCTTGAATTTTTGTGCTCCTCTGTGAGAAGTAGTTACTTTGTACTGTTTAAAGTCTTGTTATGCGTATTATCGCATTGTACACTTGTTAACGTTTACAGATGAAGAATCGATTGCTGATGGAAGAGAAAGGCGACGCTTCCGATCAGTCGAGTGTAACGGTTCAGGATGATAATGCCATGGAGTGCAACTCGTTCTTATACGGCGAACTGAACAAACAGAAATTGAGGTCTTGTGATTACTCGTTTTCTAATCTGTCGTTCTGAAATTACAAATCATTTATAGCAGATCAGGGACACAGAGGCAGATTGCTAATAATGTGGTTGCATTTCACATCTGTGTCTAGAGTTCAAATTCCACTGCATTGCTGCCCAGAGATGACCAGCAACTACTGCAGCGTTTTTGGAGTCCAGTTACCCCGCTACTTTCATAGCTGTGACAAAGGGTAGCTATATCATAGAGGCATAGAAATAGGGTTTATCAGATGAGATTAAGTTATATTAAGTAGATAGGCTCGAGTGTGTCATAATAAATTAGGCCTATGTCTTATTATTCATGTTCTGTGCTGTGTAGGATGAAGCAGATGTCTCACGACATGAAGAAGCATTACGACTTGTTGCGTCTGATCGTTCAGAAGATGGAGATACATACGGAGGCAGATGACGTCGATGAAGACTCTTCGGTGACTCTGGCCACTCCTGCCATGCAGGGTGTGGAGCAGAGGGGAACTTCTGGTATCGGATGGTCATCAGCTGCACTGCGCCATGTCATTCTCAAGCAGGCTTTGATCGTCTCCAGATGGAAGAAGTCGGAGACGGACTGACTGACTGACTGACTGACTGACTGACTAACTGACTGACTGACTGACTACTGACTGACTGACTGACTAACTGACTGACTGACTGACTGACTGACTGACTGACTGACTGACTGACTGACTGACTGACTGACTAACTGACTGATTATCACCAACTGGCTTACATCTCCTTAAGCAACCGTTACACACCATCGGTAGCCATCAGTGTGGGATACTGTGGGATGGTTAGAGACGGAACAGGCTTTCCTGTCTCTCCTTAAGCACCACGTTAAACATTTTGCCCGTGTGGATTGACAATACATCTGCCCTCGTTGTCTCCTTGCACCATTTGCTGGCAGTTAAGGGCATGGATGGATAAACAATCATTTTTTTATGCGAACACTTGACTCTCAGTGTATGTGTCTATTAATTTTGTGTTGTGAACACTTGTATGTGTAGTAACACTTCTAAGTACTTCTGTCCGAGAAAAAAATGCATCCGAGTTTCTGGCCAGTTGTATTGAAATATTTTTGTGTTCAATGTCCGACAAAAGACAATACTTCAACCCACAGGAAGCAATGACACAAATTATTTTTCAATAACCTCGATAGTTTGCCAAATGAAAATTGTATTTACCTGATAATCTAAAATTGCAATATATATTAAGAGTGACCTTCTCAATTTAGGCCTATAAGTTGAAGGAGGAAGTTTTAGCGAAATGACTTAAGAAATGTAACTGATCGACCCAATGAAGTATGACCAACATGGACAATAATTGGATAAAGATTGCCATACCTATCACATGATCTATATTCTAAAAGCATAAAATCCCCGTATTTACAAAGGCGTTAGTGTTTGCCATGAACGCGAAACATATCAATCATTCTCATAAGGTCAGTCAGAGTTATCTATCAAGTGGCTTAATCAAGCAGGAAGACTTTTGTTTGCTCAGTCGTTCTCTTCCTGTAGGCTGCAAACATTAAATTCTCCTCGTATCCTCTTATTTTCATACCTTGGACATATTTCAACATTTATTCTATTTACTGCTCTTGAAGTTGACGACCATGTAAAGTATTGCATAGCCAAGGCATCAGACAAAATGTGTCGTGAAGTCAGAGGGCATCTGTTTGGCATACCCGTCTTGTTTTGAATTACATATTCAACACGCTACCGAACATCACTGCGGCTGTGCCTCAATTATAGCAAGGCGTTTGATTTCGAGTGTATCGGAAAGTCACCCCATGCACGCTCCCCATAAAAATGAGTTATCTTGGTTCCATTTGATTAAGCCGCAATTTCGCGGAATGAGCTTTTCTGTAGTAGGCCTAAGAACAGTAGTTTGGAATGGTCTTTGTTTAGAGCTGCGTAACACTCAGGGGCTATGCAGGGACGTCATTTCAGGTTTTTCCAGGGGGGGGGGGGCAAAAAATTTTCACAGGCAAAACTCCACAAGCTTTTTAAGTTCTGTATTTAGCCAACATGCGCAAAGTGCGGTTAAATGAGATGTTTTATTCATGCTGTTATTTATTTCTTACTTTATTTATTTCTTACTTTATGCCTATTTAATTCAGTGTATGGTATATTTTAAATACCTACTACTTTAAATAGACTATGGGGATTAATTTAAATGCCTACTACTTTAAATAGACTAAGTGCTTTGCACTTGTTATTATATCCCGTGATATTATATACCATTATATGGTTATAATAATGTTGTTATTTATTATGATATATGATAATATCATATTAAATGAGTAGGATTTATTGTTAATATTTGTTCAAGTACTATTTTGTACAATTAAAATGACAGAAATAACCTTCACCCACAGAAATATTTGATAAAATTTTTGTGGCTATTGTACGTTCTAGTTTACATTATTGTATTACATGGAACTGCATTACATAGACTAGGTTGGACCCTTATAAACTACCATGATATTATTTATTATTATATAATCATAATGATATTATTTGCTATAATAATATATGACATTATCATGAAATAGAGAATAATTTACTGTTAATATTTGCAAAAATATAATTTTTACCATTAAATGTCTTATCTCCACTGTATCCAGTGTAATCAACATAAAGAACATAAAGAACTAGATGAGTTGGGAGAGCAAGCAGATAATCATGAGTGATTATCTTAACTTGGAAAATATACTACTCAAAGACATTTTTAATATCCAGGACTTCATGTAGGCTATAAGAAGTAAACCTGCCTAACCATTGCACTAAAAAACCTATAGCCAGTCTGTGCACATTCCAGTTCAATATTATTGGATATCACCTACCGTGGATCCGAGTGCTTTATGGTAGATTGACGAGACAAATACCGATAGACGACCGGTTTCGTAATGTCCTTTGGTTAGCTTTTATCCACTCTTCAGTTCACAAGAAAGCCCACTCATAAGCTCTGCTGTGGAAACTGACACTCATTAACTTCCTCCTCCTCCTCCTCCTCCTCCTCCTCCTCCTCCTCAACTGCTGTAGTCAGCCCTTTGTAATAGCCTACATCTTTCTGCTGTCTTCTTTCAAAATTTCCCGCTCATTCGTCGTATGCGGGGAGGTCGCCGGTGCTGGAATGCGAAACCACTCCAGCTCCCGGTCAGACGGGGTGGGGTGCATGTAGTCTATGATGTAGAGTAGACCTAGTGCTAGTAATACTCAAATGGAGAACCATGCCTGGCTGCTTCATCTAACTGGGTGTCGGTTTGCACTGTGTGCCTCACAGCCACAGGACCCACACATCTGGTGACCTTACTGACCTGGAAGTATCAGCCAGAGCTCATAATGCTGCTCATTCCCTGTGCAGACAATATACACATGAGCCGATATCTGTGGCCTATGAACTGTGCACTGTGTGCAGCTGGATTCCACTCTCACATACAAAATTACAGAGGCCGTGAAGACACAGGCCTTTTAGTCGTTTGAACAACGTGTGGCATTGCAAAAATATGTCATGTGTAAGAACAATCGGTCAAATTCAGGGGGAGCAAATGCCCCCCTGCCCCCCCCCCCAAATGACGTCCCTGGGGCTATGCCTGACATTTTCTCACTAACTTTAAAACTGTTCATTCGGGGCACGCTGAAGTCGGGAACGCCTTTGAATAATTTACATGAGGGAGCGCTAGATAAATTCCTGCCCGAATTAATGAATGAGTGAAAGAATTAAATTGATATGCTGCTAAGATTAGCATTCGTTAGTTACAGCTAGTAGATACAGTTTCATTTTGCGGTAGGCTATACCTGGCGTAGCTAGGCCTTAACTGACGATGGTAAAAGCATGTCCATTGTCCAATTACACGCTAGTCGCTTGAAATGCACAACGAATGCACATTTTATATATCGATCAGCACTTAAAACCAACACTCTGCATATTCGTTTATTTATACACGGCATTTATAATATTAAGCGCCCTCTCGAGATACCGACTCAGAGAAATTTCCTGCCCTGCCCATTTAGCACAGGCAAAAAGAAACAGTTTCAAGCATTGGTGAAAGGTCAAACAGGTAAACTGATTAATTAATTAATACTGATAGGCCCTAATTAAATCACGAACTTCCTGCTGGAATAACCAAAAAATGACTAATATGTCCGTAAGACACTGATTAAGTTTTATCGATAGAGTGAACCCAATCCGTCTTCCTATAACTGCTTCAATCAGTTTAAATTTTTAAAAACAGAGGTCGACGTTCAACAGATAAGATATAAATTATGTTCTTGTTCTTCTTGTCGGAGATAGACCTATAGGCTATGTGACTCGGAAATTCAGGATTGGTAAGTGAACACATTTGAGAAAATTACTTCTGTCCGAATTGATATAGCGGCATTCAATTATGTCATTCATATGACACAAGAGAGACCAACAGAGTTAAAGAGACCGTAGTTAAAGCGCTATATAAGTGTGTATATAGGATCACTATAATTATAGGTTGTGGGGCGCGGTGGTGTAGGGTGGAGTCGTTGCCTTGGAGCCGGTAGGTTCGAGGTTCGAATCCACCTCGCCGCGTAAGGAACTTGGGCAAGTCATTCACTCACAATTGCTCAGCGCTTCAGTAGAGAGAGTGAAGGGGCGCTATAACAAGTGCACATACAAACAAACACATATCAGTTCAGATAAACAATTGTCGTGGCACTTTCAGAAGAGTTGCAATAACTGTTATTGCCAGTCTTGCCAGAAATCTTTGCTAGCCGTTATGCTCTTTGGGTTCGTCTTCCTCCATTGTGTAGTTTGTTTGAAGTCTGTTTTAATAGATTATAGGCTAAAGACCTCTGCATGGAGTGGCTGATAAATGATTTTATAAATTATGTCTTTCTGCTGTCTTGTGGATATCAAAGATTCGCTGTATAAATTTCATACCTATGATGATCACTGGCATCCCATATAGCGGAATGATTCTTCGCTCTTAGGATTTCGATGCCATAAGCAAGACTGTAAAACGACAACGGGTCATTATCATATTTAGGCCTAATTGCCTTTGAAACAATGACTGAGAAATCAGCTGCATTATTATCTTCTAAAATGAGAGTTTCGCTAAATACGGCATGGAGATAAAGTTTTTTGCGGTCTAAAACATTATGCAATAAAGAATAACGTATCCTAGGCTATAAAATACACGGACGGATAGGTCCTGTAGAAAAGATCCATTAAGCATTTTCATAATAATTGAAAGACCTCCATGAATAAGCTTAACAAAATTCGTTAATGTTTTAACTTGCACAAATCGAAACACCGCATTTGCGAATGATTCTGTCATTGTGATTTATGAAAAAGTTCAAAAGGTCATCACATTTATGATTAGACCAAACTGACAGCGACAAACCTTCTTCCTCCTTTGGGAGTGCGTGAGCATTACTACACTTCAAAGCCGACTCGCTGAAACAACAATTGCCTAACTGTGTGGAACCTTTAAGTCTGTTTAAATACTGCGAAGTGGTCAATCTGCAGTGACAAGCCCGTGTAGACCGTGTAGCCTACTAGCTCTCGTCTCAAGAGAATACAACTGGGAATTTACGTGGGATTAACTGGGGTCTTTTTTGTTCTCGTTATGATAATTATTCATTATCATATACAGCGTGAACCTTGTGACGGAAAAATTCCTGAGGCTGTGGATAAGTTGGCAGAAAACTACAAAAGACATGCCCTACCAATGAACAGCATCAGCGAAAAGAGAAGAAGAAGACCTTCAACTTGAAAGCATATAGAACATTCGCTAACAGTGATTTCTGATTCAACCGAGAAACAGTGTTGTGACAAAAAACGATTCAAAGTACAGTAACGATTCAAAGAATAGTAACGATTCAAAGAATAGTAACGATTCAAAGAATAGTAACGATTCAAAGAATAGTAACGATTCAAAGAATAGTAACGATTCAAAAAGGCAGATTTCAACTTCCGTTACAGTTAAAGACAAGACAAACGGTAAGTAAGATATACGTACTGCGTTCGGCCACATTCATTATTTGGTAAAAGTCAGCAAATACAATAAGTGAATCGAATGACCGGCATTTCTTTTAATCGATAATTTCCGTGCATGTAGGCTATTAGTTCTGGTGTCTAAGCTAAAGAAGTCAGTAAGTGCTCCAGGCAAAACGTTATGCATAGCCTATATTTAAGCAAAATTTCAGATAGCCTATCAACTTAGTTCTAATCCGTTCAATATTGCAACTGCTTATTTTATGTAACTTGGCCTGAGAAGATATGCAGAGAGCCCAGGTTACCCGAATAAGTCTGACCTCTCTTTTTGCCTTTTTTGGGCCACACGACATTACAATAAGAAACCAACTAGTAGATTAAAGAGTAGTGTGAACTGTGTATGTAGCCTATGTGTCTATGTATGTATGTAATATGTAGCCTATATTATGTGTGCATGCATGTTTTCATTATTGAAACATTAAACTAGCGCCAGTCATTAATGTTAACTGATTAAAAAAATTAATGTAAATCATTTAAATCAGTTTATGTATATCTATTTATTGAAGGACGAAGAGAACAAACCTTTTCCCGTCTATTCCAACCCAGCAATATCATGCTATATTGCTTCTATGGTGAATTTGTGCCATTTAGACGTCATGCCAAAATCCATAATGAGATATGGTATTATTGCAATGTTTTACATTGATTGCATATCCTATTGTTACAAAGATCTATTTAATAAATAATTATATTTTTAATGTCTAGCAAGCATGGGTGGAGTTTATCAGGGGCTAGGGGGCTAAGGGGGGCTAAGCCCCTCCAAGAAGGCCCAGATTCAACTTGTTACCATGAAAATGGTATCCTTTTCGGAGTTAGCCCCTCCCCAATAAAACCCAGACTTGGGGTTAGCCCCACCCCCCAAGAACGGAAACCAAACTCCGCCCATGCTAGCAAGAAGGTAAATTAATCCATGAGTAAAGTGACGTCGTAGAGGCTGAGAAATAATATAGAATGATGTATAGACTGAAATATGTATTTGCTAAAACAAAAAACCAATGTAAAGAATTTATATAATAATAATAGAAAGAAATCAGTAGAATGTTAGGATCATATGCATTCACTTAAAAGAGTAGGCCTATTATATGTGCGATTAAGTGCCTGGAATTGCTAGTAGGCTATACCATTCAAGAGTATAGGCCTATCTACTTTTATTTTCTGCAGGTATGAAGTCGGCTGCAAATATCCGTTTGCTTCTTGCTCTGGTCAGTGTGATCGTCCCGTTGATCGTTCAGCCAGTCTCGTCCCGTCTCGAGTCGCGTTACAGAGACAATGGAAATCAAGAATCCGTGAAAGCACCTCACCATAAGAAGGATCGCAGTGACAAAGAGAACGGCCACAAGAAGCAATCGACCGATGATGAACTCCAGCAACCTACTGGTCATCCGTATACCATTGAAGTTCTCGACCATCAGCCTTTCGGGTACTGGCCAATCTGCAGCTGGTGCCACTCCGTTCACTTCGACGTTGATAGAGTTCCGAAGGTTCTACCGATCGCAAGTTGCTGTGGCATCGATCGTAACATCACGAGAGTCAAAGGTCTACGCAACTTGCACTGCGAGACGATCTACTATAATCTACTCGTCAAGTTGAGGATTGCAAATCAGACGGAGGAGGATGATTCCGACTCGTGGGAGGATAAGTGGCTGAAGGTTCCAGCAGGGTGCACTCCTGCACATCCTGTTACTCAAAAGCAAAAGCGTCGGAAAGATTCAACTGATGGAAAAGCAAAAAGCAAAAAGCCCAAAACAAAAGTTAATTCAGCATAACTGGCTTCGTATGATGCATGTGCGCCATTGTGTGGGCTACATTGTAAGTGAGCCATTGCCTCCTCAATTGGAAACCGACCTAGAGAACTTTCTGTGGGCTTGCGTTTACCTACTTTTACACGTGTTGCTGATTCGGTGGCGTCACAAATCTATAGATCTAGTTATACATGTATATTTCGTCGAATTCTTTGAATATACATGTAGGCTATAGTGCATTGTTGGGTTCGGAATGTACACTGTGTCCGCGTTAAAGTAGAACCCACAATAAAGTGTCATAACTTGGTCAAAATGTTTAGGATTTGCCTGAAATTTACACACAACAACAGTGGCCATAGTTACACAAGATCCCAAAGCCGATTAGAAATATTCGTGAGTTTGTCAAATTTATGAGCGTTTGAGATGCAGCACCGAAAAATGCAACTTTCCAACATGGAAAAGCTGAAAAGAAGTAAAATTCAGCTAAATAGGCCCTATGATGCTCAAAATGTCATTTTTGTTCACGAACACACGACCATAGACGTAGAGGCTACTGTTTGAAGGTCCGATCGATGATCACCTGGTCAAACAGCTGCCACTCTTCAATCAGACGCACCCTACGCTTATCGATGTCATGAATACGGGAACGAAAAACGCGCTACTCCGGTACATGCACCCGGATCGAGGTCTGGACTGCTAGGCGGCCACAGCTACGGATATGAAGCCGAGTGTCTTCCGGGACAGCTACTAAACTACTACGTCTATGGTCGTGTGTTCGTGAACAAAAATGACATTTTGAGCATCATAATTAGCTGAATTTTACTTCTTTTCAGCTTTTCCATGTTGGAAAGTTGCATTTTTCGGTGCTGCATCTCAAACGCTCATAAATTTGACAAACTCAAATTTACTAACGCGGACACAGTGTATAGTTGTTATAGATGCGCGATTGTAACTTACACATTTCTATAGCGCCACTCGAGCTGAGTGCACAACACCCGTTTATTCACGAACGTTGCGTATATACATGTAAGCCTAGTCAGAGTGTTTTTTCCCAAAAGCTAGCCAACAGAAAGTCCCAGATCGGTTTCCAGATCAAGAGAGGAGACCAACTGCGGAGGCGGATTTGTTCAGGTCGAGATTTGGATTTGGGAATGCGTTGGACTCAGAGGCGTAGCCAAGAATTTATGATGGAGGGATTATGACCTGACCGGATGCCATTCCTGACATACACCAACCCAACAGTATTGTCGTAAAAAAGGGAATAAAGTAACAAATGGAATAAAGTAAGAAAAACAATTGTTACTACAAACAATTGTTTTGTTCTTCTGATTTAAGTGGATAAATAGCCTAACCTATTTAAAAACTTTTTCTAAGCCAATGGTTTGTTACCCTCCCTTATACCCCCTTGTCTACGCCACTGGTATGACCAGATGAGTCAGTGTATAGGAATTCTGGAAAAGGTGAGAGATTAATTGTGAGTGGAAAGCCAGGAGGATTGATGAGCATGATGATGAAAGATGATGAGAGGCAATGATCGTAATCGCAATCTTCAAATTTATAGAGCGCCGCTCGAAGGCCAAAGCGCAGGGCACCAGCTTATTAACGAGCGTTGACTATATATAATAGCCAGCGTAGACTGAACAGAGGTCGATAAAATACCATGACTGTTTTAGCTGGAGTTTGGGTGCACGAAGCAAGGAATGATTTTGGATTAAATGCATATGAAAAGCCTACAGCATGCTATATTTTAGATTTAGAATAAAGCATACATACATACATAGTACATACATGCATGCGTGCGTGCGTGCGTGCATGCATACATGCGTACATGCGTACATGCGTACATACGTACGTACGTATACATACATACATACATACATACATACATACATACATACATACATACATACATACATACATACATACATACATACATACATACATACATACATACATACATACATACATACATACATACATACATACATACATACATACATACATACATACATACATACATACATACATACATACATACATACATACATACAAACATACATACATACATACATACATACATACATACATACATACATACATACATACATACTTACTTACTTACTTACTTATTATCTTAAGTTGACAAAAATCATCTTCATTCTCTTCTGCTCTCATAAGAAATCAACTCGACAACAGAGTGCAAAAGTCCAATATATTTAATGGACAATTATAGTCTATCGTCATTGTACAAGTAAAATCTGAAAATTCCTTCGAGTCTACGTGGATCAACACATAACCTGGAACGAACACATTGCACTAAAACTAGCTAAAACATAGTAATACTGACCCGAATATATTACCTACAGTAACTGCCTAGAAACATTCTGCTCACTTTGTACTAGGCTACTCTGTGATTTACGAGTAGGCTACATAACTACATATCCTACTGTTACATGATATGGGCATAAAACGATAACTCTCGTCTTCATAGGATAATAATTGTTTTGCAAAAAAGTCGTCAGAATAACAGCTGGCTCCTCTTGCAACTCACTCACAGAGCATTCACACATCAGCTCGGAGCTCTAAACGTGTTACAAATCAACAACTGCAAACGTGTGAATTCATCGATATGTTTACGACACATTGCATTCGTATTTAAGCGTATTATCTCCGATGCCAACTTTCATCCACTCCAACAACATGACAAACCTAGCTAATTCATACAGAAGCGAGCTTGCCCGTATTTACTTACGCATATTTCACTGACAGTATACCTTCAATAAATTGGATGAAATAATGTGTGAATGTTCCCACAGAGCAACCGCGTCCCATGCAGAGGAGCACGCTTCAATCCGTACCATCCGTCAAGCACTATGCATCTATAGCAATCGCGAAATTTCTATAGCTTACCGCAAAACTTTAGGCGAACGGCGCAAGCTAGGCTTTTGGGATGCGCAACAAAAGTGTTGAGAGACTCACGCGCTCTAAATAAACACACACGTATTATAGGCTACCCATTAAACATACATGTAGGCTAGATCTACATGTAGCCTGATGTAGGCCTATACGCGCGTATAGCACCTATAGGCCTACATGTAGATACATGTATATTAAAAAATACGGTACACATATGTTTTGGCCGTTTTTCTTTTAGTCTTCTGTTAGATGCAGTAGGTTATATATATATAGGCCTATAATTATATTATTTATATATATAATTATCTATATATATAATTATATATATATAATGGGACGCAGAATAAAGACGGGGAAGTAGCCTAAGACAAGTGTGAACTCGAAGTCAGCATGTTCCACACATGAAGACGTCGAGGCTTTGAGCAAATGCAATGTCTATAGTGCAACAGGTGTTATATTAATTTTTTTATAATAGGGCCATACATTTTATTATTATGCCATGCTGGCTTCTCTTTTTTTGCACATGTGTGCAATGTAGGCCAAAATACTCTATCTATGTCTGTCTGTCTCTCTCTATACATATACATGTACGTATTATATAAATAGAGAAAGAGATACAGACAGATAGACAGAGACAGAGACATAGATAGAGACAGAGACAGAAAGCGTGTTGTCTGTTTTCGTTCATTCACGTTGAAACGAGGTTCGACAGAAACGACCCTGTTTGTAGATCTAAGGCTTCTAAGGCTTATCCTACTATGCTGTTAAATCGTAATCAGATACATGTAATTATATATAGACAAGTTGTGCGATAATCGATTGCTTTATATAGCCTGCCAGCATTTAAAGGATCCGCTATACGCAGTCTTCTTCTTCAACGTGCATGGTGGGCTGACTGACTCTATTCAATCCGTCTTTGAGTTGCACGCGTTAAACTATACGAAGCACTTTGAGGTCTACATATATACTTGGCAAGGTAAGTAGACTAGCCTACGTGATTAATGAATTTATCGTGCGGTGACTTTAATTATTGTTTCCCTCTTTTGCTTTGTCATTATGATCGGGACAGCTTAGATGAATTAATTTATAATTACTCATGACATAAAACAAAGAATAGTCTGTCATGCTTGGTCAGCATGACGATGCATTTCTGAGTGATGGATGACATTGGATGTACATTATAATACACATCTATTATTATAATTAATTATCAGTGCATTTGTTAATTAAGCACGACGCTCTAATTACAAAACAACAATCGATAGCACTATACGCAATAATGTAGCTTACGTGAAGGTCTTGCTCATTAATAATTATTGTCGCCAATGTATTGTTTCATGTATATCCTACAAACCATGTTCAAACCATGCAACACACTCCCTCCAATAATAAGTTCCGAAAGGCATTCAAGCCATGTCATAATTATGTCGGTGCATAACCGTCCTGATATATTTATATAATAGGCTATATTGGGAGTGAAAAACTTGTTCAGGGTCTTTACGCGGCGGCTTGAGGTGGATTCGAACCCGCAACCTTCCGGCTCCATGGCACAAAAATACCCCTACACTAACGCACCCCACACTTATGGTAATAACAGAGTAGCTACAGCCATGTTAGCTCTACGCACGAAAAATGCAAAAAATGTGCAACCTATGGACCACAATAAATGATGACATATCCTTGAATTTAATTTGCCGGGTTAATACGGCAACACAAAATAACGAAAGAACCAATAATATTATGGGGAAAATATCAAAGTGTCCTATAATAAGTTCAGCTGCACTCTGCGTTATCGTGGTGTAATTACATTATACGACGTGCATATTACACAGCATAATGGGCAAAAACCACACGAACAGCCATGCACATTGCACAATAGCTATTCCATGCGTATGATTAGGTATACGTATAAATAAGTGTGTCATCCAACTATGCGTTCGCTCTCTATTCATAGAGGCATTGGCCGTGGCTACCGTGGTCTTCTAATTGAAGTCAGCATTAACATTTTTGACAGCTGCCGATCACCGTATAAACAGCCTCAGCCAGAGCGCACTTATTTCCGCATCTCTATTATTATATCGACATTTTCATCATCAGCAGCAGCAGCAGCCAGAGCCGCCGCCGACCAGACACGGAGATGATGCGACGGTTTCTGGACTCGTTTCGGTCGGATGCGAATAGCGATGAGAGCCACTCCCACGTGCACGTGAATGGCTATTCCCACGAGGACCAGAAGAACAACAGCATTGCAGGGGAGGCACTGCTCTCACCCACCGGTCTAACGGTCCATCATCACACGGTGAAGATCAACAACGGCGTTGATCCGGTGCCTTCTCCTTATTTGTCGCCCCGTCATTCAAAGAAGAAACAGCTGCAGCGGTTGCAGAAGCTGGATTGCATCTCCGCAGATCTGCCGCCAATGATGAAGATGACGGAGGAAGAGAAGACAGAACCGACGAAAGGTGACGTCTGTCTTAGAGAAGATGGACCTCTCTACACCTTACAGGTAATGATGACTCTTGTGCCAATCTGCATCGGTTAGAATTAACCGTTAGATCTAGTAATTAATCATTGTCTCATTGATACCATTCGTATAACATTCTGCCAGGACACCACTAATTAATTGTAGGCTAATTGCATTTGCGATTTTGTGTGTGCAATTATTGTGACACTGAATTCTATGGCACCGTCTCTTGAGCAACTATAGGCCTAGTCTATATAGACCTCTAATTTTCCTAACCTTTAAGCCTACTTTCAATGTAGAATTGGTTTTAGTTTCTTTTCAATTTTAGTCTAGCCTACTGAGAGGTCGAGACAGGTTCGTTTTTTACTCCCAATTTTGCTAAAGAATTCATTTATTGTCTAAACTTTATATAGGATATACTCATTGTTTTTCTTGTTCGCTTATTTGTGCATATATTTAATCAATTTAAACTAAAGGGTGTAATTATTGGCAATTGAGTTAATATTGGGTTACCGACACATCACCCGTGTGGTCCACTTTCGTTGGTGACATCACTCACAAATAAAAACAAATTCAAAGGCCAAGCTAATGAAGTAGCCTATACAAGAAAGAATACGTAGGCCTAAATGCGTCATTACTGATTGCAAATCTGTCGACTCAATCATTTATGTATATATATATATATGAAAAATAATAATTGCCTTCACAAAGAGTCGTTGTATGTAGGGCCATAACTTGTCCAGAATGACAGATGACGTTCCTATTTCTAACCTCAGTCCCAGACCCTTAAGTAATAGGACTTCCCTGGGGAGAGAGAGATAAAACGGGATCTGAAGAATGGGATGAGAGGCTCTTCAACTGCATGGCGCTGTTCAAAACAAGTACTAACGCGCTTTGCCCTTTACAGCCCACTATACCATGCAGGGTTTAGGATAAGTGCAGATCTTGGGTGTTGCCCGTCTGTACGGTCGTTGGACCTTGAAGCAAATCGGATGTGATTTTCTTTTGACAAAATAATTCTATTGATGACATAAGAGATTCTTATCATCATGAATGATTTCCGAATGCTTGCATCATCGCAAAGGCAAGTTGTGACGACAGACTTACTTATCCACACAACCAAATTGGTGACGCAGTTGTGACGCAAATAGTACACCATGTAGGCGTATACTTTATATATGCATATTACATACACACATATATGCATAATTGCATATGCAATGCATATAATATACGAAGAAGCGTCGACTGCATTTTGGAAGACATCAAAGCAAAACAACAATCGCGTTCGCGGAAAACGTATAGGCCTATGCCCTATATTTTGAAACAGCAAACTATTTTCTTGGAAATAATTATAGGCAATTAGTGAAGAAAAATTTCTACTTGAAAAATTGGAGAGGCAACTGACATACATGTAGAACGATGTAAAACGTTGAGAATTTCACTGAGACTTCGTTCTATATTATCTGAATCAGTATCCTCTATCCTACTGAATTAATTACTAAACTATAAATAAAATAATGGCAACTCAGTTCAACTCTTCTTCAAAGCATTGGCACAACACACACACACACGCACACGCCCACGCAGCTGCCTTTTGAAAAACTCATTTATATTTATATATAGCGACCTAGGCCTATATTATAGGTCGCTTCCAATAGTACTTTTTGACAGCCATAGATTTTCATTAAGCAACAAAGGTTGTAGATCGGTCTCCTACATTCATCTATATTTTCAGTTGTGCTGCCAACATCAAATCAGGTCAGTGATGCTAAGTGTTCCACGCCATAAATTGGTTCATTTGCGATTAGTAATTAGGTTGACATTTTGGCCATTTTGCAGAAACGCAAAGCGAATCAGATCAGTAGCCTAACCACAAAAATTGACTGTCATATAGAGCACACAATGTCAAATCATCATTTGCAGCGCGAGCGCTTTGGTAGACATAATCAACATGACCAATAGGAGAGCTTTACCCACGGTGTGAGGTTACTCGAGGAGACCATGCATGGAGCTATACTATATAGGCCTACTAGCAGTCCATAAAAACTCATCGATCTTTACACGGTTAACCCGCGGTCATATTTCATTAAAATTACTGAAACTCCGTTTACCAGCGTTGGTAGCATCCGGACATTGTCGCTGTACAAAATTGACACAGAATCAGGCCATTTTACAGACACTATCTCGCATAAAAACATAAATCATCACATTTCTACACTGAAGTTGCTATTACCAATTGAACTTTGATGACGACCTGGGTTGGATATCCAGTCGTTTTAAGGCACTCTCGTCAATAAAATCAGAACCATGATTAGACCTATGTTAGTAGGATGATCTCTACTAGCCTATACCAATAGAGAACTGGTTTTAAAGCAGCACCGTACCACGCAGTATTCGCTCCGAAAGAATACACGATTCATAAGAATTGCAAAATATAGTTCTGCCTTGTCCAGGAACGGCTAATCCTGCTGCTGATGGTTTGTTTGGTGTGTGCCAACAAGGTTTGAATGCCAAAGATCGGGGCGGCGGTTGCGGTTGCGGTGGTGGTGGTGGTGGTGGTGGTGGTGGTAGTAGTAGTAGTAGTAGTAGTAGTAGTAGTAGTAGTAGTAGTAGTAGTATGTAGCCTAACTTTAAACATTAGCCAATTTTCATTGGATGACCAACAATTCGGAGAGGAACCCATTTGCGTCAGACTCTGTAGATCTCATGTGGACATTGCTATTTTGCTTTCGGATTGTCACCATAGCAACCGACCGGCTATTTGCACTTTAGCGAAGAGCTGGACCTATATTTGTTATCAAGTGTCCATTGTAACAAAGGAAATGGTAAACGTCAGCTCAAGCTTTCCAGGGGAAAGTAATGGGAACGTACCGTACGGTGATGGCTGTGAAGGTTTCACGTGTTGCTATGCTGTGCAAATAAAATCCGCACAGACGATAAGCTTTCGAGCTCGATGGTTTTTTTAAACCTAGAACTGTTAAATTAATGTAACCTCATCTTCTGATATGTACGGTAGATCTACTCATGAATCTTCTGTTCTAAGAAGCTAAACGATATTCCTGCACTCGGCTATAACCGTCGTTTACTGTTATGTCGTCAACCGTGGTTAAAATGTATGTCTATCACAAACTCTCGACTAGATGATAGCCCAAACCGTTTGATTGGTTTGTTGGTTGATTGATTGATTGATTGATTGTTCTTCTGAACAATTTCGAGAATTATTTTGCTTTCCTTTCATTGTTCGATTGCTCGTCTGACATTAAATCATTTGATGGTTTTTACAGCTTGCTACCAATGGAAGATTCCTTGAGTTGGAACGTCGTATTCAGAATGATCGATCCGAATTATTAGTTCGAGATAAAGGAGGAAAGGGATTGGTTCACTACGCTGTCCTATCTGGACACATTCAAACACTTGACTTCCTACTGTCTCACGGAGCAGGTGCGCTATTCGTTACTTTTAAACTATGAGTGCACTCGTGTTAAGTTATTGTGGAACATCAGCGTAGGGTTTCACCTCATGGTGTGCCAAATTTTACAGCCATGCCTGCCTGACAAGGTTATGGAAAATGTGTATCCATCAGAAACCTGCAGTGTTGACCTCTGCGTACTTATCGAACTTCACTTTACGTTTCTCACTGCTCCGTTGGCTTCAATTTACGTTACCAGACCATAAATAATAGTAGTCAAATACTACCGGACCTGAATCGGTTAAGTATTTTTACTAACTAGTAATTAATTAGTAATTAGTTAATTATTATTAATAATTAGTTAAGGTAACTAATTAAGGTAATTAGGTCAAATTAATTAGGGTAATTAGCCTATTATAATAATTAGGTCATATTAATTAGTAGTTATATTAATTAGTATATTAATTAGGTAATATTAATTAGGTAATTATGTTAATTAGTGTAATTAGTTAACCCTAATTAGCAGCGCTACAGGGCCGCCCCTCCCCGCCCCCGCCCCCGCCCCCGCCCCGCCCCCGCGGGGTCCGCAAGCGCGGGACCCGGGAGCGCGGGAACCGGAAACGCGGGACCCGGAAGCGCGGGACCCGGGAAGCGCGGGAACCGGAAGTGCGGAACCGGAAGTGCGGGAACCGGAAGTGCGGAACCGGAAGTGCGGGAACCGGAAGTGCGGAACCGGAAGTGCGGAACCGGAAGTGCGGAACCGGAAATGCGGCGACCAATCAGAGAGCGAGATCCGTGCTAGCCCAGGAGGCGACGACCAATCAGAGAGCGAGAACCTTGCTAGCCCAGGAAGCGGCGACCAATCAGAGAGCGAGAACCTTACTAGCCCAGAAAGCGGCAACCAACCAGAGAGCGAGAAACTTGATAGGCCAGGAACCTATGTCAAATAGGCGAGCGACAATGCTAGTAGGAAATTAAAATAAGTATGAAAGAACAAACACAGTAGGTTGACAATTTTGTCTTCAAACACAATTTTTTTTCTTCAATAATTTCACAACACTTCACAAAATTATGCAATAACTTTTACAATGTTCAATGTCTTTTCAAGAATTCAGAATGTTCAATGTCTTTTCGAGAATTCAGAATGTTCCTTACAAAGTATTTACAGGAATATTTACATGTCCATACGACAAAGATTCAGACGAATTTAGCAAGTATCGCTTATCATCATATGGCGAAAGCGCCGCCTTCCTTAACTCTACAGTGTGCAGCTCGTGCTTTGTGCTTCGTATAGCACAGAATTTGGAACTTGTTGGCTTCTCATTCAATATACATGCGCGGTATTCAGCATGTCTAATGTTCTTTTTTACAAATCCACGCTGAATGCCCTTTGCAGTTTTCTTCTCCTTATTATTGGGTAAAAGTAAACTATACATTTTAGCCCGCAACCCACAAAATTCCAAGACTGCCTCGCCATTACACTCGTCTTTAAATTTTCCAATTACCTTTGCGTTGGTGCGGCTGTGAAGGAAGTGCCCACAGGGGTAATCGGAAGTATCGTACTCGGGCAAATGTTGCTGCATGTCTTTGTACACGTCGTCTGTTTGTATGTGATAGCATAGACTGTCCGTGTCCGTAAAGAGGAGCTTGCAAGCCTTTCCGTAAAGGGGAATTATATGCTCGTAGTGGAATTCATACATTTTTAATTTTGATATGTCCAAAATGCACATGCCTGCATAGAGCGGTTTGTTCAAAAAGACGTTTGAATTTGTTAATTTTATTACAGTCAAATCTTCGTTTATTATAGTATACGACTCGAAATTTGGTCGGGCCACAAATCTTTTCGCGCGCTTTCCACTCATTACAAGCTTGACGTTAACATGTTTTCTGTTATTTTGCATTGTTTTGCCGTAAATAGAGTTATTCATCAATTTGAAGAGGTCTTTTTCAAAGGAGGATTTGGCCACCTGCCGTTTGGACGTGTTGAAGTCGATGTATGGTTTCAACCATCGACTCTGACGAAACTCAAGAATTTTGTTAATTTTGGTCAATTTCATGCCCATTTTCAGATAGAATTGTAAATTTCGGTAATGTACAACGTATTGGGTCTTTGGCATCAGGTTGGGCACCAACTTTTCAACCCCAGCACCAATTTTGCCCGAAATTTTCTGCGAAACGGACTTTGCGTAAGGAGATATCATCTCCGGTCGTATGTGCAGTGTCTCGGGAGCAAGAGGGTAGTCGTTGTGTGCGTCGTGGAGATGTGAAGGGTACTCCAAGTCCACATCCAACAAATAGCCCATGTCATCGTCAGTATTTTTAGTGTCCAAGTCGAAATTCTCAATTTCGTCCGTCTCTAAGAATCTAGATTTGCCGGTCGGGAGCGGTTCGGACATTGCATATCCGTACAAGTTGTTACAGTCCAAATACATTATGTAGCTATTTGGAATGTCAGGATTGTATCCTTGTGCGAGATACGGGTTATTGGACTTTGCGTATCGATTTGAAATCATCGATACGCCGCCTCTCATCCCCCGCTCCACAAAAAGATAAATGTCTGGATCTGTTATGAGTTCCAATTCAACATTGGTCATGCGTAAACATGCGTCGAAGCTGAGTCCTGGGCTGCTGTAATAGTGTAGAGGATCTAATTTGTAAAAGTCCAGAGACATGGCACGAAACGATTCAAATACGTCGGCAAGTAATACTACGTCTGTCTGCAAGTACAAGTCATGATAGTCTTGGAGCGTCAGCATGTTAAAAGTCTGCCAAATATTTTGTGCATAGTCGTAGTCGTCTTGGGAAATGTCCTCGTCCGTCAATTTACTGTAGAAGCAGCCTTTGGGTGGCAGAGTCCTTTCGGTCATTCTGCCGGCCGACGTCATATATTCGTAGGGAAATACTCCCTTACGCAAAAGCAATTTGTAATCGTTCGGAAAAAGTCGCCGCAAATGGTTGAATTTGGAGTCGTCCTCTTTTGCCAAATTCTTCACCAACACGTCCAAACCGCAGTTTAGAAATTGAAGGGAATCCAAAAATCTGATATTATTAACTTCAAAAGACAAGTATTTCTCCATATTTGTGGCGATGACTTTAATTTCTTGGCTTGCAAACTCCTTTGTCATATGCTTGAGTATGAGATGGGAGTCGTAACCCTTAAGGTTGTGGAACACGACTGGAAGAAGGTAATTTGCAGTTTTGCCTTTCTTAGATTTTGTAGGCTTGCGAAACTTCATCTTTAGGTTGCAGGGAGAACAGAGTGCAGAAACAAAGTTACCAGTCATGTGACAGTGGTGTCGAACTTTGTTTTGTGATGTTAAAGGTGTAGAGCAAGACGGACATGCATTACAAGAATCAAAGTCTAATCTTTGTTGCTGCGTAAGAGGCTTCATGGGCATGTTTGTTGCGAGAATTTTATTGATTCGGGCCTGCTCAGATTTTACGTGCGAAAAGAAGTGTGACATGACGTCAGGGCCCGAATAGACGTAAGGCTTGTTGTTGTTCAAGTGCGGAAAAGATGAAACGGTAAAGCTGCAGAACCCGCTAGGGGTATGCGTATCGAGAATTTTGGTTGCATTGTCGTTGGAAGTAGTGTCTTTTGGTTCCAAAAACGATTCAAAGTCACAATACAGGACGTACGGCAGTGGCATTTCGTTTTGTGTATTTGAAAATTGTAACGTAGAATTTTCGGGGGTAGGGTAACGCACGGACTGAAGTCCGTGTTTACCACATACCTCCATATGTGCGTGTTTGACAGCAGCAGTTGTAAAGCAGCATAGGCAGTACGGACATGGAAAACTTCTGTGGTCATATGAATTTCTATTGTTCAAGAGAGCAGAAAGGTTGCGCACAGTGATGTAGTGGCGCTTGTCACCAGCATCAAGAAGCAGCAGATTTGCAACGTGTTTTCTACCCCTGTGAGCACTGGCATAGAGAGGGGTAAACGTTTTGTCATCTGGATTTGAGTACATGACATTGATGCTATAGTCAGGATTCAGCCCCTCAAAAAGCGGTATTTGTTCGATTGTCATGGGGAATTTAAGGCCTCTAGTGAAAAGCTCCTTAACATATGCCTTGTATTTGTTGACTCGACAGGCATTATCTTTTTCATGATGGGAAACTGCAAGCACGCTGTAAAGAAAGCAAAATTCGTCTTCGTTTTGAATATTCAGAGTAGCTCGCTTATTTGCAATGTATTGCGGCGTGGGGATATAGCTGCTCGCGCCTACAGGGTCGAATACTGCATTACAAATTTTAAAGTCCACCACACCATTTACCGTCCAACCGGAACTTTGACTTGTAAAGGTGTCGACAAGTTCGTCGATTCGATGTATGGCATCTTGTAGTTGGTCAGGTATTTGAGACGGATGTGTGAGTGTTGCCGGCACGGACTTGAAGTAGCCGACCGTCTGTGCTTCCCCGTCTGGCGTGATTCGCTTGAAGTCCACATCGACAGCCACGTACCATTTCACCGGCCTAAAGAAAAGCATAAAAATTTGTGAGTATAACACGCACTCGCATATACCACGCACGCTGCAAAATGTCCAAGTCAGAATGCCATAGTGAAAATGTACAAACACAAATTTGTACAAAAATTCTAAGCACATAAAAATTTGTCTAAGTCCAAACAAAATGCAGAATTTTCTAAGTTCAAACAATGTGCAAGAGCAAAATTTGTATATACTGCAACGTTTGTACTTACCCTTCATCTCTGAATGTGTCTTCCAGTGTGGCGACGAGGCGTGACGATTCCGTCAGCAGCATGTTATGGACGTCGGTTGTCTGCGGCGCTGGAATCGACACGTCTATGAACGTATTTTGAGTTGAAGTGCGAACGGCCGGGTTGGTTTGCTTCTTGAAGCACGTGACACAGAGGGCTTGTCCGGTCCTGAAGAAGCGCGAAGGCCGGCGGTTCTTGCATTGAGGACACTCTCGCCTCAGCAAGCAGACTTCGCACAGGCCGTTCGTCAAGTTGGTTGCTTTGTACGATCGACAGGAGTCGCATCGACCTATAGGACATCAATAAATTACAAAGGGCATTAAAGAATGCAACATATTCTCCAAAAAAAAAAAAAAAAAAAAAAAAAAAATCAAATCCTGTTAAAGTTCACATACTGTATATAGAAAACGTAGAGTTGAAAGTTTGTAAAGTGCGCATGCGCAGCAGGCGCCATGTAAAAGAAGTAAAGGCACCAAGTTTGTAGGAACTTACTTGACGGACCGGGGTCTGCCTCGTCGACTCCGCTGGAGCCGGCCGCCGCCGCCGCCGCCGCCTGGCCAGGGCGCCCTTCTCCCGAGTCGTCAGCTTCCAAATTGGTGCGCTTTGCTGCACGGTCGGTGTCTGCATCTGCCTTTCGTTTCAGTCCTACAACACACATTATTCTCCAAAATTATTTGACTTGAATAAGCTGTTAGAAAATTATTTTAAACAAAATTTATAAGTTACAAATATTTTTATATATTTATTTTTTAAAAGTTTGCAATTTAAAATAGCCGAAGTAAAAACTTACTCATTTCTCGAATTCTCGCCTTCAGTTGCGCTTCTTCCTTGAGCAATTGTTCGAGGTCTGCATCGAACTTGTTTGCTAAAAATAGAAATACATAGGGTTTGAGAGTTGTGAAAATACATGGTGCCTAAGACAGTATACAAAGAATAAGAAATTTATTTACCCATTTTTGATGTAGAAAGTTGTGCTGTGCTTTAGGCCGTTCAATCAAAGTTTTTACCATGCGCCAGAATTGCCTTTCTATATCTACTTAATTTTTACACTAATTAATTTTTTCGCTAATTAATTTTTTCGCTAATTAATTTTTGTACTGACATCCACCAACGCACACTACTTTTTCAAAAAATTGTTAAAGTCAATTTCAAATGTTCTGTAGATGCTTCTTGGAGTCAAATGCTGCTGTGTTTCGAACGCTGAGCGCGCCTACTAGTTATAGACGTGGAACTACTTTTTGTAGTTTCCTCCGCGAAAGTAGTTCCACGTAGTAACAATGTTTGCGCGGAAGGATATGGCTGTGGTTGTGATGCGGTTCATGTAATACAGAGAAAGTGTGTATCCCTCCGCCTCTGGGTTCTGTGCCAGTGCCAGGCCCAAGCCTGGATAAAAAAGGTGGGTGCCACTAATAATTCTTGGTACTACACAGTGAGACTAAAATACAATTATTCGCCTTTGCATGTGTGTGTGTGTGTGTGTGTGTGTGTGTGTGTGTGTGTGTGTGTGTGTGTGTGTGTGTGTGTGTGTGTGTGTGTGTGTGTGTGTGTGTGTGTGTGTGTGTAACACAAATAAGTCTAAAAGCATGTAAGTGTAAAAATAACTTACGTGATGACGTAGCCTGTGTTGGATCTGAATTCGTCGCTTCCGTCGCTGGAGCCTCTCGCTGTTCATCATTGTCATGATCTGCAAGAGATAAATGTATTCACAATGTCTTCACAATGTATTTGCAATGTATTTGCAATGTATTTGCAATGTATTTGCAATGTAAAAATAGTTTCTATGTACAGATATAAATTTGAATTCTAAGGAAATTCGTTCGCTTAAGCATAATTTCGCTGTGACACTCATGTAGGCCTAATAATAATAATATTTTGAGAATGCACAGTCTGAACCCTCACGAAAGTTTCTCTAAGTGCCAGACCCAAGCTTGGATAAAGAATGTGGGCAACACTAAAAAGACTTGTTACAGCAATGCTAAGAATATAATTTGCAGAAATTTATTTTGTTCGCAGCTTCTGTACATTAGTTGCTCAGAGCTTGCTAGCATTACTTTTTCCAGCGCAAGTCCCAAGACTTTAAAAATTAATAGTACAACATTAAGATGTAGTTTACAGCATTGCAGCCCAAAACCAGAAATTTAGAAAATAGATACAGCATTAAAATAGTTTGCTGATATTTCTACCTGAATTCATCGTTGTGTTCGCCGCTCGTAGATGCCGCCACTGCAGATGACCACCGCTCGTAGAAGTTCGTTGATGAACGAAAGATTTGTAGAAGTTCGCCGATGTGTGTAGCTCGTCCGCGGATGTAGATATCGGATGCGTTCATATCTAAGCATTAGCTGATTGCCCATTTTATAATCATTTTGGTGCATTGTTTGTAAGGGACAGGTGCTGGAAGGGTTGGATGATATCAGCTGCTTAGTAAGCATCGACAACAAGTTGGGCTAGTTGCTGCTGTCAGACGTTTAGCAGCGCCAGGTGCTGCATGCGGTGGGGGTGGTGGTGGGTGTGGAATGCTGAGGTCATCTCCTTAGTAAGCGTCAGCTGCAAGACAGGGTGGTTGCTGTTGTGGGTGGGGGTGAGATGCTGATGTCATACGATTAGTAAGCACCATCCACTGTATCAAGGCGTGGATGATGACAGCTGGTTATGCGATGCGATGCATGTCTGGACATGTCGGAGTGTTTGCTGATGTCATGCGGGTAGAAGGCTTCAGCTGTAGCATGCGGTGGGGGTGGTGGTGGGTGTGAAATGCTGATGTCAGATTCTTAGAAGTCGTCAGGGGCTGGCCGGTGCTGGTGCTGATGTCATGCGCGCCAGGTGCTGGACGGCATACGCTGATGTCAGATTCTTAGCAGCTGTCGGATGCTGTAGCAAGGGATGGATGATATCATCCGCTTAGTAAGTTCCAGATGCTGGCAGATGTTAGCCACGGCTGTCAGATTCTTAGCAGTCGACCGGTGTTGGTCACCGTGGTTGCTGGTGGAGTTAAGATGCCACATTCCCAATCTCACTTCCAATACCACATTCACAGTCCGGTTTTCCAGACCTATATTCCCAGTCCCGCTTCCTGTACCGCATTCCCAAGTCCGCTTCCGGCTCCGGATTCCCGGTTCCGGCACTTCTGGTTCCGCACTTCCGGTTCCCGCGCTTCCGGTTCCCGCACTTCCGGTTCCGCACTTCCGGTTCCCGCGCTTCCGGACCCCGCGCTTGCGGACCCCGCGGGGGCGGGGCGGGGGAGGGGGCGGGGAGGGGCGGCCCTGTAGCGCTGCTAATTAGGGTTAACTAATTACACTAATTAACATAATTACCTAATTAATATTACCTAATTAATATACTAATTAATATAACTACTAATTAATATGACCTAATTATTATAATAGGCTAATTACCCTAATTAATTTGACCTAATTACCTTAATTAGTTACCTTAACTAATTATTAATAATAATTAACTAATTACTAATTAATTACTAGTTAGTAAAAATACTTAACCGATTCAGGTCCGGTAGTATTTGACTACTAATAATAAATATAGTTACTGTAGGGCTACATTACATCCATCACATGACCTTCCTTCGTCTCTCACTCCGCTCACTACCTCATCTTATATCTGAAGGTTGATCGCAGACAATCCTACCGTATACCATGAGCTACTTAGTTTCACTCATCATCACAGCTATAACGCGTGGAAAGAGCAGTGTTATGGACACTGGCCATGGTGAGAATTGCCGGGAGGGTTGGGGTTTAAACCCCAATCTTTCTTAGAGCCCCATAGTAAAGTCTGTTTTTCACACCACAACTCCAAGTGGACCATAGTTTAGCCCCAGTTATTTTTTCACAATTCTCACACTTATGAAGAAGTACGAAGAGGAAAGAGGAGGAGCAAAAAGAGCAGGACTAGGAGGAGGAGCAGGAGCATGTTGAACAAAGTGACTGGACCGTAAACAACACTGACGGAGAGAGATAAAACAGCTGACATGATCTACATGTAAGTGAATTGTTGATATGTGATATGACTTTATAGCCATAACTCGCACATTTTCAGACCCTACTTTCAGATAATAATAATTTCTTCTTTGTTGCAACTGTGTTTGTTAGATATAAATACGCAAGATTTTGATGGCAATACACCTTTGCACACGGCTGTCGAGGCAAATCAGAAGATGAGTTTGGAATTCCTTCTTGTGCATGAAGCAAACCCAACCATCCAGAACCAACGTCACATTGCACCCATCCACCTAGCGGTCGAACTCAACAACACCGACATGCTGGAGGTGAATATAGGCAGGGATATTTCGTCTGTCCATTATGTCCATTAATGCCGTGTGTGCAATGTGCATGCACTGCTAGTATTTAGCCTATGTTTTCCTATATGCAACTGATGAAGTGTCTGGATTTTGAAGTCTGTTGTGGAATAAATTCAGACGTTTGTCAAGAAAAGTCTTTAAAAGTTACCATTCGGTCCATAAGCGGAAAGAATGTTAAAATAAGTTTTGCTTAACTTTTAGATATATCTTCCTAGTCTATCTCTGCGTGTAAAATCCTACCATTTTATGTCTTAGTTCTACCTCCTTTTGTTTTCCTATGTACATGTACGAATTTTACATGCTTAGTCGTCTGACTATATATAGGCTACGTGTTTGCATTCGGTTTCGCCACTCTTAAATTGTTTCAATTCTAAATAACGTTGTGATTGCGAGAAATATAGTTATATACACATTGCACAAGACAAACATGGTGGTCACTTACCATTACTTTCAAAAGCAGAACTTACCAGACAACACGATGCTATTATAGTCGTGTATACAAGTGAATCTTAGTGAGGCATTTAAGAACGGTGTGAATTTAAGATCCTGCAGTGTGTTGAAATATCGATTGTTGACTGCTGCATACCTATTTTGATGATGAGAGTTTCGGAACCTGTTATCTGTCGCATGGGTGTCTAGGTGCAAAAGAGGTATACAAATCAATGTGAATAAATGAAATTATCCTTGATTGTCTCAAAAAATATGTTGTAATTAAGTAATAATATTGGCATTGATAGACAATGTTGAAACACGAGTCTGTTGATCCGAATCTTCCCGGTGAAAATGGAGCGACACCTCTGCACTTCTCCGCCTGGAAAGACCATCCGGACTGCGCTCGCATTCTGGTCAGAATTAATGAACAGCAACTACTGAGTATATCTATTATCAAGAGTTGAAATTTAGAATAGCTCGGAACAATTTATTTTATGCAAAACAAAACCATATCATGGTAAGGTTTAATTAACGCAATGCAGTTCAGCTTATCTTTAATTTGTCAAGATTAGAATTAGTCAGAGCAATTCAACTCATTTTAGAGAGCCTATATGAAATTATATTATAACAGATCGCGTAAAATAAATGCGATTCGAATAGTGTTCAAGTTTTCTTAAAGTAGATTGATTTCTGTTTTTAGTAGCGCTATAAAATTTGAGCCCTCATGTCTCAGAATTTGAAACATTTTTAACGATAATCGGTTCACATTTCAATCAGCATAGTCTGCAGTAAGCCTTGCCCTAATGGTTTCGTTCGCATTTCGGAAATACAATAATTTAGATGGAATCTCAAATTTAAAAACAACTGTGTTAAGGGTGATAGGCCAGTGAAATAATAACGGGAACGAGAGTTACAATGGTGTTATTTTACTAATTAGTGTCTATCTGCAACTTCAGTAACACCGATGTCTAAAGCACAATGTGTCTTGCGCATCAAATCCAGGTCGGAAGCAGGTCAATATCCAGAACATTAGTTCTCCAGTAGATATAGCATAGCCTATGATTCAAAAGCATAAAAATATCATTTTCAAGTGGAGAAAGAATAGACAGAAGCGACTAAGCAGAACGAAGTCGAACATACATTATGTAGGCCTATGCCATGGACGCCAGATGAGCAGACAACTCGTGGAAACGTTTTCACCGTGGAGTCAGTTTATACAGCGCCACAATAATAATGATGCTATGCGTTTCTTTTCTGTTTCTGCAGCTGAAGCATAACGCCAAGCCGTGCGTCACCGGTGACTATGGTCTGACTCCGATGCATCTCGCGGCACAGAACTCGTCATCCGCAACTCTAGAAGTTTTCATTGAATTTGGTCAGATTTCTTTCCGCACCACGATCATCGTACCCAGGGCCTTTTTAGCGTGCAGTTGTACACAAAATGCAGGGCTGTTTTAAAGGAGTTTTTAGAGCTGCACAATCCTGACCATCGTACGTACAGGAACGGAATAAACAGCAGCATAAAGTACCAAGTCACTTTCTGCATGAACATAATTATCATTCAAAATCAAGGCATAGGGCCTACTGCTCAGTGCACATAGCGAAAACGAGGTGACCTTGGTGAGTGAGTGAGCACTGAGCACACACACACACATGCCGACGTTGGGACATTTGTTTTAGCTTCGTTAAATAGAACTGAATACAACTTTTGCATCTGCATTATATTGAATGTCTCATATATAATTATAGCCACAACAGTTTCTAAATCTCTTCAGACAGATATCGATTATTTATTTTTCCTCAGCATTTTACAACAAACCAACAGCGGTAGATCTAAATCCGCCAATAGACCTATAAGAATTATGTTGCCGATTCATCTCTCTATATCTAGTGTGTCTAGGTGTGTGGATTGTGGCTGCTAATAGTGGGAATGCCAAAGCACCTGTTTAACTTGTTGATTTCTATGACAGCGGAAAAGAATGGCTGGGGTGCGAGATCTGAACTTCTGGCCAAAGTGAACGAAGAACGAAATATTCCGCTTCATGCAGCAATCAGCAGCGGAAACGTGAAGGTAACATCTTACCTTACATTAACTTTTCGATATAGGCCTACTACACGCTTTTACGTAGACATGGCGTATAGGCCTAAGCCCTACATTACGTTATACCGGTGTAAAGTTTTAAAATTACCCCCTCCTAAACATTACCCCCTGCAAACTGTAAATTGCATATCAATCATCGCATTTATTGCACAAAAAATATCAGAAAATCATACCGCTTCTTGTTTTGGTCTCACGATTTTCACCGTCATCCCACTTCGTAGTTTGTTTTCAATATTCATCTGTAACTAAAATACTAATCGCCGCAGAAGTTACAATGGAGAAATGGCTTCGAGGCTATCATTTTTTTCGGATGACAAAATTGATAACATACCACGAAGTAGGATGAGGGATGAAAATCCTCAGACCAAAACAAGAAGCGGGATGATTTTTCTGATTTTTTAGTTCAACAACTGCGATGATCGATGAAAATCTAGTGTCCGTGGGTAATCTGAAACCGGTTTCAAGTTACCTGGGGGTAATGTTTAGGAGGGGGGTAATCTGAAACCTTCACACCGGAACATTCTTTACCTTACTATCAGGGGTAAGCTACATTACCACATCGTTGCGCATGAGCTTAATCTTTTACATATTGCCTTACTGCATAATTATATCTACCCTAGCATGTCGTTTATCATCTTACCTTAAGGCTTAAACTCTTGTCTTGTACCGTTGCCTTCACTTCGTTGCTTGTGCCTGACTTTGAAATATTTGACATCATCGAAATATTAATTATTTTGACGTCATCTTACTAATCTTTAATATTTGTCTCACTCTGTCTAGCATCAACTACACAACGTATAGGCTATTTATCTTGTCATGCCCTACCAAACTTCACATAGCCGCCTACATAAAAATGTTAAAAGAGATTTCAATAAGTGTAATAAAAAAGAATCCCGAAATGAGAAGGAAAATTGAAATTCCCTAAATTATATATAATCATAAGTTTGGTATGTATAGGCCTGCAATTATTTTGTATAGATCTACAATTAGGCCTACTCGAGCAACTTGAATCAAATACGATTTATCACATATAATTAATTGTCATTATTTCTTGACTATTATAGTAAAACATAAAATCACTTAACCTTTGCCAAATGCATCTTTTAGATAGTCAAAATGTGTTTGATAGCTGGAGCACAGATCGACGCAAAACAGGTAATGCATATACATATACAATTATACATGCATATTATATATGTATATACAGTATGGATATTTACCGTACATATAAAAAGATGACCTTTATATATGCGTATAAACGCCGTATACATAGTGCATATAATAATGTCGCAAAGTCGACATGTGCAAGTTATCAAAAACGCGACTGAAGAGCTGTTGTAGGCTATTTGTAACTGCGAGAAGACATTTAGGAGCCTTCGAAGTCAAATGGATAAGAGATGAGAGCTCACAAAGTGACGACTGATTTTCTACATCCGGTTAGATTGCCAAGTTCAAAAGATCTGGCCGAATCGGCGTAAATAAAAGTGACCCGAGGAAGATCAATTGTATATACTGACCAAGTTTGCATCTGGCACTCTAGTTATAATTAGCCTTTTGTGGAAAATTTCGTTCCATTTCTGTAGAAATCGTTCAATTTTCTTGAGTCACTGGGTGGAGTTTACCGTGAAAGTACAGACAAAAATCGGTTTTTCGATTTTTATGGTTGACATTTCCAGTTTGCATGGGATCCGCATCGCAAGCTTCAACCACAACACATAGTTTAGTTTAATGAGAAGTAGTGTCTGATGAACGGCTGATGACTTTCTACATGTATACTATTTGTATGTATTATTATGCATGTATGTGTCGGAACATTTCCGAGTGCTTAATTCCCAAAGCCTTGAACAATATTTGCCAACTTCGTGATTGTAGGCCTACGTGCCTTACGTTAACATCCATTACCTCAGCTTTCTTTACTTCACTTCACATCACTTCACTTTGGTCTCTCTCACTTACCCATTCCTGACTTCACTTAAGTATAAATCTAACCTCGTCTTGTCCTGCGTTACCCTAAGTGCATGATGCCACCTTATGTTAGCTAGCGTTACTTCAGCTTTTCTTATTTGACGTAACTTTGATTTGCCTGATTAATTTTATGGTTTTTCGCTGCAGGAGAATGGTTCCACTCCTGTCCACGTGGCATCGGCGCAGGGCGCTCTCGATATGATCAAACTGATGTTTGATATGCAGCCGAAGAAGAAGATGACCTGTCTGGAAACCAAAGACAAAATGGGATTGACGCCGTTGCACGCGGCTGCAATGCATGATAGGACTCCCACCGTCGAATATCTTCTTGAACAAGTAAAACACATCACATCACCTGCCTCGTTCTTTGAACGATTGTGCGCTTTTTGAATGACTGATTTGCTGTGACTATCTTCCTCCCTCACCTATTCACACACACTCACTTACTCACTCACCCACCCACTGACTCACTCACTCACTCACTCATTCCCTCATTGCAGTAAGCTGCAGCTTATGCTGCCCGTCAAATTATTTTTCTGCAGTATACATTAGACTTGCATCGCATCATACTAGGCTACATAGAATTAGAGCAAAATTGTGTAGCATCATAACATGCCATTATCGTGTGCACCCACACAATACTTTTATTTAAGACCTCACTTCCTATTATAGGGCTACGTAATAAATAGGCTCCTATATTGGATTTGATTGTATTTAAACTCATTGCATTGCATTGAACTAGCCTATACATTACACGTTATAGATTTATAATATTTAATTGTCTTTGATTTATGTCCTTGTACTGAATTTAATTAAATTTCAATGCATTCATTTTGATTAAATACCAACGTAGTTGTGTTTTCGTGCAAAGGGTGCGCAGATAGACAGTAAGGCCCTTGACGGGCAGACGGCATTGTTGCTGGCCGCTTCGAAGAAAGCTTGGTCGTCTACGCTTCTCTTGATCAAGTCAAAAGCAGACGTTACTTTGCGGGACTCAGACCAAAGAAACATCCTTCATCTGATCATACGAGGAGGGGGCCAACCAAACCAGTTCGAAACTACTCTTACAAAACTGGTAAAGTCGTCTATTTGTTCCACATAGGAAATAGCCAACTTATTTTAATTCGTAACTAAGCTTATCACTATACCTGCACAATCATGTTCGTATAAATATATATATACGCCGAGTCGCCGACGATATCCAGCTATTTCTATTCTTAGATTGTTGTCATCTAATACAGCTCTTCAGTTATTTGCTTTTACATCTGTTGCTCAATGGCTAATATAGCAAGCTTCTTATAAAATCTGTATCCTCCTAAACTAATTAACCCATAGGCTACATTTGCAGTGTGTCACATGGATTTGTCTCTTTTCTAATTCAACGAAGATCATCATCATTACACGCTGTCTGTTGTTAGGAGGAGTTGTCGAAGCTACTGAACGAACCGGATCGGTATGGTTGCACTCCGTTGCACTATGCTTCAAAGCAGGGACAACTGTCGACCATTGAGAAGCTCCTTGAGCTGGGCGCTTGTCTCAACGCCAAGAACCACAAGAAACAATCGGCCCTCCACTTCGCTGCCAGGTCTTTTATCTCATACCATCCATTTCTCTAACAGTACAGTTTGCTAGTTACATTCACTGTAAAAGTAAATCGTGATTGTCCACTCTTTTCTGTGCATTGTATGCGGAGGGGTTGGGACTCCATCAGTGTATGAACGGGATAGTTGTAAGTATCGATTAACTTAGGCCTATAAATTATGTCCCACAGACCTAGCCAAATCGGGCCGCGCACTGGTGAATTTTGTAATTTGAAAATTGATTGGTAGCAGCATTATATTATCACAGGACACAGGTAACATCAAGATATTCTCTAACCTCCGATCTGTTCAATTGGACCGTTATTTTCATCCTTTACCTGGTAACCAGTAGGCTAAATGGAGAAACATTCTGCCTAATTTATTGTGGAGATGAGATAATAATTTCATATGATTAGATTAGATCATTGAATGGGTTCCATATATATATATATACTTACTGTGTCCATAGACTTTTGTCGATTCGAAGTTTTTGACTGATTTGATTTGATTACGATAACAGATACGGTCGTTACAACACGTGTCGTCGCCTGATTAACAACGTCTACGAAACGAACATCGTTAACGAAGCCGACTTCAGTGGACAGACGGCGCTTCATGCAGCTGCTGATAATGGACATGTCCAGGTCGTCCAACTATTGCTACAGAGTGGCGCAGGATTATTCAAGTCAGTGCTCCAATATTATATTTACTACGCGTCAATGTCAGGTTTGGTTGGATGAGGTAAAGCTAGGTAAGGGAGTTATCGTTAACGACATTAGCCCTTCATTACTTCAACTCAGCAATCTAAGTTCACTGGAGGGAGACCGAGATGGAATGGGAGTTAAAAAAATAGCAGCAGGGCACAATTAAGTGACACATGCATCAACCGAAGGTTGAAAAAGGAGCATCACAAAGTAATTGAAATCATGAATTTGTTGAGTTCGTCAAAAAACGATCGGAAAGAAGAAATAGATCCAGCGAGAGATCGAACACAATAATTTATGTCATCGATGATTAGTAACTTCTAGAGCGCTGGTATTTTATGCGCAAGGTACCGAAATGAAGCCGAAATCCATGTCAATATAAGACTTGACAATTATTCAAGGATTGTTAATTTAGGGCTTCACAATTTAAGACCTGACAATTTATAACAGCGGGGACCAGCAATTGAAAAAGTGTGTTCCCGAAGCACAAACAGATCACCTTTCACACTGAATCTCACACGGTGCATATCCATGCAACACATCAAAAGTAATCTGTCTAGGTAGCTAACTGGCAAACAAATGCCAGAATGACGTAGGCTGCCAAGTTTACTAAACTAAACTTTCAAACTGAGTGTTAACTCCATAGGCTTCTTGTAGGACCATGTATGTAAAATGAACCTTGACATTTAACTCAGAGGTAGTAGGCCTATTAGTGAAAAGTTCAATACAGTGCTATATAATACTAGCACAGGAAACCACACTCCTAGGTCTTGATCATTATCATTTTTTCAACAAAAAACAAACACGCACACACTCACCTTCACTCACCTACACTTCCCAATCTACATAGAAACACACACCTACACACACCTACACACAATGTATTGATTGTCCTTCGTCTAGGGATGTCCATGGTGACACAGCACTTCATCTGGCTGCAACGAATGGCTACACTCAAACGATGTCAGCCATTCTCAATGTCAACATTCATCTGCTTGATTCCATCAACAAGAACAAGGTTGTAATAAATATCATTGTCTTCTTCTTCATGTACGTGTATCTGTGTATTTTTTCTTCTATCTCTCTTGTTCACTGTATCTGTCTTGGCTTTATCCCTCTGTTTTTCTTTGTATCTGTGTATGAAATTCTCTTTTATTCATTGGCAATTTCATCCTCTTTATTTCTCTCCCTCTCCTTTCTTCTTCTATCCCTGCCTCAATCCTTCCATTAATGTCTTGTTTATTCCATATTTCGTCACGTGTCTTTCTATTCATTTATATATTCTAGCTATCCATCTATCCATCCATCCGTCCGTCTATCTGTCTGTCAGTCTGTCCGTCCGCCCATACATCTATTCATTCATTCAATCATTCATTCATTTATTTATTTATTCATTCATACATCTTTCTTTCTTTCGTGAAGGACGCCTTCATGGCTGCTGACAGTTAAATTCGACTCCAGAAATAACATGTGATCATCCATTCGTTACTCATTGTAAACTTCTTGCATTGTGTCAGTTTGATGCTCTTCCCTCACAGGACACCTGTCTACACCTAGCAACTGTTGCTGGTCACGCGAATGTCGTCACTCGTTTGTTGGACATGGGAGCAAAGATTCTACTCAACAAAGATCTACAGCATTTCCTCGATCTGGGAATTAAGCATGGAAAGAAAGACGTGTGCGTTGCGATCATCTCTCACGACAGGTGTGACTTCATTTTTTATTTACCAAGCGAATTTAAGATTTTCTAGTTCTACTATAACTGCTGGTAGTATGGAATAGCTATCTGCACAAATGAATTATTATAACTTACACTTGTGTCTGGAACATATTTATCATTTGTTAACTTTTAATCTCTGTGGAAATTAAATTCGCTTGTTTTATAGATGGAAAGAAGCCATGGACATGCATTCGACATTGTATGGTTGTCCAATGGTCGGCATGATCCAGTACATGCCCGAAGTGTGTCAGGTAATCCAGTTTCTGTCATAGTCTGCGATAACGATCATGCATTTACGTCTACGAATGTATGTTTGTATGCTAGTATCTAGCCATATTTGTAAAGCGCCTTATAAGAATCTCAGCAGGGCAATTGAAATGGCTATCTTAGAAATCTAAAAGATGGGAGCAGGACAATACCCCCCGGACAAAACCCCCCGGACAAAACCCCCCGGACAAAACCTCCCCGGACAAACCCCCCCGGTATAAACCCCCCGGACAAACCCCCCCACTCACATGCAAACATACATACATACATACATACAACATACATTATACAAATATTCACACAAACATTCATGCATGAATACACACATATTTGACAATTATTTGTTCATCATGTATATAATTCTATTGAAGTTTGCATGTATACATGTATGTATGTATGTATGTATGTATGTATGTATGTATGTATGTATGTATGTATGTATGTATGTATGTATGTATGTATGTATGTATGTATGTATGTATGTATGTATGTATGTATGTATGTATGTATGTATGTATGTATGTATGTATGTATGTATGTATGTATGTATGTATGTATGTATGTATGTATGTATGTATGTATGTATGTATGTATGTATGTATGTATGTATGTATGTATGTATGTATGTATGTATGTATGTATGTATGTATGTATGTATGTATGTATGTGTGTATGTTTGTATGACATGTGTGTATATGTATGTATGTAATGTATATATGTACGTATGTACGCATGTATGTGCGCATGTATATATGCATGTATTATGTGTATACACTGTGTCTCAATAAATCGGGCACCCTTTTTATAATGTGAATAAAACAGGTAAATCTTAATCTGTCGAAAATTGACGTCACAATTACGTCATTTGCATAAGAGAATTCAAATGTTAAATACCGAACACAACTTTTTCCAGCGTGACGCTCCGACGAACCGGTCAAATCAATTTTTCTTATAAGCATATTTAGACCGCTCACTGTCCATCCCTTGTCCGGAAATTTTCTAATAAACTTTTTTGCGCCTAAATGAGTTTTTTTCGTAAGAATGTTCTTACAATTTTGTCTTCTTGGCTGAACGCCATTCTCTAACGATTTTTGTTGACATTTGGTTTCGATATGTAAATTAGGGAGGTCATTATGACGTAATTTTTAGTGAGGGCCGTTCATAAATTATCTATTTGTAGATAATTATCTCAGGATAAAAACAGTTTTGAAATTTTGGAAAATCGATTAAGATTTACCTGTTTTATTCACATTATAAAAAGGGTGCCCGTTTTATTGGGACACAGTGTATGTATCTACGTATGCGTGTGTATATATAATTATGTGTGGATGTATGCATGTGTGAATGTGAATGTATGTACATATGCGAGTATGTGCGTACCCGGTACGTATGTATATGTATGTATGTATGTATGTAGGCATGTGAGTGGGAGGGTTTTGTCCGGGGGGTTTTATACCGGGGGGTTTTGTCCGGGGGGTTTTGTCCGGGGGGGTTTTGTCCGGGGTTTTGTCCGGGGGTATTGTCCTAGACTCCTAAAAGATGAGTCTTATTATTGTAGCTTGATTTGCTATTGAGGATGATGATGATGATGATGCTGATGATGATGATGATGATGATGATGATGATGACGGTGGTAGTGATGGCGATGTTAACACCAAAGTTTCCATATATTCATTCACTTATTCATTTCGTGAATTTATATAGCGCCTCTTCAGGAAACCTCAGAGGCGCTCCCAGCCCAGTCAAGCAAAAAAGGTTTTGAGCGACTTGTAAAAAGCAGGTGAATTTAGCCTAGGCACAATTAAGTCGCAAGTTTAGTGGGAGGCCATTCCAGATAGCAGGACCCACAGTAGAATGAATATTACATTTATAGCAACACCAGTTATTCATTCGAATCAGTCCATTGTGCCGATACCAATGCCATCAATGTATTCATCCATTTTGCTTTTGCAGATGATACTCGATCGCTGTAGAATGGCTTCCGGTCCGGATCCGAAAGATGTTAACTTTCACGTAAGTAATTCGTCAGCGATTTTTCATGTAAGTGGATTATTCATCACGTTAACTGTTTATTAGCCAATCAGTGTTTTTGAACCTTCTGTCATGTTACACATTTTGTTTTCATTTCGTCACCACAGCTCCATTGTCGCACTGGCCTACAATTCTGCATAAGAAGGCTTTCTAAATTTTCGTAGCGCCAGAGCGTACCATTTCAGAGCCTTTCTTTTGACACCATACATACATAGGCCTACACATAGAAGGACACACTCTCAAACTTATACAATGTAGCATAGATTACTTTCTTTTAGGTATTTAATTCCATGTTTATTCTCGGGTGACCCTTATTAGCTGCATTCACGCCCTGTTAGCTCTCTCCATTTGAGTAAAGATTGTATTTTTTAAATATTGATCTGTTAAACTGCTTTACTGTGGTTTAAATAAAAAGTAAGGTTACATGGCTACCATTAGGCCTATGTATGTAGTTATGTACCTTTATATTGTGCATATGGGGCTTGCTGTGGCGCTTTTTGCCTCATAAAAACGCTGATGTGCGTGGCACGTGTGTGCAAAAGTGTCATAGTTTGCTTTTGTCGTCGTCATCTTCATCTTCATCGTTGTCAACATCATATCGTTGTTTTTTGCACAGTCATCTCATCATCATTTAACTGAATAACTTCGATATATTCATTATATTAATTTCTTAATAGTAGGCCTGACTTTCTGAAATGATATTTAATGCATCCTGCTCTCGTTGCATTAGTAAATGAAATATCACTGTCGTCAGCATCATTGTCATTAGCACAAAATTGTCATTGTCATTATAGTTTAAATTGTCATTGTCATTATAGTTTAATTATCGCTGTGGTCATCGTAACAGTCGCTACTTTTGTTGTCGTTTTTCATGACAATCGAGTCTCGGTGCTAAGTGCGCCGTTGTTTTTTGTCTCTGTGTGTGTGTGTAGTACACGTATGACTTCAAGTACATGCAAGTTGATATCGATAGACTGCGTCAATTGCGCAAGAACGGAATCGACATTTTACCACTGTTCGCCCACAATGTAAGCGAAATGTTGACCTATCATGCATTCATTAATGCGTACTGAAAATGCGATGGCCAAAATAGCGCAATCATGCAGTTTTAAAGCCTACTTTAGTGTTAGCCTATTGATGCAATCATAATTACTGGCTTCTGAGAAATAGATATCATTCGCCTCAATAATAATATCCGCTTTTTCATCTTTGTCTGACCCCTTAACGCGGAAGACTGATGTGAGCCAATCCAGCTCCTTTTAGCTTAAAACTGACGACGAGAAGCACAGTGACGCCACTTGCATTGGTATTTCAATGCAGAGCAATGATGTTGTTGTGCTCTTGTTGATAATGATCATGGCGGCGGTTGTGCTAAAAATATTTACAGATGATGGTGAAGTTCAACCGTGTCGAATGCTTGTCTCATCCCGTTTGTGTCGAATTCCTTGCTATGAAATGGTCAGTGTGTCTCTCTTGCATCGACGATTCGACATTTTCAATAATAGCTGGTCATCTCCAAATCTGATATCTCTAGATAGAAATCGATTCAAACCACTATATCAACCATTTGAAGTTTTAACAATTATCACTAGAAGGCTTCCATAGCAGAGCATTATTATATTTCAATTTCATCTCGTTCAGAATGCAGCAATTTTCAGGGCTTCGGGTCAAAGATTACAGGCAAATGCCCTATTGGCCTACTGCTAACTAGGTCCATACATGTATGAGACATTATTGTGATTTCCCAATTCCTGTGCTATTTTTCAACGCTTTTTTGAGATTTTCGCATTATTTTTACAGTGTTGTGGCATCTCATGCTATCATGATCTCAGCATCTCATGATCTTGCTAGTTTGTACATAATTTTTTAATGTATAATGTATATCCAATATAAAATTTTATATTATGCAATGCCATTGCACACTATTATAGATTAGATTGGGTCATAAACTTAATATATTCCAAACCGACATAGCCTAATCTTGTTGTTTAATCTAACGTGAGTCGATAGAACAGAAAGAATAAGATGTAGTGGAACAGAGTAGGAATCAGAGGCACTATGCATAAATGATCCAACAGATTCTCAGCCAATAGCGTTTTTTAATCGGCACTGCACACGATTTCAGTTGATGGTGCAAAAACAGCATCACTTATGTTTTGTAATACCTGTTCTTAGCGTGATTGCGTCTACTTCATTTATGTCTGTGGTCATCATCGAGTTCTATTAGTCTGCTATGAAACCCTCGACTATTTAATTGTTCTGCTTACTATGCTGTGATGCTATAACTATGTTTGTTTTCTCTGCAACAGTCTCTTATGCTACGCTGTGCTATAATTGCAGTCTGATACACGTGTTTCACTCGTCTGTTATGCAGCGGTGATATTGGGTTCTACTCAGGTGTTTTATGTTTCTATGTATTTCTATGCTATCGTGTAGGCCTATTGTACTGTATTGTGTCTATACATTTATGTAGCGCATCTCGCTGAATGGCCATTCAGAGGCGCTCTCGGCATGAAAAACTGTGGGAGGGGAAATGTTTTTAAAGAACGAGAGACTGTTAAGAAAAAACTAGTCATTAGTTTAGTTCGTAGTACGGATGGAAGGTCATGCATTCAAAATAAATTTGTGTGGCAGGTGTTCCTATGGTGTATGGTTTCATCTGTTGAACCTATGGATCTACTTCGCCTACGTCTGTTGTCTGACGGGCTTCATTGTCACCTTCGACTTCTGTGGCTCGTCTGCTGATGCTGCGAAATCTGTTGGGACCAACCATACTTCAGGAACGAACTCAACTGCGCCGGATCACACATACATCAAAGAGGAGACGACGGGAGAAATATGCGAGTCTCCGTCATACGTTGAGGTGATCGCTCTTCTTAAGATGAATGGAAGTCAAAAACAGATGAAACTCTACCTACTTCTATATCCAGCCTACTTCCTCTTCAATTATAATATAATGGAAGAGAACTTTAAATTTTGAATTAAACTTCAAATTATGAATTCTACTAGCGACATAATTTTATTATGTCTCTAGTCTCTCTCTCTCTCTCTCTCTCTCTCTCTCTCTCTCTCTCTCTCTCTCTCTCTCTCTCTCTCTCTCTCTCTCTCTCTTTCTCTCTCTCTCTCTCTCTCTCTCTCTCTCTCTCTCTCTCTCTCTCTCTCTCTCTCTCTCCAGTCTTCTGCTGTTGAGCAGGTTTGTGACACGGACGACCTCGTGATCCTCTCCGACCGCCGCCATCCCGCTCTGTCCTGCGCCTTCCTCTTGGTGGTACCGTATGCATCTCCGTTATCGAGATCACTCAGCATATTTAATCTTCTTCTGCCTCTCGTTGTCTTCCCCTCCATACGTCCCTCCAGCAACGTCACCAACATACCCTCTCCTCTAAGTCTCACATTCCAAGTCGCTACTCTTAACACGTTGCTTCCCTTAACTGTGAGGACTACGCTTGATGACGACCTGGGCTGCCTCACTGCGGCTCCTGCCGTGCGCGACTCCATCTGCCTATCGCCGATGGACCCGTTAACGTCAGTTAGGGTTTCACTTGATTTGTCCATATCGTGTCTTGGGAAGTAGCCGAGGTGGTTTCCCGTTGCCTTCCTCGCGGTTTGAGTAGTGACCTTCTACGCCTCTCACGTTAGCCAGCTGTTTCAGGGTTCCTGCTGAGCCTTTCCACCTCGCGTAGCGCCCAAGGTGGTACTTCGGAGACCTTAACCACTGATGGCATAACCTCAGCAGGCAATCCCCTACTCGGCTGTTACGCCCCCCACCGCGACGAGGTGTGAGTCGGACTTTGGGGGAGTGTCTCTAGTAGCATTCATAATTCAAAGTTAAAATTCACGTAGGCCTAATGGTCTTAAAGATAAGTCGTTATATTTGCAAAAGACCTGCCAACACTTTATGCGATGACCCTCAAACAAGTTCAAGCCGTGGGTTGCATAGTAACCTTTCTTAGACGCAAATGGCGACCACAACTAATCTACCACGCGCAGGCCCGCCGACAGAAATTCCGGGCCCCTGGGCAGGGCAGTCACGGGCCCTAACCTATCTTTAGGCTAATAGAAATTAGAAATAAGAAGAGTGTGGATATACGCATGTACGATACCGGTAGCCTAATGTACAAGCCTATTATAGGCTATTGTGATTTTAATCAGTTCTTAATAATACTATTGAGAATTAAAATTTCAACTCTATGGTATACGACCTAATCATGAATAATGCAACTTTTCTGGATTTAACCGCTATGGAGCAAATCGTTTATAATTTCCTAGTAGGCTAGTTCAATGATTTTGCAGGATCATATTCGATTGCAGGAGTTGCAAGGCCATTCAGTCTGTCTTAGCCTACTTCATAACAGATAGGCCTAGGCCTACGTTTGATTTAGGCTACTTGAACTTGCTGAAAGATCCTTCAGCTTTCGCAACAGTCACATGTCCTGATGGCAGAGTGGCAGCATCACAGCCAAGTCTTATCAGTTTAGGCCTATATAATTTTAGTATTTTCATAAGTTTTATCTTTTGGGATTAGGATTCTAACACCACAAAAATTATTTTCATACATTCGGTTATGTTCATCAGGCACGTTTAATTCACTAAAATCAACCAAAGTAAAAGTGATAGGCTATTTTGCGGGTTCTGACTTGCCTTATTTTGAGAAACCGAATTTAAATAGGCCTACTGTGTGACTACCGTCTTCTTTGAAAACGTTTAGCCTATAGGCCTATTAGCTTTGTCTTTTCGTTTTTGTGCTCCATATTTGTGTCTTCACTTCATCGTTACGAAAGAAATTTGTCATTAAAATTTGTTTACTTTATGCAGTTTATTATTGAAAACGGGCAATGCAAACATAGTTATGAGACAGTAATTAGGTTAGGCTACGTTTAAAACGGCACAGATCGTAAGCTTTGTAGGCCTATAGGGGCCTAGGTGATTATAGGTTGGGCCCGCAATCAATTATGGAAAATATTGCGATAATTGGCCCGTATGAGTGGAATAAACTTTCGAACTTTATACGCCGCAAAAAACGGCGCAAATCATCGTATTTGTCTAAGATTTATAATAGCCTAAGTAGACTTTCCAGTGACGCGCTTTCGTGCAAGATTGTTTTTTAGGCGCGTTATAAATGGCAATGTAATAATTATAATATTAATAAATAAATAAATAATATTAATAATGAAAATAATAGAATAAAAATATGACAATAATAAAAAAATAAAAAATAAAAATTATAATCATTTTTGCCCGGGCCCCCTTAAAGCTCCCGGGCCCCTGGGCATTTGCCCCCTCTGTCCCCCCCTCTCGGCGGGCCTGACCACGCGTATATAATTTTATGTGGTCAGACGTAGATGAAACCGAAAATACACACTTTGCACACTGAGCATGTCTCTTAAGATATCATGATGCACAACCAGTTAGCCTAGTTAGGTATAGATATACTCATCGAAGTAAAGATTATTACATTCAATGCCACCCTTGTGGCATCCTTTTTGAAGCTTGGTCTCATACACGAATGAAGTTCCATACAATTTTTATGAACCAACTTTTGGGTTCTGACGACAAACTGCTTTTTATAATTAGGCCTAATAATTTATACTTCTTCTAATGTTTTATAACCTAAACTGATCACATCTAATTCAATTCAACCTGCGTATTTAGCCCATTGTTCGTAATAGATGATTCAGTCTTATCCCATGTAGGCTGGTCTAGTAGGCCTACTATTAGCAGTATAGGCCCATTGCTAATATATGCTGCAATCCAACTTAATCGCATGAGGCAGCATTAAATGGAATGCTATAGAATAGAATTGAACAATATATAGAATGTGATCTAATAACTTCTAATTTAATGGAAACGAATCTTACGGATTACGCAGGTTGGCCTTTTATTGTAATTGTAGGCTAATTGTAATTGTAATTAAGACAATTTTTATGGCATCGTCGGTAGCAAGCTACTTCTAGGAAGTTTTGCACACACAGCCTAATAAAATTGTCAAAGTTCAGTATAAATGCGAACAGCTTGAAAGCAGGTGCAGCTTTAACTGTTTTCTAAAAGCAGATTGAGTTTTTGTTTCTTGAATTGATGCTGGAAGACTGTTTCAGGCGCGTGTGCCAGCGACTCGAAAGGCGCGATCACCCGCTTTAGTTTTGGTTGCAGGGACAGATACATGTACGTCGGCGGTCTTGGACGACCGTCTGCCAGCTATTTGATATTGTCCACGAGGTATAGTGGTGCACGGTTGTTCAGGCATTTGTGCATCATGGTGCAAAGTTTGAACTTGATGCGCTTGCCTATCCCGAGCCACTGAAGCTGGTCCTGAATTGCGGTGGAAATATGGTCGAACTTTTATCTATGAGATACTATAAAATTGCAAATGGCTTTGCATTTTGACCCCAATAGTGTGAATCAATAATTATGCGTTTAGCATAAAATGCAGAGTTGGCCGTTATAGGTTTACGAATTACGACTGGAATGAATGCCCTACAAGTGGCTCTTTATATAGCGCCACGATAAAACATGATGTCACGTGATCAGAAGCATAATGTTTAAAATTTTTAAATGCTTGTTATAGTTGAGGGCCGGACAGAAGTTTCTCGTGGTCACCATTCTCTTGTTCGTTGCCATGAATATGATCAAGGAAATCGTACAGATGATTCAGCAGGTAACCGACTTACTTACCGGGGTATTTCATCAGCACAATAGGCCTAATAACAACTCTTTCGATTTTACGAGCTATCTATAACGCGCCTGTTCGATAAGTAGTAATTCAACCTTTTCTGATTGAACCTTTTCTCATTTTTTTAGTCGTCAAGAAGTCTTAACAGGACTGGCATTGATGTCGTTTGAGAAGGAGTAACTGGGAGGTCCTTTAAGGCGCTGGCCACTTTTTAAATACCTTGGCGATGAGTCCATGTCGGGATCAAGGAAGTCAGGAAAGAAATCATCGTGACGTTTTTTCCCAAGATATGAGAGACTTCACCGTCATTGTATTGATGTGTGCGGATTTTTAATAACTTTTATGAAAATTATAAAACATAACTGCCTCTGGTGCACACGATTCAACAAATTTCTTAAACCAAGGCATTTAAACCATTTGACGGTTTAAAATGACAATCGAATATTACTCCTCATAATAACACTTCTTGCACTAAGCTTAATTGTTGCATTTCACTACATTGCAATGCCTGTTTGTTGATGGATTGTTCCCAGTCTAGCTATAACAATACGTATGATCATTTGAATGTTAAAAGAAATGGAAATACGTGAGAGACCCAAACAATCGTCTGGAATGGGTCCTGTACATCTCAACCGCCATCTTTATCGGACCTTTCCTTGTCAACGCAAACCATTCTTACCAGTGGCAGTTTGGAGCCGTAGCCGTCTATTTGGCTTGGTTTAACTATCTCCTCTTCTTCCAGAGGTATGTACGAGCGATTATAGGCTACTTCCACAGTCCAATTAAGTTTATCAAGCTTGTTTTTACGTTAAATACACTGTCTTTAGAGGCTTTGGCTACAAATTATGAAATAGCCTATATGGACGTTATCATTCGACGCCGTATAAATATAGAGAAAACACAAGGAAGTTATTTGGTGAGATTTAGGCCTATTGAAACTGAAAGCTTCCCGTCCAACTTGTTCAGACTCTTATAGGAAAGACAATATAACGTAATCGATATAGTAAAGTTCTTTACAGTTATTATTTCTGACTAGGCCTATATATTTCCAATTTTTAACATATTTTCCGATGCATTTCGCTCTTATAGCCTATAACCATAGGCTATAAGTCTTTAAAAGCAGTCGTCCAGGCTAATTTTCTTTGAATATTGGTTTTCTTATGAGTTTCTCTCCTGTCTGCTGCACCTCTCAGCTGCATCTAACTTGATGCTTGCACGGTTTCAGATTCAACAGGACAGGAATCTACGTTGTGATGTTTCTGGAGATTCTGCGAACTCTCATGCATGTCATCATGATCTTCTCCGTTCTTATCGTCGCATTCGGTCTCGCATTCTACGTCATTCTTAACACTGGGGTAAGCTGCACATACAAAACTCAATATTACTCATACTTTCTATGCGACTTCTTCACTGTAAGTCTGTAAGTTTTCATGCTGGAAAGCGGCAAAGTCAGAGAATCGGATTCCGAAGGTGCAGATGCATTGAGGAATTGCTTGACATCAGTAATAATAATAGTATGTGCTCCGGCCTTAAAAGGCCTATTATTATGATAATAAACGCTGGTACCATCTGGCAAATAATCTAGGCTAATTATATCATAATGCAATAAGTCCTATGCACGTGATGGTGAATGCGAAGCCAGAAAGATTTTATAGAATCGCCTAAATTGCATGTAAGGGTAAAGTTCCAAACATTTAGTAGCCTATAATTATTTTCTTTTAATTGCATCCAAGGGAATGTCTGTCAGAGAAACGGGTATCACTAGAGGACTTTAATATACGAAGACTGGATCATTTTATATAATCATAGACCTAGATTGTATTCACGGGACCAAATAATAAATTCGATTTCTTCTAAGTTTTATAATTTATAGGCTTACGTTTCGCGCTGGTCTTGAGATCATTGTGATGGGCAGTCAGCCAAGATGTCGGTTTTATGCTCACGGCAGACTAATCCAATGTTTTGAGATAACTGCTGTAGGCTACTTGCGGTCGCTTGTGAACTCGACTAGCATTATTAGGCTATAGCTCTTTGAAACATTATTTGAAACAGGATTCCGCCGGTTATTCATCTCCACCGTTGTCCATCGTCAGCACAATCATCATGATGTTGGGCGATATCGACTACCGTGAAGTCTGGGTCGTTCCTTTCTCGAATTCTCAGCTACCGAACGCACCTTTGGCTTTCATCATGCTGATTCTGTTCACTCTCTTTATGCCGATTTTACTCATTAACCTACTGGTGCGTAAAACACTAGAATTATAATTGAAATCAATTAATATGTCAATTATAAACTTCTAGTGTGTTGCTGTCTAATTACGCAAGTCTTCGACCTATTGGCACAAGAAAACCATTATTAACGCCTATAATTTGATCAAACAGGCTTAGGCATGTTGTAGCCTATACTATATCAAGGATACCAAGTAGCAGTTTTATTATTTGTTCCATAATATTATTATGCAGGTGGGGAACAGGGCATTCTGTTAACGCTGATATTCGCTGTGCAAAGTGTGCATGTTGATGAGCATTGAAGCTAATTCTTACTTCCGATCCTTTATTTAAAGTGACATTTTTCAACCCATTAGGATCTTGAAATAAATATTTGTCGTTCGTCGTAAGATTGCGACTGATTTTGATTGAATTGCTTCTCTCGATAGATTGGTCTTGCCGTTGGTGACATCGAAGCCATTCAGAAGAATGCTTCTCTGAAGAGGATCGCAATGCAGGTGAAATTTACTAATCGCTTAAATAAATGTATGTTTATGAAAGTTATTATAGCGCATTTATTCGAAATGCACTGTTTATATCGAAAAATATGGGATTTTAACCAGACCTAACTTAAACTGTATTGAACTTACAGACAGTGTTTAATCTAGGCATTTCTGGAGGAAAGTCTCCTCTCCAGAAATTATATTCTCTCCCCCCCAAAAAACATCTAGAGCTGTTGTTTACATAAACACAGGCAACATATCCCCAGAAATTTGATAGTTTTTTACAGGTAGGCCTAGGCTATACGTGCCTATATGTATAAAATGTGTTGTAAAATTTGTATCATTATCGGAAATTTTAAGAGAAAGGCTAAGAAAGCATCAGATTTTTTTGTATAGAATTTACCATGTTTTTCGGGAATTTGAACAGAAAGACCAAAAAAAGGTTATATGAAAAAATCGGCCGGACGACAAAGGGTTCGTAGTGTTCCGCTTTCGACAAATTTCTAAGCGCACCAAGCATACCTATTAATAGGAAAAAGCATATTATAATAGTCAAGTTCACTTTACTTTTAGGTTCAGCTACACACAGAACTGGAGCAGAAAATACCCAGTCGTCTGTTGAAACTTGTTGACAAGTCTTTCGTCAAAGTCTATCCGAATCGACGCTGTTCACACTTTCAGATAGTGAGTTGCAACAGAAACGAGATATAACCACAATCATTACCTACTAAATTACAATAATATACTATATGACATTGTGATATAGCATAGATGTTGCTGCACTTCAATTACAACTGGTAAACAACTATAGGCGTAATGATATCCCACAGTCATAATTCAGAGTATCGTGAAGTCTATTTAATACATAATTAATTATACATAATTATGATCACTTCAATTTGCACTCGTTGTTTATACGCTTCAGCTAAAGAGTCGAATACTGTTGGAACAGAAAGGTGAAGTCCACGATCAGGCGAATTTCATCGTCCAGGAAGATAACACAATGGAGTGCAACTCGTTCTTATACGGCGAACTCGACAAACAGAAGCAGAGGTCTTCAAAGATTCTTAGATTTCTAATCAGTTACTAGACACTGTGGCAGATTGTTAATTCATGATTGCATCTCAGGCATCTTTGTCTGGGGTAAGAATTACAGCTCATCCCTATTCAAAAATGGACAATAATTTTTTTAAATAGTGGACAGACACACAGACAGATACACAGAGACAGACAGACGGACAGTTTAATGACGAATGCAAGTAAGCTGCCAGTCAATTGCGGAAGTGATCAATGTAGCCGAGATGCAGCATGATAGTATTAAGTATTATTAGGCCATTGTGTCATTAAACAGTTAGGCTACATGTTCAAATAATATCCGGTATCTATATTTTAACGCAACTGATCACCAAGCTGCTCGTGGATTAAACTAGACAATTGAGCAGAGCAGATCACACTTGAATATTATGGTGGACTAGATTAGGTCCGGAGAGGTTACATAATACAGGATTATGTAGGTTAGTGCAGAGTTGACAGGTTCTGGTCCATCATGATGATCATGTCGTGTGTTTTGTGCTGTGCGTATAGGATGTAATTGTAATTGTAATTTTAATTGAACAGGATGAAGCAGATGTCGCATGACATGAAGAAGCATTACGACTTGTTGCGTCTGATCGTTCAGAAGATGGAGATACATACGGAGGCAGATGACGTCGATGAAGACTCTTCGGTGACTCTGGCCACTCCTGCCATGCAGGGTGTGGAGCAGAGGGGAACTTCTGGTATCGGATGGTCATCAGCTGCACTGCGACATGTCATTCTCAAGCAGGCATTGATCGTCTCCAGATGGAAGAAGTCGGAGACGGACTGACTGATTGACTGACTGACTGACTGACTGACTAACTGACTGACTGACTGACTGACTGACTGACTGACTGACTGACTGACTGACTGACTGACTGACTGACTGACTGACTGACTGACTGACTGACTGACTGACTGACCAGCATCACCTAATATCTCCTTTTAAACAACCGTTACACACCATCGGTAACCATCAGTGTGGGATGGTGAGAGACAAAACAGGCTTTCCTGTCTCTTGTTACGCTGAACTTACGCACCCATTGATATATTTTGTTCGTGCAAATCGACATAAGACCTACCCTTGCTGCTCCTTCTTAATCATGGATCTCTGACAGGCTATATAGTAGTTGAGGAGGATTTCAATAGATAAGCGGATCAATTTTCATACGAATACTTGCCCGTCAGAGTAGTCTCCATGACAGTCTGTGTATGAATTTTGTTTTGCCAGAGCCTGTATGTGATGTGTCTTCAAAGTAGGCAACTTCTCTCCAGTTACATGCAACCCGAGCTGTTGTATCTGACCAATGTCTTGCCTAAGCAGCTTGTATTGTAACTTCAGTCAAAGGACAGCATCTCAATCAACCCGAAACAATTAAGCAACTCGTTTTTATAGCTTTAAGAGTAATTCATTTGAGAATATAATATAACTGTTAATTTTAATTTGTAACTTATTGTAAAATAAACGTGTCGATGTTTACGGTGAAGGAGGAGAAATATCATCAGCATTAAATGTGAAAAATTTATGTTTTCGTGTTGCGAGTGAAACTAATGAAAGAAGTAATTACATGTATGTTTCTCGATAGTCGACGAGATACCAGTGGTTTCAAATATAATCTGTGAAAGGCAGAAGTTAAAACGAACAATTATAATTACAATTATAGACAATTAAATTTATCTTTATGACGCAAAGGTGTGCATTCTCAAATTTGCATCTTCATTATCGATTATACGATGCATGTACTGCATGCGAACTTCAGCATCATCATGATCATCGGCAGCAAAAAGCAATAACATAAACGTTCCTGGTAGATGCTCCAAAACATGCAGTCCAGTGAAGCAATCCGTCATCTCCCTATGAAAATTCTTAAGACATGATGCACGGCCATATGCCTTGACCGCCTTGACCGTCTTGACCGCCTTGCCATCCCGTCAATTTTAGTTTGCTTAGGGTGGCCGGTCCATGGCTCCGGGTAATCCAGACAAGGTGCCCTGGTAGGCAACGACGTTCTAGCGCTGGATAGTGATTGAAATGTTCTGGAATAGGAAACCTGTTTCGCGTATGTCTCCAGATAACTTCGACATCCGGCGACTGATCTTGGCTATTATTAGGCCTATTATTATATCAACCATATCAAAATTCCCACTCCACCAATATTTCAAGGCTCCACTCATTCTTTGGATTAGTTAATCAACTCGAAGCTTCAATCGTTGTCATTCAAAATCATCAGAGCAACATTGACAAAATCATTGATTCTCCAATCATTCGATTTAAAAATCCCGACTGCAGAGAAGAAGGTCATAGCCATTCTCAGGCACTATTAATTTTTTATAATCTAAATCAGCATCCAACAGAAACTAAGAACTGATGGCAGGACTCAGCCTACAGCAGAAGTCATGAAGAAATGTATGCAACATTTGGGAGGCAATCATCCATGTTGTCAGCGCACCACACTTTCCATCATCGAGTTAATTATCTGACTCAACTGCATTTCAGTCAAGCATATAAGGCATTAGTTGCTGCATCTGCAAACAATGGTGACATCGAACGCGACAGATGCGCAAGATTTTCTCGCGTTACGCAACACACCATTGACACCACGATCCAACTAACTCTCATTGGCAACGATGGGTTTTGGGTCACCATTGCGATCCTGTGTTCCTACCGCCATCCATCCATCTGGTCCTGTCCACTGTGTCTCAATAAATCGGGGCCCCTTTTTATAATGGGAATAAAACTGGCAAATATTAATCGATTTTCAAAATTTCAAAACTGTTTTTATCCTGAGATTATACATTATCTACAAATTGGTAATTTATGAACGGCCATCACTAAAAAATTACGTCATAATGACGTCGTTAATTTACATATCGAAACCAAAATAATGTCAACAAAAAGCGTTGTATTCGGTAGTTAACATTTGAATTCTCTGATGCAAATGATACAATTGTGACGTCAATTTTCATGCCAGAAACTTCATTTTTGAATCAGAGGAAGATATTTATCTCAGGATAAAAACAGTTTCAAAATTTTGAAAATCGATTAAGATTTGCCTGTTTTATTCACATTATAAAAGGGGCCCCGATTTATTGGGACACAGTGTATATTGGAGTAACCTAACAGACAATACCGTTTATTTGGCGAATTTGAAATTCCAGCAACTCGGGCATTAACTGGCTGAAGACAATAGTGCCATAGACAGAAGACCCATCCACGAAACGATGGCAATCAAACAGTCAGGTCATGCACATGGGCGCCCGCACATAGGGGCAAGAGGGGCACTTGCCCCTCCCTGGAAAATTGAAACTTATTTTTGTAAATGCTACTTTTAGTTTGATAACACATTTCTTTGCACTAGAGAAACTATATTCATAATAAAAATTATAAAAAGTGAAACTGAGAAATTTACATTAAGAAACCTCCATGAGAAATACCAATGTATGTTCCTAATTTCCTGCTTTGCTTTTTCAACTTCTTGCTACAAAAACTTTAACCGTGACCAACGAGTTTTGCCCCTCCTGCAAAAATTTCTGCGGGCGCCCATGGTCATGCAAACCCGGAATCGCAACTACACTGCGAAAATGCAAGTGGCATATTTCAGTCTGGCAATCGACGCCACATTCGCCTGCACTTGGGGACGATGAACAAACGTCCCACACAGACACAGTACCACCACCACAAAACGGATAATCGTAATCGTAATCTCCGAATTTCTAAAGCGCTATTCGAAAGCCAAGCGCATTTGCCGGCACGCGCTTTTGTAGGCGCGCTTTTGTCCTGCGCGCTTTTGTTACGGCGCCAAGATATTGACCTACTAATTGTAAGCTTATCTTCGCGTAAGCACACACATACAAGCACACAGAATTAGATCAACATAAGTATAGTAGTTACGTTTGATAAATGTGGGATAGAGGACGAAAACGAGACAAGTGAAACAAGTGCGAACCTGATATAAAAGTTATTGCCAGGTATTTTAGCACCTGTTAGGCCTACTTTGCATTTAGTCTGCTGTTATATAACACTAAATACGGACGTCATACATGTGTAGGCCATTAATATATATATATAAGTCCATAATGTGCAAACTCAATATATATAATATATACACATAGAGTATATATTTTTAGAGTATATAGGCTATACAGCCTTTATAGATTCACGTCATTGGCCGTTCATTCATGTTGCAACGAGGCTTGAAATAAACAGCCCTGATTGTCGACTTTAGGCAGCTACATGTAGGTCTACATGCGTATCGTTATCAGATATAGTGAAGTTGTATGCGTCAATCTACTGTCACTATTAAGCCTATAATATAGCAATGAAAGGCTCTTTCAGGCTATAGTATAACGAAAGGCTTCGCTATTAGGCCTATTATAGGCAGTCTATGTTTTACTCGCTGTCCTGCTCTGCTGTCGGCCTTCTAAGATAGACTGTCACATTAACAAGGTAAGTGGAGTGTGGAGTATTCATTACGGTATGCGTGTAGTTCCCCTCTCTTGTGTTGTTATGCTGCATGTCCGATGAGAAATTTCGTGACAGATCCAGTGACCAAACATCAATCGGTAGGCCTAGCGCTGAACAATATTATTATTGTGTGTGAAGGTCTTGCTGAAATCTTGCTGCTCTAATTTTCACTTCTATGTTACATGTTCGAAACAGCACATCAAGTACATGTACATCTCTCCACGTTAAAAAAAACATTCAAACCTTGTCACAGGTCGATGTAACGCCGTAGGCAGAGCCGCATTAAGGCTAGTAGGCCTATATGGGTCGGGTGCTGTGATTTATAACCTTCCAGGCCCCCATTGTGTCAGCCACCGGTCCACCAGGCACATGATAATTTTACCATGTTTACTAATGAATGTGAACTACCTAAATTTCGTATTAATTAATGTTGCAGCATTATCGCTAAGAAATTGCATCACTTCTTAAAATTCGGGTCGCTGAATAAGCAGAGTAGGCCTAACGGTAGCTTGTGTATTGTGTAATGTGTATATAGGCTTATATAGACGCATAGCGCACGTGCCTTCGCTTAGGCTATTATAGTGTAGCACACTTCACATTTTATTGCATGGGCTGCGGTGGATCCAATTCATATGAGCATGGACATTTTTGACAGCTGCCCATCGCCGTAGCCATTCGTATCCAAGGTTCAGTTACTTCCGCATCTGTATCGACGTTCTCCTCAGCAGCCGACCACTTCACCTGCAGCAGACGAGGAGGAGGAGGAGATGCTGCAACGGTTTCTCGACTGGTTTCGGACAGAGGCAAGCGATGGGCGCCACTCCTACGTCTACGACTATCCTCACGACGATGACCAGATCAACAACACTGACGATGCACTGCTGTCGTCATCAGGAGCACTGCTCTCACCCAATGGTCACTCCTTGAAGGTCAGCGGTGATAATTCTCCATATTCGGCGCCTCGTCATACAAAGAGAGGACAGTCGCAGAAGCTGGATTCCGTCTCTGAAGGGATGGCAATGATGACGGAAGAAGAGAAGTCAGAATCGACGAAAGGTGACTTCTGCCTTCGAGAGGAAGGACCTCTCTACATCTTACAGGTCAGCAATCACACTTCCTTCTTCTTATGTAATTAAAAGAATTCAAAATTGTCTAGTGATTCCATTGATATTATTCTGTAAGGACGCTAATGGCATAGCCATAGTCTATAGAATTAATTGCACTTGCGACTGTTATTGCAATAATTGCAACATTAAATTATATAGCGCTGTGTCTTGAGAAATCGAGCATTAGGCCTACCTTTAGCCATCCAGCAATGAGATATTGCATTCAGCGTTATGGAATAGAAGTGGGCTATTTAAGTTACTATTTAAGTTATTCGTCGTCTCTACAATTTTGACGGAAAATTAAAATCTATAAATCTATAAAAAAAAACCTGTGCCTGATTCCTGTTCAGTTTTATTTTAGTTTTGCTGTGATCCCTTCTTTGCTAGTCACTTGACTGTTTCAATTTTTATTTCTCGATATGCGTGTTTTACTTAGATTGTTTAATCTAGTTTTTGCTTATAACGTTGTTCCTCTTCAGTTTTCCTTCTCTTGTCACCCCATAGTCTGACCACTTATTTTTCGCATATGAGTCGTCATCATGCGAGTCATGGAAAATATTTTAGATTTAAAACTGGCGCTAAGATTTCCAAGCGTTTAACTTATGGCACGAGATGTAGGATACCCCCAATTTCGTCTGTGACGTTATAACCATTGCTAAAAAAATTAATTTACGAGTTGCACTTGAATACATGCATACCATACCTTAAATCACCCCAGTTTGCCCTTTGCCTTCAATATCCTTATAAATAAATACTCTGCCTTACTTAAATAATGTAATCTAACCGTCAATTCTCTTCGTTTACCTGACCTAACCTTACCTAATGTTTGGTAAACTAAGTTAGGTATTCTATTCATTCATTCATTATTAGAATTTATATAGCGCCTCTTCAAGAAACTACTCAGAGGCACTCCCAGCCCAACCACGACTAAAGGTTGCATCATCCTTTTCGTCCACTGTCGTCAGCTGTATTTCTCGCACATAATACGAATTTCACAAGTGACGCTAATCTATCTACAGAAAACGATTAGAAAAGCTATTATAGCCTATCACCAACTGTACATCCGCCGAGTCATTGTTCCAACGCATATTTGGTATTAGCCTATGTGAAAATTAATTGCCAGCAACAACGATTCATTGTATGACTTGTCCAGAATGACAGATGGTGTCCTTATTTCTGACTTACACGTTACAAATCCGACCCTTGAGTATTAGGACTTCCCTGGGGAGAGATAAAACGGGAGCTGAAGAATGAGACGAGAGACTCTTCAACTGCATGGCGCTGTCCAAAACAAGTACGAACGCGCTTTGCCCTTTACAGCCCACTATGCGAGGGTTGATGACAAGTACATATCCAGAGTGTCGCCCGTCTGTCTATAGTCTATACGGTCGCTGGACCTTGAAGCAAATCGGATGTGAATAATTGCCTTCTACAAATTTAACTGATATCGAGATATTATCATCATGACATCTCAATTCCCTTAGCTTCTTCCTCAACAGCAAATGTTGTGAGGGTCATCTTACATGTGTTTCAGGACTTTTTCAAAATGTAGAACTGCACAATCAAGAAGTTTTGATAGTGCAGATTTGCCATAATTTCATTTTTTAACAGCTTGCTACCAAAGGAAGATTCCTTGAGTTGGAACGTCGCATTCAGAATGACCGATCCGAGTTATTGGTTCGAGATAAAGGAGGAAAGGGATTGGTTCACTACGCTGTCCTATCTGGACACACTCAAACACTTGACTTCCTACTGTCTCACGGAGCTGGTGCGATAATCACTTGCTTCTAAACTAAACATAAGCTACCCGCATTCAGTTGATATGGTACATTATTAAAGTACATAGGCTATACATGTTCAATTGTTCATCCATCTCACCTAACCACATTTTACCTTACCTCACTAAGGTTACCGTTATTATCCTACCTCCTCAAAGTTGAACTTTACATTATGCTTTACGTACCCTGCTGTAACGTACGCCTCATGTTACGTTACAATAGCCTACCATATAACATCCTACCCTGTCCAGACTCACGAGGAAACGTGAATATTATATCATGTTACACCCAAGCTGATTTTAGTTAGTTTTATGTTACCAGACCCCGTGTGTCACTGTGTTTAAGCGCAAACTTAAAAATCATTTGCTATACGCTGTCTCCTGCTAATCATTGATGGATCTGTCTACGTTCTTTTAATTTTTGACTACTTTTCCAAATGGATGATCTGGGCACATAAGCCTACGACATCTCATTTTTCCTAGGATCTGGTTAAATAGATAAGAAATAATTATTATTTTCTTTTATTTAATTCTGAATAACCAGTTGCTGTTTCTTCTCCCTTCAATTGTACTTGGGTAACCTTGACAGCTGGAAAGTACTTAAGAATTTTCTCCTTTTGCTTTTTGCTGTCTTCTATGGATCTATAGTGTGTAAAAAGATATTTCATTAATCACTCACTTTAAGCAATTAAAAACTGGTCATGGCTATGGTTAGAACTTTTTTTATTATCGCACTTCACCTTAAAATGGTAACCCTTACACCTTTAGCCGGACTTCATATTTCAGGATAATTCTTTCAATGTGCATTCCATGTTGTATCTTGATTGCTATAGATATAAATTCACAAGATTTTGATGGGAATACCCCGCTGCACACGGCTGTCGAGGCAAATCAGAAACTGAGCGTGGCATTCCTGCTTGTGCATGAAGCAAATCCAGCCATCCAGAACCAGCGTCACATGGCGCCCATCCACCTAGCGGTCGAACTCAACAACACCGACATTCTTGAGGTGAATATACATAAAACATATGTTTCTCTAAGAATAATTATAATGCGTGTATGCATTGTATATTTATGTATGTACATGTATGTATGTATGTATGTATGTATGTATGTATGTATGTATGTATGTATGTATGTATGTATGTATGTATGTATGTATGTATGTATGTATGTATGTATGTATGTATGTATGTATGTATGTATGTATGTATGTATGTATGTATGTATGTATGTATGTATGTATGTATGTATGTATGTATGTATGTATGTATGTATGTATGTAAGAAAGTAAGTATGTATGTACGTATGTATGTATGTATGTATGTATGTATGACATACACACATGAATACATTGTATGTATGTATGTATGTATGTATGTATGTATGTATGTATGTATGTATGAAATGTATATATGCGACTATGCGTGCATGCATGACATGCATGTATGTGTGTATGAATTCGGGTACTTGTATGTATCTGTCTGTATGCACGAGTTTTATTTGTGAAATCCTCTGTGGAAAGAAATTACAATTGCAGTAATAAAAATAAGTTTTCGAATCGACCATTAGGTACGTGAACAAAGACTTTGAAACTAGTGTGCCTAGATTTTAAACACATTTTCGGTTAGTGTTTAGGTTATATATTTCAAATAAGAAAGCAAGACTATAACTTACCCAGTAGATATGGTGGTGATTACTTCCTTCCAGTGCCTTCATACCACTTCCTTAACCTTTTGTCTTTTTCTTCCCTCTCCCTCTCTTGTCTTTTTCTATTATAAGAAATTAATTAATTCGTTCAAATATTTATGTAGCACCTTTTCCACGGAAACTACTCCCATGTGCTCCCGATTCCAGAAGAGCCAAAATGAACAGTTTTCAAGTGTCAGAGAGAATGTGTCGGAGAGTGATTTAGGGAACAGCTCAAGAGGGAGGCCATTCCAGACCGCAGGGCCATACACAGAACTGTATAATGTTCTTTCGCTTGTTCTGTCTATAATTCGTTAATTTTCAATTCCAAATTTACTCTGTCATGCCGGAAAAATGTTTCAACACATGTTCAACAAGGTGTGGAAATCGGACGCCACATACATAATTGACTCACGTACTAAGTAGGGAATGTTGGTGGTTTCAGTATTATGTGGTGCTGAGAGTTTATGAAACGTTTTGCTTTCCTGGAGCAACTCTCATACCAATGATTATTATTATTGATGAGTCCTTGTTTATCACAATGGCATGCATGACTTTTGCATGTGTTGTATTTGACATTGATATCTAGACGATGCTGAGTTACGATTCCGTGGATCCGAATCTTGCTGCTGAAAATGGAGCAACATCTCTGCACCACTCCGCCTGGAAAGACCATTCGGAGTGTGCTCGCATTCTGGTAAGAGTTAACAGCGGCTCAGCTTGTTGTGTATTTCTTTCTCGCATTTTTATAGCACCCCTTCACCGCTATGCTCAGAGGCGCTAACGACTACAGCGTAAACGCTGTATCAGAGTTTAATTAATAACTGTCGCTTAATCATAAAGTGTATAATGGTAGGACTACCGGTATTACGGTCTGTCTGAACTATTAAGATAGCTTTCTTTAAGGAAGCAAGCAAACGAATTTTTGTCTTAGGCTTCAGAAAAAATCGTGGAGAGATTGTTCTAGAATCTGTAGGTGTAACTGCGACTCTTAATATGTTGACCGAAAGTCTCGTGCACGGTATAAACTCATGCCAACATTTGTGTCCACGAATCAGTTTATAGCCTACAGCGGTGCTAAATGTATGCATACTGATCTGTTTCTGTTTCCGCAGTTTTTAAATGTGTGCATAGCCTACTCATCTGTTTCTGTTTCTGTTTCTGCAGCTGAAGCACAATGCCAGGTTGTGTGCCACCTGCGACATCGGTTTCACTCCGATACATCTCGCTGCGCAGAACTCTTCGTCCACAACTCTAGAAATTCTCATTGAATACGGTAAAAAAAAATATTCCGCACACTAGCCTACTAAATTTAAAGTCACTGCAGGGAGGTAGCCTAATATCCTAAAAGTAGACAAACTATACAAGTGCGTACGGAGACAAGATGACCTCGGGGAGTTAGTGAGAAAGCAATATTATTAGGCCTATAATTATTAGACTACTATCGATTTTACCCGCTTTTACCCGGGGTTTCTCAGGCGTGAGTTACCCCTATTATTTTAAATAGGGTTTGGAGTATGCTCAGTTAGGCCTAAAGGTGTATGCATAACTCGTCGTTCAACCAGTCTTCCTTCCCAACCGTCCCCCAACATCCCCTCCCCTTCCATCCCCCTCCTTCCCTGCGGCACTCTCCCATCCCCTAAATGCGCGATCGAAACAGCAGAATACGACACACGGGACACACATTTCTCTGCATTTATTTTATGAATCACATATTTATTTTTAACGGTGTGCAAACTGTGCGTGTATTGTATGGACACCATGTATAAGCGCCGTTGAAGGTAGAGCCAGGGGAGGAGATATGCCGCCTACTCACCAAACTTTTTTGAATTTCCACATTGCATGCCATGGCAGCATGCACTTTAAACTATCATCTTAAGAGAATTGCTCTACAATTTCAGAGCTGATGTAAGATTTGTCTATTATTTTAATAAATATAGACCCTACCTACAATACAATGATTGTTTCTTTATTTATCAAACGTCCAGCAACTCAGATCTGCTGCTGGAAAATAATAATCATAATAATTTATAGGCCTAATTAATGACAGCAAGCGGAAGTGTAGACCTCTATAGTGTATACTCTGCTGCACTGGATTCCGCTTTTCAATTTTTCCTCAAGACGGTCCTGAATCGCTGACCAGAACACAATTAGCAGAAATTGTTACAAACTGTACAAAAGCCAAGCAAGAGCTTCCAAATACCAATAATATAATCCATGTGACATATAGTAATGATGTTGTTTTACTAAGTGTTAGTAAGTGATCAAGGAAAGAACATTTTGAAATTCGACAGTTTGAAATTTTAAAGGTAGGCTACCACCTCCGTGTAGCCATTCAGTTGTGCAAAAATAGTAGCCTATTTGCACAAATTAATATTAACTGTAAATTATACTCATTATAATATAATTGTATCGTAACTATCATTATAGTTAAAAAATCATTATAATCGTATTATAAGAGTAAATTATATCACGTGTATTATCAGAGTTCGTGTAATACAATAACGTAAAGAGCAACTACATGTACATGTAGAATCAACAGTATCGTTTTGTATAATTTTTCTGGAGAATGAAAGTCATTAATTGGGGGGGGGGGAACTGCCCCATGAAGATGCCTAATACTAAGCACTGGTTATCCGACTGGTTTCTGTGGCAGCCGAAAAGAAAGGTTGCGGTGCGAGATCAGAACTTTTTGCGAAGATGAACCAAGAGAAGAACACGCCACTTCACGCAGCAATCAGCGGAGGAAACATTAAGGTCAGAATAGAACTATTGCAACCTACGTTGTTTCAAACTCACCCATTAATTATCTCACCACATCGCATTACCAAGCCCTTACACGTCCTATATGTCTCCTTATCTTATAAGTCTCTAACTTACTTAGCCGGATTATAAATTACATTACCTTAACGTGCACAAGTTATGCTGGCTATAGCCTACATGTACATTGCTTGATTTATACACACAGTCTTACTCTGCCGTAGCGCGACATTCATCACCATTCGCCATAAGCCTATACCTTAACCTTGTAGTACACTCTGCTTTGCTTTCGGTTGCGTTATAGTTTACCTTGACCTTAACTGTCTTTCGGAAGTCGGAACCCACATATCCTGCAGACTGCCTTTCCGATAATCCTATTGCCATCTAACTTTGTCTTACTAAGTTAACAATGTCTCACTCCGTCTATATAGCATAAGAGCAGCTTACTTTGGCCTCTATAGTACAGTATCAACTTATTTAACGTTGTCTTGTCTCACCAAAATCCACATGCTTAACAAACTAAACAGCGATTTCCATATTACATTAATCATAATTTCGGAAAAGAGACTGAATACTGAAATCACGGAAGCAATAACATAGGCCTATTTATAATCTTGATAAGCCTATTAGGCCCACAATTTTAACATAGACTATATAATTTTTTATATTATCGTGGCAATGTGGATAAAATACGATTTAAAGTCGTGCGCTTAATTGAAATATGACTTTTCCAAATATATATTTTAGATAGTCAGACTGTGCTTGATAGCTGGAGCACAGATCGACGCCAAACAGGTAAAGTTTATGTATATATAATCTATATAGGTCCTTAACATGTAAAATTATTATGTATATTTATAATTGTATATATTTGTGAATTTATTATGTATATATTACACAGTCGGCGTGCGTGCGTAAGTAGGCTAATCACGGGTGCAACAGAGTAGCAGAGCAGGTTTTTGGAATGAAAAAGATAATAAATCGCTTTCGAAGTTATTAGAGGTGGCGAATGTTAAGATATGAGAGCCCACATGTTTGCAGAGGAGGGACTGATACATCCGACCAGATTACCACATTCAAATACCGATAGGAAGAGACAAGCAGTCAATCGTGGGGTGTGGGCGATGTGGGGGCTGATCAGAGATTAACGGATATGATCAGCTGAGATGCAGAAGAGCTTACGAAAATGATCATTTTCTAGCAGACGCTGATGCCATTATTTTTTGCCTGTGTCGTATATAGCCTAATATTATTAGGACTTGGGTGAGATAATAATATTATTCGGTGACAATATTCGGTGCTAACCTCGCTTAGTGAAGTAAACCTAGCATCATCTGTATGATGAAAGGCCGATGACTTTCCAACATAATTTTTATTCGGTGATAATATTCGGTGATAACCTCGCTTAGTGAAGTAAACCTAGCATCATCTGTATGATGAAAGGCCGATGACTTTCCAACATAATTTTTATGTAGACCTATTATGCATGTGTCAGTGAGTGTCAGGACATTAAACATATAGCAATTTCCAAAGTTTCTTAAATTCAGCTTTTAACAAACGTGATATACGCGTAGCCTACCTGATTTTACTGTAGGCTACCTCGCCCTTTCTTACCCGATTTATCTGATTAATTTTATGATTTTTCGCTGCAGGAGAATGGTTCCACTCCGGTCCACGTGGCATCGGCGCAGGGCGCTCTCGATATGATCAAGTTGATGTTTGATATGCAACCCAAGAAGAAGATGGCCTGTCTGGAGGCTAAAGACAAAATGGGATTGACACCATTGCACTCGGCTGCCATGCACAATAGAACACCTACCGTCGAATATCTTCTTGAACAAGTAAAACACATCGCACCTACTCGTTCTATATTGAATGGTTGTGAACTTTTCGCATGACTGATTTGCTTTGTTTAATGTCGAGTAAACTCCCCACCCAATGGCACCCATCCACAAATAAACTTCTGGCTACGGCATTGCACATAGAAATTGTAGAAATAGAGTAAATTGCGAAATATTTCAACGAATTATTCTTATGTGAGATGCTTTCTGAACCTCGCAATATCATATACTAATATGCAATAGGGCCTATGCAATATGCAATATCAAATACTAATATGCAATATGCAAAATGCAATATGCAATATGCATTGCATATACACATGCAATACGTTTCACGATTCCACTTCATATCACGAAGCAAAAAAGAATAAGCTTAATTGTTGTAAGCTTATATTGATCGTTAAAATTATTTCTATTTATTGCGTTAAGCTACTTGGCATATTATAACACCGCAATATTTATCATTGTCTATTGTGGATGCCAATGCCTTATTCTGCATCAAATTAAATTGCAATGCATTCATTTTGCATTCATTCACTGTACTGTGATTGTGATTTTGTGCGCAGGGTGCGGAGATAGACAGTAAAGCCCTTGATGGACAGACGCCGATGGTGCTTGCTACGTCGAAGAAAGCCTGGTCATCTTCCTGCTTTTTGGCCAAGTCAAACGCAGACATTACCGCGAGGAACTCTGACCAAAGAAACATCATCCATCTGGCCATACTTGGAGGCGGCAGGCCAAAAGAGTTCGCGTGTTCAGTGGGAAAACCGGTAAGTTCGTCTAATTGGTTCACAATATTGAAATAATTAACTTATTAATTCATTACTGTAATTATTGCCTGTACAAGTCCGTAAATATAAACTTACGGTGTAGGCTATTCCTGTGACCAAACAGCTTTTCATGGTTTGTTGCACAAACTCATTCAAACTTAGGGCCTACTATACGGGGCGCTGGGGGGCAGCATTCGTCGGATGACGTACCTACCGCGCTACCGAATTGACAATAATGTCGCAAGGTCTGAACAGGTGCAGGATTTTTTAATTATGGCCATGCTACTACAGAGGAGTGAGAGGACACACTGAAAAAGACGATGAAGTAAATTGTTGCTGTTGTTCAAAATCACATCGACAATGCTCTTAAAATTAATAATTAATACCGTATAACATCGAAGAAACTTCAATCGTGATTAAACAAGACTGCAAACGACATTGTGCGGCGCTTCATAACTTACGACATGTAGGCTATCTAAAGATTCTAAACCTTTAAATAATCCCACCTACTAAAGCTATATAGTCTATTCGAACTCGTGTCAATTCACTGAATGGCTGAGAGTCGTATTTTTGAAAGCGTGCATCTCATCTTACCCCATCATCCAGCCAACCCGCTCAACCCGATAATCCGCCCGTGTTACCCTCTCTCGACCGCCGGTCAAGTCATCTCAAGTTCTCCAACCGAGCAAGATCCAACTCAGCACCACGCCTTTGGAATGAGCTGCCTCCTGAATTCCGATCCTTTTCAGTTCCTCCACCATCATTAACCTACTAATCACACACCATCACCTTCCTCAGGATCCTCTATTAATCACTACTCGGGCTTTTCACTCGAAGCTTATTAAGACACTCCTTTTCAAGAACTCTTACACTGTCTCGTCTCATCTAGTCATCCACCCTGCAATTCCCGGCCCAGACGACACCAGTCTTAATAGCTGTTATGCCCCTCTGATCCTATATGGCAACCGACCTGATCCTCCTTTGGACTACTCATGCGGACACCCATTTTTCCTCAACGCAGCGCTCGTGAATAAGCTGATACCCCGCGCTTGGCTTTCGAGAAGCGCTTTAGAAGTTTGGAGATAACGATCACGATTAAATATCTGCAATAGATGAGTCCTATAATGATCTTGTTGGTCTATGCCGACGGCATCCAGCAATTTCTTTTTACTCGATTATTTCTTTTCTAATTCAGCCCTCATGTTATTTACATCAGTTTTTGGTGCTCGATGGCCAGTTGTATATGCATGTGTCCATAATTCTCAGGGTTGTAACAGTCTTGCGATCTGAAAGTATCACACGATGTGTTGTTATCCTGTATTGTTAGGAGGTGTTGTTGAAGCTACTGAACGAACCAGATCGCTATGGTTGCACTCCGTTGCACTACGCTTCAAAGCAGGGACTAGTAACGGCCATTGAGAGACTCCTTAAATATGGCGCTCAACTGAACGCCAAGAACCATAAGAAACAATCGGTCCTACACTTCGCTGCCAGGTCTCTTCTTATCTCATGCCATTAACCACTCTGATGATATAATAAGTATAGACTATTAAAGTTTTCAGACTTGTTCACTGTAAAGATAAACGGTGCATGAGTATGTTCTGGCCAATCCATTCTTTTCCATTCATTTATTCAGTGGTTGGTTGGAATACATCAATCTAGGCTAGTAAGGCCGGTATACGGCGGTATACGTTTTGTTTGTTTGTATATCTTTGCACTTGCTATAGCGCCCCTTCAAGGTTACTACTCAGAAGCGCTCCCGACTACAGCGTGGACACTGATTCGAAGTTTCACACCGAAGCGCTGAGCAATTGCGAGTGAAAGACTTGCCCAAGGTCCCTGCGCGGCGACTTGAGGTGGATTCGAACCTGCAATCCTACGGCTGCAAGGCGACGAGCATACCCACTATACCACCGTGCCCACAACTTGTCTTGTGTTGTAACTTGTGTTGATCGTATTTTTTAATTCGAAGTGACTAGAGGACCGCAGACGGCCCTCCAATTTCAATTACTAGCGGACTGCCAGGCGGCCCTCCAATTTAAATTCCTCGCCAACCGCCAGTCACGTGTAACCTGTCACATGACAATGTGGAAGAGGCGATTTCCGTAGGGAAGGAGGTTGTCGAGTACAATTTCTGACCATCCCTTTGTAAACAGTAGCATACTGTCAACAACACGTGCGACACACAGGCTCTCACGATTTTAGACGAATTGCAATGTAAAACGTTTAAAATATCTTACAAATGACCCTACGTATGGAGGAACATTTTGCACAGGTAGGCCTAATCCTTAGCGCACTTTATCGTTACATTTAAGCATGGTTATAACATAAAAGACCTAGGTGTCGTTCGCGTATAGGGTAAGGTTTCGCATCGTGAGGGTCGGTTAGGGTTAGTGTTAGAGTTAGTGTCGTCATTGATCCTTAAGATTTTTGCGTCGTGAGCGTCGGTTAGGGTTAGTGTTGTCATTACATTCTTAAGATTTTTGCGTCGTGATGGTCGGTTAGGTTAGTGTACGTTAGGGTTAGTGTCGTCATTAGATTCTTAAGATTTTTGCGTTGGTTGTTTAGCAGTTGTTGGTCAAGCTAATAGCGTACAGCTTGACCAATAACTGCCAACATCAACTACCTTCTCCCCCTATGGTTTTCACCTCTTCCACATTGTATTCCTCTAACCGGGTAGGGAATCCGAATTGGCGGCTTGCTAGTATTCCGTATTGGACGGCCGCCACTGGCGGTCCGCTAGTATTTGAAATTCTAGGGCCGCCTGGCGGTCCGCTAGTCGCAGCCTTTTTAATTTGCTGCGATTGATTTGAATGCGACAGATACGGTCGTTACAACACGTGTCGTCGCCTGATTAGCAACGTCTACGAAACGAACATCGTTAACGAAGCCGACTTCAGTGGACAGACGGCGCTTCATGCAGCTGCTGATAATGGACATGTCCAGGTCGTCCAACTATTGCTACAGAGCGGCGCAGGATTATTCAAGTCAGTGCTTCTGTAGAGTCTATTTACTTCACGGCAAACTCTAGTCATTTATTCAGGGTTTAATCATCGTCGTCGTTGTGGTTGCCGTAGTAGTTGTCATCGTCATCATTATTGTCATCACTGTCACGTTCGTCAACGCTATCAGTTAATTATTCCCATGCACTCAGAAACCTTAATTCACTGTTGGGAAGTGCGAGAATGAATGGGAAGAAAAGTCAAAACAAAGATGCAAAAAGGAAGAAAAAAGTGAAAAATCAAGCGAAGACAAATTAAAGTTTTAAAATCCGAATTACAATCATGACTTCTTTTATAAAGTTCTTCAGAAACTGTTCCAAACCTAGAAGAACAACGATTAGAAAGAAGAAAGAGATCCAGCAAAAGATCAAACAGAATACATCATGAATAATAATTGTAAATTAAATTCCATCGCACCAGTTGTGTTAGACCAGTAGGCGAATTAAGAGTTGGTTGCGGGATGATGAGTTGATTTTAAATAAAAGAAGCAGAGTAAAGCCAAGCAAGACATGGTAAGACGAGAACGAAGTGGTAAGATCAAGGTGGATCAAGATGGCCACGCTCATGGTAAAATAAAAGTTGATAGGGTAATGGCATGCTCAGGTTTGATCACATGACCTCGACCCTCAACCTCAATTGATCCTTTGCTAACAAAATCAGTCAATCACTAAATCAATCTACGGTTTCATCAGCAATTTATTGATTGATTAAGTGAATGAATCAGCCATGATTAATAATTATTAACCCAGTCAACCGACAGACATCTCCAACCCCCCAAACACTTACACACACACTCATACAAACACAAGAATCAAGACTATTAAATACACACTGTTTGGGGTTGACCTTCGTCTATAGGGATATTCATGGTAACACAGCGCTTCATCTGGCTGCAATGAACGGCTACACTCACACGATGTCAGCCATTCTCAACGTCAACATTCATCTGCTGGACGCCATCAACAAAAACAAGGTTATAATGCATACCACTGTCTTCTTTACTCTCTCTTTCTCTGTCTGTCTGTAGCCTATTTGTCTCTCTGTCTCTGTCTCTCTACATCACATTTTATCTCATCTAACACTGACTCATTGTGACTCATTGTTAATTTCCTTCGCTCTGTGTCCTTCACATCTTTCTTTTTCTTTAGCTGTCTCACTCCATCTAGGCCTAAGTGACAAACCCGCCACTAGATGTCGGTAGAACCGGAAGAAGTTCTTGCTGAGCATATGGCACTGCATAAACGCATTTAACCACTTTAGGGCTACAATATGTTTCTTTTTGTCTTTCTGTTTGAAGTTAAATGACTCAAACATTTATATGTTCCTTCCGTTTTCTCACTATCTTGCATCGTTGAAACTTGTTGATGTACATGTAGATCCATCAGCCACCCAGGAGTCTCTAAATCCACACGGTGTAACACCTGTTATGATACATGTTCGCATATCTCTTAGGATACCTGTCTACACCTGGCAACAATCGCTGGTCACGCGAATGTTGTCACTCGTTTGTTGGATATGGGAGCAAAGATTCTACTCAACAAGGACCTTCTGCACTTCCTCGACCTTGGAATTAAGCACGGAAAGAAAGACGTCTGCGTTGCGATCATCTCTCACGACAGGTTATACGTTTTCATAATTAGACCATATAGATTCTTTAAGCTAACAACGCTGGACAGGAACCGTCAATTGCTTCACTTTTATGGGTAAGCAACTCGCCCAAGGTCGCTCCGCAGCAGCTTGCGCCCCTGCGTCCCACACTTGCCAGCCCGAGATATCTAAATCTCTGAATGTCAGCGCCCAGTCCAGGGCCTGAACCGCAGTCCGTTGCAACCAACAGACGTATGCCGCTCTCGCTTACCGGTGTAGCTAACTAGGCCAGTAGCTTACTAGGCCAGTCTATATTGTGCAAGCCATCTTTATTACGTTTCAACTTTCAATCTGTGCTGATATGAAATTCGCTTGTTTTATAGATGGAAAGAAGCCATGGACATGCATTCGACTTTGTATGGTTGTCCAATGGTCGGCATGATTCAGTACATGCCCGAAGTCTGTCAGGTAATCCACATCTTGCCATAGTCGACCATAGCGATTATTTCTGTACAGCTATAGACTGTGTAACCTGTCTTGTATAAATCAATTGGGCGAGTAATATATGCATGACAATCTTACAGATCTAAGGATTGGTCTTAAAATAGTCTGAGATGTATATTATTTTCGATGATGATGGTGTTGGTATTGATGGGGATATTGTTGTTGCTGTTGATGATGGTGGTGGTGATTATGATGATCATGACCATGATCATGATTATGATGATTCTGACGACAGCGATGATGATGACGATGATCATGATTTTGATATAGCCTGTGTGTTTACAATTTTCACTACAACTACAAGTTATCATAGTTTGCATTGATTGCGATACAATTAATTAATCAGTCGAATCAGTCGATCGAGATGACGCATAGATTTATGTCAATGTCTGCAAATGTACATGTAAATGCACATGTACATATGTATGTAAATGTAAATGTAAATGTACATGCGCATGTAAATGTAAATGTAAATGTAAATGTAAATGTACATCTACATGTAAATGTAAGCATATGCCTCATTTTTTTCTTTTCAGATGATACTCGATCGCTTTAGAACAGCATCTGGTCCAAATACGAAAGATATTGATTTTCACGTAAGTACATGTTTATTATACATGTAGTTCGTCATTTCATCTGTGTTACTGTGTATTAGTATAAATAGACAACTATTCTTTGTCGCTTCTGTTCTGTTACACGTTCTATTTTCACTTCCAATCAACATATTCGTATATTATTATTAGGACTAATTAGTGACTAATAGAACGATTCAACGATCCCTAATAAGGCTATAGCAGAAATGGCAATTCTCATATCTTCCGACTAGACCATCGTGTCGTACTATAATGTCTTCTTTAAATATTACTATGCATGATTAAGCTTATACTTTCAATTTCAATTTCATTAGTCTCATAATAATGTGATATTATACAATATGTGACAGCCTAGACGCGTGCTCGCGGGATGTAGGCATGTATAATATATGTAATGTATGTATGCAATGTTAGCACGTTTATACAGATAGCCTACCTCACAAAGCGCTAATGTGCGTGAGATATTATGTGTGTAATAATGTCATAATTTATTTTGTCGTCGTTTTCATCTTCATTGTCATTATCATCCTATCATTGTCATTATCATCATCCTATCATTGCCATTATCATGTCATCAATGATGACGTCGTCACCATTCGCATTTGCATTATTATCCTAATATGTCATCATGGTTATGACAATCACCATTGTCGTCATCAACATCACAATCACTATTTCTTTAATAAGTCAGTAAGTGAGTCATGTTGTCTTTGTTTATGTTGCGCAGTATACGTATGACTTCAAGTACATGCAAGTCGACATCGATAGGCTGCGTCAATTGCGCAAGAATGGAATCGACATTTTACCGATGTTCACCCTCAATGTAAACGGTTTTTTACCCGTTCTAATAACTACTTATTACACCATTTAATCATTCATCGCACTTATACCTCATACACTTAAATGGTCAGATAGGCCTAATCTAATTTTAAGGTGAGTGGTGAGTGCGCCTGATCACATTCCTCTATAATTGTCGTTTCACGAATTCCGCTCAGTGTCCCAATCGTCGGACAATAGGCTACATTATGCAAACCCAGTGTGCCATAAGAATAGATCGCCGTGCCAAACGACGATCTATCAGGTGGCAACTTCAGTCAAATTGTTGCTTACTGAGCGCACTGCCGACTTGTTCTCTCTTCAAGTCTTTTGGTGGAACCCTCTGGACTCTGAGATCTGGTGGGCTGCTGGATTGGGGGAAATGTGGTCAATGAAATTCCTACTGAGACATAATGATATTATATGTTGCTGCTGTTTATTATTGTAAACTGCTGTTTAGCTCTTACGATTATGTTCAATATGTTAAAATAGCTGTTTGCTTTGTAAGTTGCCCAAAAAGTGTCAACTATTACAAATAGCTGTTGTTGCTGCTGACGACTACGATGGTGATTGTGATGATGATGAGGATGATGATGATGATGATGATGATGATGGTGGTGGTGATGATGATGATGATGATGATGATGATGATGATGATGATGATGATGATGATGATGATGATGATGATGATGATGATGATGATGATGGTGGTGGTGGTGGTGGTGATGATGATGATGATGATGATGATGATGATGATGATGATGATGATGATGATGATGATGATGATAGACTCCATTGTGGACAACGATGACGATGATGCTACTGTATAAATGCTACTGCTGTTTTATTTCTGTTGCTGATGATGATGATGATGATGATGATGATGATGATGATGATGATGATGATGATGATGATGATGATGATGATGATGATGATGATGATGATGATGATGATGAGGATGGCTATGTTCAACCTAATGTTCACAGAATATGGTCAAGTTCAACCGTGTCGAATGCTTGTCTCATCCCGTCTGTGTTGAATTTCTTGCCATGAAATGGTCAGTCGGTATTTTTTGCATCAACATTTCCTATGATAATCACCGGTCTTCCAACTCTAACATATAATAAATTCAAACTACTTTATCTGCCATTATACGTTTTAACAACTATAATTGTCAGAACTTGCTAATTATTTTTGATAGGCTACATGTACTTCCCATTGTGCGTTTGCCAGAGTAGTAATAAAATGTGACCCGGTCTATGAAAAGGGACCACAACGCGGGATTTATTTACCGAGATACAGGCCTTAGAACATGGTCACCCATCGAAATATCGAAATCGGGTTTTCACTGGGATTCGCTAGATGACTCTTCTGTCTATCAAATTTTCATAATGGTTCACAGAAATCATTTGATATTATTAGGTTTTCTTATTGTAATATTAGAGCACATAAAAGGGACTGCAAGGCGGCATCCTTATTGTCGGGGTATTATGACAGTAGAATATTTTTTGGAAACGGTTTTAATGATGAATCTATGATTATAATTATAGTGATGCGCTAAATAATTCATTCTACATGTCTATGCAGCGCTTTGATTTCCATGTTTCTAAATATAAAGTGTAAGGTTCAACAAACAGCGATATTCGGATTATTCACTTCAATTGCGTTTTCCGAAGATCTCGTTTTTCAGGTACATCACGTTGTAAAGTTTAAAAAAAATAGAAAACATAATAGTGCTGTGTCACATAATACATCATTCTTTTCAGAATTTTGTGCTGATCATGGTGGTATACATAAGTCCATTCCCGCGTTCTGGCCTAGTTAGCTACACCGGTAAGCGAGGACGGCATTCGTCTGTTGGATACAACGGACTGCGGTTCAAACCCCGGGCTGGGAGTTGACATTCAGAGATTTAGATATCTCAGGCTAGCACGTGTGGGACGCAGGGGCGCAAGCTGCTGTGGAGCGACCTTGGGCAAGTTGCTTACCCATCATTGTCTGTGGGGAAGGCAACGGGAAACCACCTCACTCATCTCATCCCCAGGGGCGTAAAGCCAATGAACCTGCCTTCGGGCAGAGAACCATCATCATCATCATTCCCGCGTTGTGGTCCCTTTTCATAGACCGGGTCACAAATTTACATGTAGTATACTGACTTGCTTAGCCTCTTATGCTAGGCCTAGCTACGATTTTTTATGTTATGTTTTTCGTTTTGGTGTCATGCCATGCTTAGAGTTTTTCCCCTCCGTTGCAACAGTATCTCTTGTGTTCTAAGTTTCAATCCATGTGTATCGTGTGGCAGGTGTTCCTATTGCGTTCTAAGTTTCAATCCATGTGTATCGTGTGGCAGGTGTTCTTATTGTGTTCTATATGTTTCAATCCATGTATATCGTGTGGCAGGTGTTTCCTATTGTGTTCCAAATTTCAATCCATGTATACCATGTGGCATGTGTTCCTATTGTGTTCTATGTTTCAATCCATGTATATGCTGTGTGGCAGGATTTCCTATGGCGTATGGTTTCATCTGTTGAACCTATGGATCTACTTTGCCTACGTCTGTTGCCTGACGGGATTCGTCGTCACCTACGACTTCTGCAGTGACTCTGCTACGAAATCCGTTGGGTCTACCAACCTTTTATCGGAGAGGAACTCCACTGCACTGATGCACGCAGAGACTAAAGAAGAGACGGAACATTCATGCGGACCTCAGTCATATGCCGAGGTATTTCTAATGCAGATGAAGACATTTTGCTGGTAGGCCTACATGTATAGCTTATATAGTTATAAGTGTAATCTATAAGCTTAGTGTAGGCCTAATCTGGTTTATGTCGCAGTATAGGCCCTTAATACATGTATACTATGCTGCAATTCAACTCAGACGCATTAACTAGAATCGAATAGAATGTGATAGAGTAGAATAAAACTAAGTGTATAGAATAATTATTATCTAATTCTTACAGATTCTAATCTAACGAAAACAAGTTTTATGAGGGTCACGATTTCAATAATTATTCTTGAAATACCAGCAGCATATTATTTATAACAATGTTAAAATACTTGTTTCAGTTGAGAACTGGTCAGAGGTTTCTTGTCGTCACCATTCTCTTGTTCGTTCTCATGAATGTAATCAAAGAAATCGTGCAGATGATTCAGCAGGTAACCACCTTATACGCATGATAATTATTCATTTTCATTTGTATAACAATCACTATTGCGATTTTTATTAGCTATTATAAATAAAACGTGCCCAGTCGAACTATTCTACTCTGCCTCTCTGGCGGTCAGGGCCGTATTTAGGGGTGGTCACAAGGTGCCAGTGCACACGGGCCTCCACCACATAGGGGCCTCCACCACACAAGCAAGAATTGTTTACAGACTTTTTAAGCACTGTGGGGCCGTCCATAAAGTATGTCACGCTGGGGGGGGGGTTGGGAAAGTGTGACAGTTTGTGACAGCGAGGGGGGGTCAGGCCATGTGTGACGTCACACATTTATTTATTTATTTATTTATTTCTAATTCTTTTTTATATTTTTTTGTAGAATTTAATAGATTTCAGAAAAATTTCCCACATTTTGTGAAACATTTGAATTAGTTTTATGTAAAAATAGCATGAAATGCGAATTCCTTACTGTGTTGTTCACGATTCCTCTCGCTAGGAGCGCTGGTAATGCTTCTGCGAAGCCTTGTTTTAGACCCTAATAATGTAAATAGTAATGTTTAAAAAATTTTGAAAGTGTGACGTACTTTAGGGGGGGGGGGTCCGAGATTTGTGACAGTTTGTGACAGGGGGGGTCAAAAATGGTTTAAAAAAATAGCGTGACATACTTTATGGACGGCCCCTGTGCACTGGCCACAGATACAATTTCACGCAAATATTTTAAGAAAAGAAACAACTGAAAGAAACGTTAAAGCCTGCAAGGTCAGAAATTAGTTTCTCTTGGTTAAGAAGTCATGTCAAATTAGTGAAACCTTGCGTGTTTTCTTCTTGGCAAATTCTGTCACGAGATCATCAAAGTTAATTTCACGCAGAAGGTCTGATTCTATGCTCATCAAAGCCAGATGGGACAGCCTCTCATTGCCTATCGATGTACGAAAACTACGAACCCTATTCTTAACGAGTTTCATTTTGGAGAAAGAACGTTCCGCACTACAGTTACTGACCATGAGCACCAGATAGGCTACAAGCGGAGTGCTATCTCCACATTAGGAAATGATCCTTGAACGTGTTTTTCATGTATCAGCTGATTCCCGGGTTGGGAACCACTGGTATAGGCTAATACTGCAGCATGAACAATAATTATGTATAATTATAAACTTAATTCTTAACAGAAGTGGAAATACGTGAAAGAACCATACAATCGTATGGAGTGGGTTCTGTACATCTCAACGGCCATCTTCATCGGACCTTTCCTTGTCAACTCAAGCAATCCGGCCTACCAGTGGCAGTTTGGAGCCGTCGCTGTCTTTTTAGCCTGGTTTAACTATCTCCTATTTTTTCAACGGTAGGCCTATGCAGCAGAGATGATTTCGGGGCTTTTTTAACGTGCAGTTGTACACAAAATGTGCTGTTATAAATGGATTTGTGCAGTTGTAAAAGCATTTCGGCACAGTTAAAAAGGTCATTGTCCTCTAATTGGAAGTAATTTATACCATGGAGGATGCCTCAGGATGGGAAAGGAAAGAAGGGGTTTTACAGTTCTAAAAATTTCTTTAAAACAGCCCTAGATTATTTCTAAAGTAACAAGTGAACACCTTATCATTATGAATAAGCTTGCTGTCTTTTGAAGATTTGAACTGATTACTCGAAAGTTTATTCTCGCTAAATGATAAATTAAACTAACATTGCCTTGCGCGTTCGCACACGATGTAGTGTAAATGTAGCCTAAAGGCGCATGACATTGTTAGAGAACTCTGCCACTGACTGTGCTCTGACAGTGCCAGTCACAAGCTTGGATGAAGGAGGAGGGCGACACTAATCATCTTCGATATGGCGGTGTCGTTAAGCAGCAATAAGCACGGAGTTATGGAGCGATTGCTAAAGCGATAATGAAAATGTTTGGTCCAACCTTGTTCAGATTCTCAAAGAAAAGACATGTGTCATCCTACGTTTTTCCAGCCATTATTTCAGTCAGCTTCAAACTGGAGATAAATATTATTGCTCTCGTGGTCATAGATCCTTCTAAGCCGTCGTTCTGCAGACTATATTTTGCATTCGTTCTCTATAAATAGGCCTACATGTATTATGAGTTTCGCTTCTTCACATTGAACGTCCCCCGCTATAATTAATCTGAGGTTTGCACTTCAGATTCAACACGACAGGTATTTACGTTGTGATGTTTCTTGAGATCATGCGGACGCTCGTGAAAGTCATCATAATCTTCTCCAATCTCGTCGTCGCGTTTGGCTTCGGATTCTTCGTTATTCTTAACACCGGGGTGAGATGCTCAAACTTTCTACGACTAGGCCTAATACACTTTTTGAGTCTCATTTTGAAAACAGACGCAACTATATATATATATATACAGGGTGGTCCAAAATAAACCGCACAATGATAAATTGATAGTATTTTATTAAGACCAATTCAAATATAACCGTGAAAATTCACAAAAACACAGCAATTGTTTTTACTGTAACATTACATGGATGGATTTCGTTATATAAAATGTTCAATGTGTCCTCCTTGCTGCTCGACCACGCATTGAAGCCGACGACGCCATTGATCAATTGCGCGGTCAATGAAACGCTGTGACAGCTTGGTCCACTCTGTGACGATTGTTTCTTTCAGCTGATCCCCTGTGGTGAAACTTCTATGACGGTAGTTGAAGTGCGCCCCAAACAGCGTAGTAGACGATTCAAGTCCGGGCTGTTTGGGGCCACATGTTTCTGAGTTCGTAGATTCCAAATTAGACAACGGTCATTCTCAGTTAAGCGTCCCATGATCACAATCTCTTATAAACAACAACTTCTTTACCATAAACTATGATAAACAATGATGAAGTCAATAATGACGTCAGAGAAAATATATAAATAAGTAAGAAAAATGGCATTAAACATTGAATTGTTATACATTATATCAAGAAAACTGTCACTGTGCGGTTTATTTTGGACAACCCTGTATATGTAAGCTTATACACTGTGTCCGGGTAAAAAGTAGACCCCACAAAAAGTGTCATAACTCGGTCAAAACATTTAGGATTTATCTGAAATTTTAAACACAGCAACAGTGTCCATATTTACACTCGATTCCAAAGTCGTTTGCAAATATTCCCGAGTTTGTCAAATTTATGAGCGTTTGCGTTGGAGCACCGACAAATGGAACTTTCCAACATGGAAAACCTGAAATGAAGTGAAATTCAGCTATTCTGGTGCCAAAAATGTGTTTCTTGTTCTCGGACACACGATCGTAGACGTAGTAGGTTAATAGCTATCCCGGGAGACACTCGGCTTCATATCCTCAGCTGTGGCCGTCCAGCAGTCCAGACTTTGATCCGGAGTACATGTACTGGAGGAGCGCGTTTTTTGTTCACGCGTATTCACGACATCGATAACCGTAGGGCGTAGGGCGCGTATGTTTCAAGATTGGCAGTTGTTTAACCAGGTGATCATCGACAGGACCATCAAACAGTAGCGTCTAATCTACGGTCGTGTGTCCGTGAACAAGATGGACATTTTGAACAGCATATTTAGCTGAATCTCCCTTCTTTTCAGGTTTTCCATGTTGGAAAGTTCAATTTGTCGGTGCTCCAACGCAAACACTTATAAATTTGACAAACTCACGTATATTTCTAATCGGTTTTAGAATCTCGTGTAAATATGGCCGCTGTTGCTGTGTTTGAAATTTCAGACAAATCCCAAACGCTTTGTTGTGGGGTCTACTTTTTACCCGGACACAGTGTATATATAGTCCGAAAGGGCGCAAACTCTAGGCCCCTATTCAGCAAGACTTAGTGCCTGGTAAGATTTTTATTGCATAGGTTATCACTTTAAACGCCTTTTAAACGTCTGACGAATAGGAAGAAGCCTAATATGAAAACAAAATGTTGCATGCGTGTGATGATGAATGCGGCTGCCATAAACTTTGCTTAGAATAGGTGGATTGTAAGGTCAAGGTAGCCTATAGTTTGCTGTAGTTGCCATTATGGCATTTTTATGGCAATGTCTATTATTCGAAACGGATTACACTGCATTGCAGCAGAGGACTTTCCCGAGATAACATAGCATAACATAACATAACGTAGCATAACATAGGTTTTTATTGCTCCCGGATCGATTAATTATTTGTCAGAGTTGGCACGTAAGCATACATTTCTACTATCAAACACCGGTAGCCTATATACATGTATAGGCCTACAGCAATGTCATTATTATTTATAGACTATAACACTGCTAATTCGTATACCAAATTTCAGGTGTTGTTGGCAGGATATGCCATCTTTTGGCAATCCTTATGTTGCTTAAGGTACAACAATTCATTACGCTGACTTTTTATAACCTATATTTGAAACAGAATTCCGCCGGGTTTTCAAGCGCTCGGCTGTCCATCGTCAGCACAATCATCATGATGTTGGGCGACATCGACTACCGCGAAGTTTGGGTCGTTCCTTTCTCGAATTCTCAGCTACCGAACTCACCTATGGCCTTCTACGCGCTGATTACCTTCACTCTCCTTATGCCGATTTTGCTCATGAACCTACTAGTGCGTAAAACACAAGTACAAATTAATTAATTAATTTTAATTAATTAATTAATTAATTAAGTTTACAAAGGATCCGAGTGGCTGACCCTTGCCCTGCGATGGATTAATTCCAGCCGGAAGGAAAAGAAAAAGAATTAATTAATTTTAGGTTGCAACTACTAACGTGTTGCTTCTATCGTGCTGCTTCTATTGTATTATAAGCCATTGACACGCCATGACCTTGCTGGAAGATGATTTTGCTAAGACAAAGAGGCAACCTCTGGAGAAGACTTATCCTATTTTAAAGTTTAAAAAAGCTTCCCTATAAGTACATATCTAATGTTTCGTGAAGGTGGAAGAGTCTGTTAACAACCAGTCCGTGCTAATAGTTACACGAAATTCACTCGGCAGTCTGCTCTAGCTCGTCATCGTTGTCTTGCAGACCGAATTCGTTACCAACAGAACATAATAGGCATAATTACAGCGTACTATCGTATAATGATATAATGATACTAAAGAGTGGTTTTAATACATAGAGAATAATGTATGTAGACATAATGACAACGCTAGAGCCCGCTGTGTAGGCCTATATGTTAAAGAATATTGCAGCTTGCTTTGTACGGTTAGGCACATAGGCTAGCATATTCATCCATACGGCCTAAAATCACCCATCATAAGATTGCATATTGAGTTAATATAATCTTTATTCATCCAATTTGAATGACTGCGCTTTGGTTTTCATTATAAATCATTCTTGTATTCTTGTATACCTCCTGTGACTTATGATTCTTCCGACAGATTGGTCTTGCCGTTGGTGACATCGAATCCATTCAGAAGAATGCTTTCCTGAAGAGGATCGCAATGCAGGTAGTGAATTATTAGCTTATTGATTGAATGAAAATTATCGTGTTGCTTTTGATGGATTTGCCTTGATGATATATAATTATTATTTGAATAGAATTTGGATTGATAAAATTTGTTGTTGCTGCAATGGAAGCTGGATTGATTAAAATGATTCTTGCCAAGACAGAAGTCGGATTACTGTGTATACCGACCTTGAGCAAGAGAAACGGTCGCGCCAAAACGTCACGTAGCCTAACGTTAACAACAATGTTCGTCTACAACTGCCATGTCATAGTGCTCCCGTTTTACGGCAGATTTCTAAGCGACTGGACATTTCTTCAAATGCTAAAACCCTATTTATTAGGATAATCATATTGCCTTCACTATTTATCAGGATAATCATGTTGCCTTTACTATTTATTAGGATAATCATGTTGTCTTTACTATTTATTAGGATAATCATGTTGCCTTTACTATTTCTTAGGATAATCATGTTGCCTTTACTTTTAGGTTCAGTTACACACAGAACTGGAGCAGAAATTACCAAGTCGTCTGTTGAAATTTGTTGACAAGCCTTTCATCAAGATCTATCCGAATCGTGGCTGGTCATTCTGGCAGCATGTGAGTTGTGACAGATACGAGATAATTAGGCTATAACTTGTTTTTGACTGCGTTTCAACTGTTACTGGTAAATAATAAATTGAGCGGCCTAGTTAGCTACACCGGTAAGCGAGAGCGGCATTCGTCTGTTGGTTGCAACGGACTGCGGTTCAAGCCCAGGCTGGGAGTTGACATTTAGAGATTTAGATATCTCGGGCTAGCACGTGTTGGACGCAGGGGTGCAAGCTGCTGCGGAGCGACCTTGGGCAAGTTGCTTGCCCATCATTGTCTGTGGGGAAGGCAACGGGAAACCACCTCGCTCATCTCATCCGCAGGGGCGTAAAGTAAAGCCAATGAACCTGCCTACGGGCAGAGCACCATCATCATCATCATCATCATCATCATCATCATCATCATCATCATCATCATCATCATCATCATCATCATCATCATCATATATATATATATACTCGTATATATATATTGATCTGCCACAAGTCGTTTGTTCGCAATGCTTTGAAGAGTCTTTGCTTATAATGTAGAAATGTAAACAGTAAACTCGTTGTTGTTGACAATTATTCAGATAAAGAGTCGATTCCTGTTTGAAAGGAAGGCTGAATCCTGCGATCAGATGAATTTCATCGTCCAAGAAGATTACGCCATGCAATGCAATTCAGTCTTATTCGGCGAACTGATTAAACAGAAGCAGAGGTCTTCTTCACAAATCTTCTGTCTTCTAATCAATTGTTCTGATATTGATTTATATCGATTGAACTCCAGTTTTGGTAATCACCGTAATCGTTATCTCCAAATTTCTAAAGCGCCACTCGAAAGCCAATGCATAGGCTATAGGACAGGATTGTGTTATATTAAGCTAAGGTGGGGTAAGGTTACATGTAAGACAGGATTATGTTATATTAAGCTAGGGTGGGGAAAGGTTACATAAATGTTACATGTAAGATAGGATTGTGTTATATTTGGCTAGGGTGCATGGGGAAAAGTTACATGTAAGACAGGATGGGGGAAAGGTTACATATAGGCTATAGTTTAAAATTATGTTATAATTATTATTAAGTTAGTCCAGAGTCGACGGTAGACGAGATCAGAGTCATAATAATAATAACATTAGATCTATGTCATATAATAGTACTGTAAACACGCCAATGTCCATAATAATAATAATAATAATAATAATAATAATAATAATAATAATAATAATAATAATAATAATAATAATAATAATAATAATAATAATTATGTCATAATATGACATATTATGTGTTTCGTGTACTCTGTGCTGTGCACATGTGTAGGATGAAGCAGATGTCTCATGACATGAAGAAGCATTACGACTTGTTGCGTCTGATCGTTCAGAAGATGGAGATACATACGGAGGCAGATGACGTCGATGAAGACTCTTCGGTGACTCTGGCCACTCCTGCCATGCAGGGTGTGGAGCAGAGGGGAACTTCTGGTATCGGATGGTCATCAGCTGCACTGCGACATGTCATTCTCAAGCAGGCATTGATCGTCTCCAGATGGAAGAAGTCGGAGACGGACTGACTGACTGATCAGCACCTGACATCTTCTTAAGCAACCGGGACAGACTGTATGCGTGTACATGGGCGGAGTTTATCAGGGGCTAGGGGGAGCTAAGCCCCCCAAGAAAGCCCAGATTCAACTTTTTTTACCATGAAAAATTGAAAATGGTATCCTTTTTCGGGATTAGCCCCCCCTAAGAAGGCCCAGACTCGTGGTTAGCCCTCCCAAGAACGGAAACCAAACTCCGCCCATGTGCGTGTATATAGGTAGCCACCAGTGTGGGTTTATGAGAGACGGCGGAATGAGTCTCCATGCCTCGTCTTAAACACCCTTTGAAATATTTACCCCCTATAGATTGACAATAGACCTAGCCCAACCCTCTTTGTATTCTTCTTAAGCACCAAGACTGTAGGTAGCTAATCATGTGGTGGATTTATATGCAGCTAATTCAGCCGGCTACTTCATTCTGAGTCTATGATGTCTTAATTTCGTGTTGTGAACACTTGTATGTAGCCTAGTATCTCTTCTAAGTACTTTTTGTTCGAGTAAATTATGTTTTTTAGTTGCATACTAAAATACTTGCATCTAGTCTTATACAAAAAGATACTGCTCCAGCCACAGGAAACATTGGGGCGAATTATTGTAAAAAACATCAAACGATAAGTTTATTTAGCTGTTTATTTAATTTTTAATTCCATGTGCACAATGTCATGTAAATTTTAGGGAGGCTAAGTTGAGCGAATATTCATAACAAATTAATGTCATCAGCATTAAATGTGGAAATGTTCCTGTGATGTGAGGAGTAAACATGATGAAAGGAGCAATCATTTCAGTCGATAGTTGGCGGGATGTCTTGGTTCAGTGGTTTGAAGTTCCTGTGAAATACAGAAGTTAAAACGAACAATGAACAACTATGATGAAGTTTGTTTGTATGTGAACTTGTTATAGCGCCCTTTCAAGCTCTCTACTTAGCGGCGCTCCCCAACTACAGAACGGACACTGCATCGGCGTTTCACGCCGAAGCGCTGAGCAACTGCGAGTGAAGGACTTGCCCAAGGTCCCTACGCGGCGACTTGAGGTGGATTCGAACCTGCAACCCTTCGGCTGCAAGGCGACGAACATACCCACTAGGGCCACTACACCACCGCGCCCCACGTTAAGATGAAGAAGCTTAGGTTCATTTATGTAATGCAAAGTGGTGTCTTGTCTTGTCTACATCTTCATCATTGACTGCAGCGGCGGCGTCGATGTTGGAAAAGCATCTCTACACCGTAGCAACCATTGCTGGCATTATAAGCGGAAGAAGACGGTGGAGCTGGATCTGTTCCTAGAGCAGTCGGAAGGAGTATGTATTTCTCAAACTTATCAAATGCAAATGGAAATATCATCATCGGTTTCTAACGCCAGTCATTCATTTTGACGACGGTATACATGCGATGAAATTATCTCCAATGTCCTCTGAAATAATCAATCAGAAAATTTCTCACAGCCACACAAGAGCCACAGATCATCAGAGACCAGTCCAGCCCAACACCAGCGGCATGCAGATCAAACAAAGTCTATAAGAAAGGACGTTGGGTCTTTTTCAGTGCTGCTATAAAGGGTGGTTCAAAAATCAATCGGTTGCGAAGATATCGCATTTTATCCGGGGGTACATTTTTTAGCCACCCTGTAGAATCCGTGGTTTGGTCCCTTGAAAATGAATTTAATCCCTTTGAACCCATTCCTTTGAAATCAAGTCTTTTGAAATCACTTTAATCACACTTTTCCTAATGATAAACACAGAACTCACCAGTTTAGCGATCACATGACCAAAGCGGGAGCAGGAATTGGTTTCAATGGCATCCGTCCATCAGAGTAGAATCTATAAAGCAAGGATTTCAATCAATTCCGCCGTGTTTAAAATTGAGCAAGAAATGCTTCATATTTTCATATAGAGTCTTAAGCTGTCTTAAGACAAATGGCCCCTGTTATTAACTCTAAGACTCTAAGTAATTAAATCGCGATTGCATAATCCAAGCACATTGACGCTTTCTTCAATGTGACTACTTCTTGCCAATATTACTTCATTTTCCTACTTACGACTGCTATGCCATTGATAATTGTTTATGGTTGATGCTTACAATAAATAAATTGAATTGAATGGAATATAAGAAGTATTAGTCATGGATGATACAACGAATGTAAACCCATTTGCAATATAATATGTGGAACCTTGGCAGAAATGCAGTAGGCCTACAATTTTGTTGACTAATGACTTAATTAACCCCTAGTTTGGACTTTTTTGTTCGACTGTTCTACAAGAGAAACTTAACGGAACATTGGTTAGAAACGTACTGCAGGAATTCTTGAAATTTGCTTTCGGTTAGCAGTCCAATGCTTGCTGCGTATTCTTTGGTCGTCAGATCCAAACCTACAACCACCTATGAAATAATTAAAAGCACGGTTTGATTTCAAGCTTACAATATTCTCCTGCATGATGATGATGATGATGATGGTGGTGATGATGATGATGATGATGATGATGATGATGATGATGATGATGATGATGATGATGATGATGATGATGATGATGATGGTGGTGGTGATGGTGGTGGTGGCGGTGGTGGCGGGGGTGGCGGGGGTGGTGGCGGTGGTGGTGGTGTTGGTGGTGGTGGTGATGGCGGCGGTGGTGGTGGCGGTGGTGGCGGTGGGGATGGTGATGATGATGATTATGATCATGATGATGATGACAATGATGCTGATGATGATGCTGATAACGACGACGCTGATTCATGTAACACCACTCAATGATGGTGTATAATGTTTGCACATAGAGTTGACGCATCTCACCGGAGTTTTAGACAATCCAAACTTTGTATCAAACTGAGCTTCAGATCCTGCGTGTACCGTGATCCACCTACGAGATCAAACAGACCCAGCGATCTAACGTTTTAAATTCTTAATAATAATACTTATAATGAACCATAAGCTCACTTGTAAAGCTAAGTTTCCCAGAAACTCAAAACCTGGCTTTAGAATCGTAAGCTACTAACGTATTCTGAACTAAACCAACTCATTGAAACTTAAACAAAACCACATATAATGCCAGTTAATTTCAGACTCATGTTTTGCGATTGTAAACGAATAGTCTTCCATTAGCAATTATTTCCAACCAATCCATCACGTTTCCCAATAGCTTTTCCATAAATGTTTCAAGGCCAAATACTCTCTCCTCCCGATAGGGCCTACTCAGCGACTTAAAACGTCGCAAAGTTACAACTTCAAAGAGTGCATAGGGTGGTTATTGCCAGAGCTGCTTTAAAGAAATTTTTTGAACAGCACAACTCCTTCTTTCCTTTTCCATCATCCATGGTAAATTACTTCCAGTCGGAGGACAATGACCTTTTTGCTATAGTTTTAACTGTACAGAAGTGCTTTTACAAGTGCACATTTTCTGTACAACTGCACGTTAAAAGCCTTGGTTTTGCCTCCCACAAATCCTGTCTCTTACCCCCAATTTTCAGTCTTGTATTTTTCTGACAAACGATTCAGCACTCCAAGGTTCTCCTTCTTGCAAGCACTGGTGCATTTGCTGGCTTCTGGTAAGACGAGTACGATGCAGGCTCGGCCGGGTCGACCGCCACATGTTGTTTTCAGGTCTTTGTAACTTTTCAGCTAGACAGACATTGTTTGCACACACTGCACAGGTCTCAACAGAATTCATCGTAATTTACTAAACTGTCAATTAATAGGTCTACGAATATGTGATGCGATCTGACAAAATCTGTTGGCCTTATGTCATAAAGCAAAAATGACATTTTGATACCATTGTAAAGAGTAGAAGTTTTCCTTTAAAACAAACCACATGCTGATCAAATATATTGATGTTTGACAAAGCTATGAATAATTTCTCTACGAACGGTCCTTGAATAAACAAGGTTGCATAACAGAAGTAAAAATCTCAAACAAAGAGACGGGAAAATAAAAGACGCAAAAACCGGAATTTTTTAGAAGAATAAAGTCCAAAATACATTTTTTTTACAACTATGATAATAGCAACTATGATGATAGCAACTATGATAATAGCAACTATGATGATAGCAACTATGATGATAGCAACTATGATAATAGCAACTATGATGATAGCAACTATGATGATAGCAAATATGATGATAGCAACCATGATGATAGCAACTATGATGATAGCAACCATGATGATAGCAACTATAATGATAGCAACCATGATGATAGCAACCATGATGATAGCAACCATGATGATAGCAACCATGATGATAGCAACCATGATGATAGCAACCATGATGATAGCAACCATGATGATAGCAACCATGATGATAGCAACCATGATGATAGCAACCATGATGATAGCAACTATGATGATAGCAACTATGATGATAGCAACCATGATGATAGCAACCATGATGATAGCAACCATGATGATAGCAACTATGATGATAGCAACTATGATGATAGCAACTATGATGATAGCAACTATGATGATAGCGACTATGATGATAGCAACTATGATGATAGCAACTATGATGATAGCAACTATGATGATAGCAACTATGATGATAGCAACTATGATGATAGCAACTATGATGATAACAACCATGATGATAGCAACCATGATGATAGCAACTATGATGATAGCAACCATGATGATAGCAACCATGATGATAGCAACCATGATGATAGCAACCATGATGATAGCAACTATGATGATAGCAACTATGATGATAGCAACTATGATGATAGCAACTATGATGATAGCAACTATGATGATAGCAACCATGATGATAGCAACTATGATGATAGCAACTATGATGATAGCAACTATGATGATAGCGACTATGATGATAGCAACTATGATGATAGCAACTATGATGATAGCAACTATGATGATAGCAACTATGATGATAGCAACTATGATGATAGCAACTATGATGATAGCAACCATGATGATAGCAACTATGATGATAGCAACTATGATGATAGCAACCATGATGATAGCAACCATGATGATAGCAACCATGATGATAGCAACCATGATGATAGCAACTATGATGATAGCAACTATGATGATAGCAACTATGATGATAGCAACTATGATGATAGCAACTATGATAATAGCAACTATGATAATAGCAACTATGATGATATAGCTTAGAGCAACTGACTTCAACGACTTCTTCTGCCGTCGTCGAGTCACTTATGTGATCTTTGACCCATTGAACGAGGGTGGTGTCGTATTGTACTCCGTGCTTTCCATTGTTAAAGTCTACTGGCTCGACGCCTTCCTTCGACCCAGCAGGGAACATCTTCACAGTGCACACCTTCGTAACCTAACATACATGTAATAACAATACAAAACGACGATTCAGCCTACAGCAAAACCGACGGTGATATGCTATACATCCACAGTATAGCCAGCATTAATCAACACAAACAGTAGCAAACATTACACCCACAGTAGCCATCATTACGCCAATAATAGCCAACATTACACTAACATTAGTGTTAACCACTTTAACCAGTATTACACTCGCAGTGGCCAACATTATGACCACAGTAGCCAATATTTCACCAACAGTAGCCAATATTACACCAACAGTAGCAATCATTACACCGACAGTAGCCAACATTACACCAACAGTAGCCAACATTTCACCCACAGCATGCCAACAGTAGCCAACATTACACCAACAGTAGCCAACATTTCATCCACAGTATGCCAACAGTAGCCAACATTACACCAACAGTAGCCAACATTTCACCCACAGTATGCCAACAGTAGCCAACATTACACCAACAGTAGCCAACATTTCACCCACAGTATGCCAACAGTAGCCAACATTACACCGACCGTTGGGGGTGTGGGTGTGGGGGGGATTGAAGACACTAAAGATAGGGACGGAGACAATGAAGATGGAGAAACGGTGACAGAAGTAAGGACAGTGAGACAACATACAGATATAATTGTATCGCATTTATACATATTTATTTAGCGCCAGATATTGCCAGCAACACTTGAGCAGTGGGAGACTAACTAACGTCGTATTTGTTTTGGAAGAGTTCATCGGCCGACAGGTCGTAGGCACCGAACTTCACCGGACGACCTTTCAGTTCCGTGGCCGCCTTCTGGTAGACGGCTGAGAACTTGACACAGATCTTCGTCGTTGCTGCGTAGAAGTTGACCATCCACATGTAGTCGTCACATTGCAGCACGGCCTCCTCGAAGTTGGAGTCGGACAATTCGTACACGTTACTTTTCGGATACTATAGTTCGTGAAATACATTAAAAACGTTGCACTATAATAATAATAATAATAATAATAATAATAATAATAATAATAATAATAATAATAATAATAATAATAATAATAATAATAATAATAATAATAATAATAATAATAATAATAATAATAATAATAATAATAATAATAATAATAATAATAATAATAATGTTATTATAATAATAATAATAATAATAATAATAATAATAATAATAATAATAATAATAATAATAATTATGCAGTCGCCAATACTAAAACTCGATTGATTTCTTTCAAAGGTATGAGTGCATTCTAGTAGATCCTACTAGACAAGGTTAGACCAGATTAAATGGAACTGAATTAGAATCAAACTTGACCGGGACCACCACGGACTACTCTTGCAGACAATACTTCTGACTCAACGCAGCGCTCGTGAATAAGCTGGTGCCCCGCGCTTGGCTTTCGAGTAGCGCTTTAGAAATTTCAAATTTACGATTAAGATTACGAGTCACATCAGTAACTGAGTAGAATCGTAAGAATATAATATCGAATAAAATCATAAAAATATAATATCGAATAAAATCATAAAAATAAAAATAATATAGAATCAAATCATAAAAATAAAATATAGAATAAAATTATAAAATATATAATATCGAATCAAATCATAAAAGTGTAGGCCTAATATCGAATAAAATCATAAAAAAATCTAATATAGAATAAGATCATAAGAATATAATAGCATATCGTAGGCCTAAGTCGGACGTGCACTTCTGTTATTTCAATTTTGTTTCCAAGAATTAAATTTCATTAAATGTAATTATCTCATGCGGCCTTGAGATAGTTCTGTTTATATGAGCCTATGCCTTGGTCTGCAGAATGGCCGGGAATTTCTCTCGTCATCCTGACTTTGGGACTTTTGGATTAAGGATCACAGCGGCAAAACATCTGCGAACAGGAATATCTTGGATGTGGACTTATCCGGAACTATAGGCCTACTTAAAAACAATAAATTATGCAGACTTAGCATCTGATGTGGCCACTAATGAGAATGTCATTTTCGAACAGTAGCTTATACTATCGCCATTATAATACACCCGGTGTCTAGTAAGCAATAACCACAGACGTCGATTTATTAAATGACATGGGGGGGGGGGCGCTGATCCTTCCGTTAATGATGCTCTTGGTCAACATCATTTTTTTATGCAACAAGAGCGACTGTGTCAACTTGTCTCTACATATAAACGATCGCTGATCAATTGATTGATCGATTGATTGATCGATTGATTGGCCGATTAATTGATTGACTGATTGATTAAATGATTGACTGATTGATTAAATAATTGACTGACTGATTAATTGATTGACTGATTGATTAAATTGACTGATTGATTGATTGATTGATCTAATGATTGATTAGAGATATTTTTATTTCTTAGATATATACATCGGATCTGATCATCATGGAGTTCTTAGATTTAGCCAGAATAAACTAGAGAAGACTAGATACCAGATTGCACCTATAAATAGACACGACCACATCAGACCGGATGGCACCGTGACCATAGATCGGAGACCGTCCATAAATGACGTCACGCCGTGGAGTGGAGGGGTCGCATATTTGTGACGATATACATTGTGACGATCCCTTGCTATAGGTATCATACAGTGTTGTACAGTAACGAAGTAAAAGTAACGCGTTACTATACTTAAGTAAAAGTTTGAGTACTTTCACATGTAACGAAGTATCGAAAAAATAAAATACTTTTACTTTCAACGAAGTAAAATTTTACCCATATTTCAGTACTTTTACTTCGTTACAATTTATGCGACACTCGTTACAATGTTCGTTACTTCAGAGTGCTAATTAACATTTCTTTTCGCTAAGCTAAGACAGCTTATTCAAATTTGCATGCCTAAAAATAGATTTTCGATGGTGGTGCACGCTGGATGCATTGCCATTTCTGCAGCAGAAATGATCTTCGGCTGTGCATTGTGCTAAAAGTAATCAGTAGCGTGCGTACTAGACTCAATGATAATAATTCGAGAATTTAGTATTTTTGAAGGTTAATAATCAATTGAGTTATAGAAAGTCTCGGTACTTTTACTTTTTACTTTAAAAGTATTATTGGAAGGGGATACTTTTTACTTTTACTTAAGTAAAATTTGTGCTGAGTACTTTTACTTTTACTTAAGTAACTAAAATCCACTTTACTTTTACTTTTACTTAAGTACATTTGCCCGATACTTTCAACAACACTGGTATCATATGAATTTTTATGTTGGCTCGTGACGAGGGGGGGGGGGTCAAAAATCGTTCTAAATTGCGTGACGTCATTTACGGATGGTCCTTGCCTTATAGTATCAGATTTGTATGGATTGCTTGTTTACCTCCTTTGTTTCGCTTCCACATGGCCCAGCTGTCGGGTAGGGTTTGCTGCTCTGGTGCAAAATAGTTTCCATCAATTCATCGACCGATCTCGGACCTTCAATTAATGTAGCAGAACATTAATTCGACAGTTTAGCCATGCAGTGGCTTATTACATGGCTTTTTAACGTGCAGTTGTAGGCTACACAAAATGTGCAGATCTAAATGGATTTGTGCAGTTGTGGGCTACATGTAAAAGCACTTGTGTACAGTTAAAACTAGCAAAAATGATAGACTACATTGTCCTCCGATTGAAGTAACTTACCATGGAGGATGGGAAGGAAAAGAAGGAGTTGTGCAGTTCTACAAATTCCTTAAAAACAGCCCTCCGCTTGTTAAGATTGTTTGGCCCACCACACCTCACTGAACGACGTCCAGCGTTCTTCAGTCAGTTGCTGCTGTCAGTGCTGTGCTTTGAGTTGCATGCATGACCATGCAGAGGCTATATGGACCAACGTGAGGAACCAACCACACGGGGCGAGGTGGAGTAGCGGGTATGTTCGTTGCCTTACAGCCGAAGAGTTGCAGGTTCGAATCCACCTCAAGTCGCCGCGTAAGGACCTTGGGCAAGTCCTTTAAGCCTACTCGCAATTGCTCAGCGCTTTGGCATAAAATCGATTCAGTGTCCGCGCTGTAGTCTGGAGCAGTTCTGAGTAAAAAATCTTGAGGGGCGCTATAACAAGTGCACATACAAACAAACAAGCTTGTTTTTAAGTTAAGTGGTCGATACTTGTATTACTCCAAGTTACCCTATATATGTATGTCATTTAGTTTAGGCTACATTAGAATTAGGCCTACGCATAACTGCGCTTAAATGACGTTGCTGATGCTACAAAGAGACTTCGAGCCTGCATTGATGACATCATACTATGGAGTCTGTCCATGCGCCTTAAACTTAACCTTGGCAAATCTGAGCTAATTTGGTTTGATCGTTCTTCTAAGCTTCTACAGTGTGCTGAACTCTCACTATGCACTTCCTCTTCGCCACTGAATATGTGAGCGGCGCTATATAAATGTTCAATTACAATTACAATTACAATTGCCTTCTCCTTCGTTTACTGTGTGGGATCTTGGAGTCATCCTTGACTCGGCACTTTCCCTCAAACCTCAGATAGCAGCCATCTCTCGGGCATGTTTGTTTCATCTGTTTATATAAGGAGATTCAGATAGCTCCGCTCTATACTCTTGACTCAGCATCACTGAAAACACTGATTTACTGCCTTATTCTGACACGACTTGACTGCTGTAACTCTGTACTTTATGGTCTCCCTAAATGTACACTTCTTCCTCTAACTAGAATACTTCATCATGCTGCAAGACTGTGTCTTGGACTCTACCGAGACCACATCACACCAGCTCTGCTCTCTTTACACTGGCTTCCTGTATGTGAGCGCATTCGCTTCAAGCTGGCACTCCTCATGTACAAAGCATGCACTGATCACCTGCCATCCTACATAACTTCTATGATCACATCTAGTAACTCTGTTAAAGGTCGCTCTTCTCTTCGATCAGCATCTGCGGGAAAGTATGTAGTTCCTGGTACACATCTTGTTTTTGGCCGGCGTTCTTTCACATTTGCTGGTCCATTCATCTGGAATTCTCTGCCTCCTTGTGTTCGTAACTCCCCTAGCGAGACTGTCTTTCGTTCTAAACTGAAAATTCTGTCCTCGTTGAGTCTGCCTATAGATAGTTTTAATTGCCACCGAACTTCAATGTGCACTTCTGAGCTTTGTAAGGAGGGCATTATAAAATTTCAGTTGTATCGTATTGTATAATATTAGATTTTGAATAAGAATTGACAGTATGGATAGAATAAAATGTGCTTAAATGAATCGTAGGCCTAACACTACGTATACTTGTACTTCTGGCATCTTCGGTCTATAATTCTTTTGATGGTTTTCAACGTGTACGCACGTGCATAATGTGCTCATTAGCGTCTCTCGTCAGCGAGTATGCCTAACATAATCATCAGCGAATAACGACGAACAATCGTGAATACGCATTTACTGTCATGTCACGTGTAAATTGCGAGAAATGGGGTGGAGAGATGAGGAGGAGATGTACGGGGAGTGTAGCAGGCTGTAAAGGAAGTAGGTTTGAAAGAAGCTGTAGAGTGTGGAGTAGGCGTTAAAAGGGAAGTGGGGTAATGAGAGCGAGAGAGAGAACTAAACAAGAGAAGCTTTCCCAAGATAGAGCACCTTGCTCCAGTCGCGTGTGAATTATCTTAACTAGATAGACTACTTAGACTACTACATAGACTACATAGACTACTACATAGACTACTACTACTACTACTACATAGACTACGAAATGAGATCAGAATGACGAGCATAAGCTTACCTCTGTAGTTGAGTGGATGTGACTTGTCTTTACCAAATATGTAGATCGACGGGTACATGGTGATATCGAAACGTGTCGCCAATTTGCTACCCGATGCTGACCGACAGTTGACGAATGCCAACCGCGTCCCTGTACCCTACGATTGGTGTAAAGTAAGGTATGAAACGATGATGACTTTGAAAACTAGGCAAGATTAAGTAGTAGTGGTAGTAGCGGTAGCAGCAGTAGTAGCAGTAGTAGTAGCAGCAGCAGTAGCAGTAGCAGTAGTATTAGTTGCAGTTTAACGTCACTGTGTGACAACAAAGGCCTTTAGCGACGCCCTCCTTCTTTATCCAGGTTTTGGACTGGCGCTTGCAGAGTGCGACCAATGGCGAAGTAGTATAGAGCAGGATTAAGTATAATGCATGTAATGAACGTAAGTAAATGCAGAGTGAATTGGGCAGAGGTGCTTTTTGAGGCAGAGTAAGATTTTTCATGAAATCTGACCATCATGTGTAATTATGAATTTTTTTAAGACTGTAAAATTTCATATCGAAATTCTTACTTCTGGCCAAGATATTGGCAAAAACCTAGGGGGTCTTTTTCGACCCACCCTGTATATGTTAATTTAATATAATCACATTAGCATATAGATTTGCAATAATGTAAGAATGTAAGTTAATCTATATTATGCTAAAGTAATCTCCTTATGAATTATACTTGATTGGAGAGACATTGTGAAGAAGGCATCGAACACCCATCTGGGTATTCAGCCCACGGTTGTCGTTGTTGTTGATGATGCTGTTGTTGTTGTTGCTGCTGCTGCTGCTAATGATGATGATGATTATGATGATGATGATGATGATGATGATGATGATGATGATTATGATGATTATGATGAGTATGATGAATATGATTATGATGATGAATCTCCTCACTGTTGGTTCTATTCTAATCTCGTTAGACCTACGCCTACTGCTATTTATTTAGGATACCCTGAAACTCATCGTATATAGTAAGAAGCAGCAACACACACACACACAGTCCTCTTCCTCGTCGTCATCTCTTTCCACTGACATCATTGAACAATCGCAATAAAAGACTTTTGTTCACGTTAATTTTATACCTGATTTTTATAGCAACTTTTATTTATGTGTATACGTCATAGAATCGTCTTTGTGTATACAATGATCAAAGAGGGATCTTACCGACAGACCCTGGCCAACATTCTTGAAAATTTCTGCAAAATCTTGACACCATATACATCTACAGAAGACACAATAATACTAAGTCAACCAATAGGCAAAATTATACTGGCGATTTTTATATATCTTCCTTTTCTCGCTTGCAGCTTTTTTCAGCGAAGGCGTCATAAATGATTGTATTCCAAAAATTGAACTAATCCAGCATGCATGTATTGTCTGTATGTCTGTATGTCTGTATGTATGTATGTATGTATGTATGTATGTATGTATGTATGTATGTATGTATGTATGTATGTATGTATGTATGTATGTATGTATGTATGTATGTATGTATGTATGTATGTATGTATGTATGTATGTATGTATGTATGTATGTATGTATGTATGTATGTATGTATGTATGTATGTATGAATGTAAGTATGTATGTATGTATGTATGTATGTCTGTATGTATGTATGTATGTATGTATGTATGTATGTATGTATGTATGTATGTATGTATGTATGTATGTATGTATGTATGTATGTATGTATGTATGTATGCACTATGCATATAGGCATGCATGCATTCATGCAAACATTGTTGCATGATGACTGCTCTAAAGAAGCTACGAACGTGGTCCGGTCAAGGCAAATAAAATTAATGACAACTAAATAAGACAGTAACGAACGTGGTTCAGGGACAGGTAAAGGAATAAATGACTATAATAGATTATTTAAAAAATAAATGACTATGATTAATTATTAAAGGAATAAATGACTATAATTAATTATTAAAGAAATAAATGACTATAATTGATTATTAAAGGAATAAATGACTATAATTGATTGTTAAAGGAATAAATGACAAGAGGCTAATTAAATACTGAAGGAATAAATGACTATGATTAATTATTGATTGAAATAACGAACGAGGGTCCTGGCCAGTCGAAGATGACGACCCATGTGCTGTTTGATTTGAGAACCTCCGACTGAAAGTTCTTGTCCGTCAGTTCGATGATTCCATCTTCCGCAAAGCTGTAGTTCGGTGGATCGGTTTCGACGGGATTGAACGCCTGAGACATGTCTCGTTTGACGATGTCTTCAGATCCGGACACGAGAAGAAGATGAAGAGATGCGGTGATGAGGAGGAGGAGGAGGAGAAGGAGACGAGCACTGACCATCGCCATAAAATCTATGACATTTAAGACGATTTTTTGCTGAAGTGGCGGCGCTATACAAATTTCCATATATGTAAAAAACGATGGAAACAAAATATAAAAAAACGGAAAAACCTCGTTTTTTCGATAAAATTAAAAAAACAACAAAAAACGATAAAAAATGGAAACTATATGTATAGAAAATGGCATGTATATATTTAGGAGAAGTAAGACAAGAGAATCAACTGAATAGAAGGAATGGGACGAGGCTATATATATGTATATACACGGTGTCCCAATTGAACTGATACCCTTTTTGTTTTGGCGATATACTTGTCAATTCTAAATGAAACTCAATAAAATTTCAAAGAATGTAAGAGGGATCAATTATCAATGTTTTCTGAAAATTGTATCTAATTCTACGAACACAGTCCAAAGTTATGCACATTCAAATTTGGACAAAGGAAATTGTAAGTTTCCAACATGTAAAAGATAGGAAATTATTGCTTGCAACTGCACGCCTTACTTTCTAAATTAATAAATATTTCCGTCATATCTCCGTCATTTCCATGTTAGGGAATAATAATAAAAATGGTTTTCAGCAAAGATGAATTGAGTTGAATAAAAAATTTAATAGAAGAAAAACATTACGGTGCAAAAGGTATTTAAAGGAATTTCTTAACAGAAACTGGCCCATCGCAGCCTTATGAAACTCGCATACGCGTGACGTTGACCGGTGACCACTTCAAACAGCGAAATATGGAAGAATGGAATCGTTTTGATCAAAGGGATTGTTGACAATGCAATCAATGAACGGCAAAAGCGCCTTAGAGCATGCATTCGAGCTAATGGACGACATTTTGAACATCAGCTTTGAAGAACAGCGCTAACACTAATTTCCTGTCTTTTACATGTTGGAAACTTACAATTTTCGTTGCCCAAATTTGAACGTGCATAACTTCGGACTCTGTTCGTAGAATTGGATAAAATTTTGAGGAAACATTGATAATTTATCCCTCTTACACTCTCTGAAATTTTATAGAGTTCCATTTAGAATTGACAAGTATATCGCCAAAACAAAAAGGGTATCAGTTCAATTGGGACACCGTGTATAATATACAATGTGTCCCAATAAATCGGGCACCCTTTTTATATTGTGAATAAAACTGGTAAATATTCATCGATTGTCTAAATTTCAAAACTGGTTTTATCCTGAGATAATAATTATCTACAAATTGGTAATTTATGAACGGCCCTCACTAAAAAAATTACGTTATAGTGACGTCGTTAATCTACATATCGAAACCAAATGTCAACAAAAATCGTTGTGTTCGGTACTTAACATTTGAATTCTCTTATGCAAATGACGTAATTGTAACGTCAATATTCATGCCAGAAATTTCATATTTGAATCAGCGTAAGATAATTATCTCAGGATAAAAACAGTTGTGAAATTTTGAAAATCGACTAGGATTTACCTGTTTTATTCACATTATAAAAAGGGTGCCCGATTTATTGGGACACAGTGTATATATATGTTATGTTATATAGCCTATAATTAGGAATAAAGGAAACGAAAGATAAGGAACGACATGGGTCAACTTGAAGAGGCTCTATAGAAAATCCTGAATGAATAAATTAATGAACTCATTTTACGAACAGTCTATCAAACGGCGCACAGAAATTTGGAAGTGCATTTGCAACTTTAAATAAGTATGCATGGCTGTATAATGTGCAGTGCATGTGGTATCTTTGCCCATCATGTCTACGGTATGTGTGCGTGTGGGTGCTCGCGGGTATGACAAAAAGGCATGATAAGGTAATGTAAATATTATAGATTTACTTAAGGTATATATTATGAGGTATACGCTGGGTAGGATGGTTGTGAGCATGACAAGAAAAGGTATGATAAAGTAAAGTAAATAAATCAGGGCTGTTTTTAAGGAATTTTTAGAACTGCACAACTCCTTTCCTTTCTCATCCTCCATGGTATATTACTTCCACTCGGAGAAAAATGGCCATTTTTGCTAGTTTTAACTGTACAGCAGTGCTTCTACAACTGCACAAATCCAATTAGAGCTGCACAATTTGTGTACAACTGCACGTTAAAAAAGCCCTGAAATAAATGTAGATTTAGTTAAGATAATTTTATGAGGTATAAGGCCGACTCAGCTATGATGAGTACACTGACCTACGGTCAGTGGATAATAAGACGGTGAGGAAGAGGATTGGCCACCGCCCTCATATGCCGAGGTCTTGAAAATGAAGTCGCTAACACTTCATCCCAATTGGCAAAACCTGCGGGTTAGCTAGAAAGGATCTCATATGAGGTATGCTGGGTAGCATGGTCGTATGACAAGAAAAGGTATGATAAAGTAAAGCAAATGAATGTAGATTCAGCTAAGGTATATAATTATGACTTCTGCTGGTTAAAGGATGACGCACTATCTGGGTTGGTGGTTTTCCTTTACGACGCTTTTAAGCGAGGATGATTCAGCACGATCCTGGCCTGGAAGCGTTTCTGGGCGTGCTTGGACAAGATAAAATATTCAGGTTATTCTGTGAGAGATATATATATATATATATAGGCTAGTAATATTGTATTAGGCTATGTGTAGGCCTATAACTGTATTATGAAAGTTAGGAATTCTATGTCGTAACAGTTCGATTAAGCGCCTGCAATCGTAATTTGGAGAAAATCTACAATAATACGTGCACTATGAATAATTATTCATTCTTCTAAAGACTAAAATGAAATATTGAGTCGGGTATAAAACAACATTCAAGTTTATTTAGCAAGAGATAGGCTATCAGTTTAAGAGCTTTGAGAACTTGATTAAACTATGCATTGAGTGTAATAATGTAGGCTATACAGGGCAATGCTAAGAAGGTTAAGGATAGACAAGGTCATGGCAGATAGCATTTTGAAGCAGTATAACAAATAATATATATAATACATTTTACATGTAGGCTAATATATATATTACATATATAATATACTTTTATATATATATATATATATATTACATAGGCCTGTAAAAATTGATATTCGTATGAACAGTTGATACCTGATTTCTTTCCAATCATTTCCAGTTTTTTAGTGCTCAGCTTTGTGCGACTCCAAGGACGGTTTACACTTTCATCAGCCTGACCACTCAAAAATCTCAGACAAAACAGGGATGCGCATCGATAATAGACCTACATATAGCATTCTTCGCACTCCAGGAGATAACCTGACAGTAGGATGATCATTTGCATGGAAAGCGACAGATGGCCGTATAATTATGTTTTCTAATTTGCAAAACCCATTCCCGGAGAACCGCGATTAAATCGTGTATAGGCTACAAATATTTTCAGAAACTCCATCGACGTTTTTAGTTCATAAACTCACTTATCAGTAAAAGAACTTCATCTTCTGAAAATAATTGTCAATGTATTGTTTTGATATTCTATTGTTATTTTCTCTGTTTTTCTGAACGTCGTCATGTCTCGGAGCACCACGTTGCCTCCAGTCATGTTAAGTTATGCGAATTTAGTTTGATCAATTCATGCCGGTTGCATTTATGTTATGGTAATTAATGCTGAGACTAAACATGAGAAAAGCGCCTAGCTTAAAGAAAAAATTGAAAAAATAGCAAAAGTGTATTCGTACCTATCGCCACTAAATTGCAATGTAAAGAACACGTCGTAAAGAACTGATCATGCAGAAGAAATTATGCTATCACATTGAGCTAACTTATGTTGCATCACTTCAATACACGTTAGTATATTGTTAATTTTGTGGTTGCGCTGGTCATGTAATTTTATTGCGTCAAGAATATTTGGAGAGGATCCAGGTTGAAAGACTTTAGTTTTCCAACATTCCATCCTATGTTGACTTATAACAGACTAATCTAAAAAGTGATCACCGCCTCCGATTCTCAGTTTAATCCAGTAAAATTAATATTTAAACTGACAGAGTTTCGTATACACTCTGAAAAGCAATGTGCTTTGGACGTCATTTATGCCTATCTATATTAATAAAGAGAAGATTCTGTCTGTCTGTCTGTGTGTGTGTTTGACCGGAATGTATTTCAACAGTTTTTGACCTTTTCACTCCAAACCTTCACTACTCTGTCCGTCTCGGCGTCGGACACCCAGTGGAGGGGTTGGCGATTCTCTACCACCATGGGGGCCAGGGTGGAGGACGAAACCCCAGAATTTTTTTCACTAAAACCAAGCGATTGATTTCAAACTTTGTACCCAGACAGAGGACCATCAGAACCACACCGTAGATGGGTTGGCTAATCTCTACCACCATGGGGGCCAGAGTGGGGGCAAAAACCCTAAGTTTGTTAAACACCTTTTTAAATGCTTGCATTTCCATTATATAAACGCAGCTGATGTAAATAATTTTCCAATCCGGTTTGCTGTAAAGTCCAACTATAATAATTATAGTCAATTTACGCATTGGCCTACCGGTGGAGGTCGGGGTTAGTGGTGGCGTGTTGTGGGGTTGGGTGGGGAGGGGTTTCGTAGGGGGGGGTGGGGTGGAAAAAAATTTTCCCCAGAAAACCCTAATTTCACGAGTGGCGTACCGGTGGAGAGGTCGGCGTGTGGTGGGGCGTTGTCGGGTGGGTGAGTTTGGGGTGTGTTGGTGGAGGGTGTGGGTGGGGTGGGAGCTGGCTTGGGCTGGGGGTTCGGATGGTGGGGTGGAGGGTAGGGGGTGAGTGTAGGGTGGGTGGAGGTGGTAGGTGGAGGGTGGAAGGGGTGGGATGGGGCGAGAGAATGGGGTGGAGTGGACGGGGTGGGGTTGGTTGGGTGGGGATGGGGGTTTTGGGGTGGAGGTGGGGGTGTGGTGAGGATGGGGTGGAGGTGGCGTGGAGGGGTGAAGCGAAGGCGGATGGAAGGGGTGGGGTGTACGGGGTGGGGTGGAGGTGGGGTGTGGTGTGGTTGGGTGGAAGGGGTGGGATGGGGCGGGTGAACGGGGTGGGGTAGACGGGGTGGGGGTTTGGGGGTGGAGGTGGGAATGTGGTGAGAGTGGGGTGGTGGGGTGGAGGGGTGGAGGAGGTGGGGTGTGGTGAGGGTGGGGGTGGGGTGAGGTGGAGGGGTGGAGGTGTGAAGCGGAGGCGGGTGGAGAGGGTGGGTGTACGAGGTGGGGTGGGGGTGAGGGGTTTTGGGGGTGGGGTGTACGGGGTGGGGTGGAGGTGGGGTGGAGTTGTGGTGTGGTTGGATTGTGGCCTGAACGAGTCGAATCCTAAATTTCCCGGGCAACGCCGGGTACCCCAGCTAGTAATTATATATACATGTATATTTATGCATATATATATATACAGTGCTCTTTCAAAGCAACAAACTGACTAAAGAATGCCTTGAACTCAATCATAACAAGTTATCATTCACTGACTGCTGAGACAGAGACAGAGACAGAGAGAGACAGAGACAGAGACAGAGACAGACAGAGAGAGACAGAGACAGAGACAGACAGAGAGACAGAGAGAGACAGACAGAGAAAGAGAAAGAGAGAGAGAGAAAAAGAGAGAGAGAGAAGATGGGAGAGACAAACAGACAGACAGATAGAGAGACAGAGGCAGAGAGGGAGAAAAACAGATATAAAGATAACGAGGGACAGAGAGAGAAAGGCAGACTGACAGATAGGCGGACAGAGATGCAGTGAGAGGTAGACAGACAGACAGACACAGAGACAGAGGCAGCGAGAGAAAGACAAAGAGACACAGTAAGAGAGACACAGAAAAAGAGGCAGAGAGACACAGAAAGAAAGAAAGAGACAGACAGACACACACACAGACAGAGAGAGAGAGAGCAAAAGAGAGGATAAAAGAGGAAGGATAAATGGATGGATGGATGGAGGGAGGGATAGAGGGAGGGAGGGAGGGAGGGAGGTAGAGAGAATAGCTGCTCTGTAGATGTTTATTCTTAAAATATCGATTGCGATTTTATTATCTTTGTACGTGTATTATAATATTAATTGTATTTCTTTCTCGTCTATGTTCGTTCTGTGCTATGTGTTCTGGAACATTGCCCGACGGTGGTAAAAGAGAGGAGAAAAGGAGGGGAAAGGAGGAGAGAAGGGAAACAAAGGTGAGAGGAAATGAGGTGAGAGGAGATGAGGTGAGAGGAAATGAGGTGAGAGGAGATGAGGTGAGAGGAGATGAGGTGGGAGGAGATGAGGTGAGAGGATAGGAGATGAGATGAGAGGAGATTAGATGAGAGGAGATGAGGTGAGAGGAAATGAGGTGAGAGGAAATGAGGTGAGAGGAGATGAGATGAGAGGAGATGAGATGAGAGAAAATGAGGTGGGAGGAGATGAGGGGAGAGGAGATGAGGTGAGAGGAGACGAGGTGGGAGGAGATGAAATAAGAGGAGCTGAGATGAGAGGAGATGAGATGGGAGAAACTGAGGTGAGAGGAGATGAGGTGAAAGGAGATGAGGTGAGAGGAGATGAGGGGAGAGGAGAAGAGGAGAGAGAAGATGAGGTGAGAAGAGATGAGGTTAGAGGAGTGGAGGTGAGAGGAGTGGAGGTGAGAGGAGATGAGGTGGGAGAAAATGAGGTGAGAGGAGATGAGGTGATAGGAGATGAGGTGGGAGGAGATGAGGGGAGAGGAGATGAGGTGAGAGGAGACGAGGTGGGAGGAGATGAAATAAGAGGAGCTGAGATGAGAGGAGATGAGATGGGAGAAACTGAGGTGAGAGGAGATGAGGTGAAAGGAGATGAGGTGAGAGGAGATGAGGGGAGAGGAGAAGAGGAGAGAGAAGATGAGGTGAGAAGAGATGAGGTTAGAGGAGTGGAGGTGAGAGGAGTGGAGGTGAGAGGAGATGAGGTGGGAGAAAATGAGGTGAGAGGAGATGAGGTGATAGGAGATGAGGTGAGAGGAGATGAGGTGAGAGGAGATGAGGTGAGAGGAGTGAAAGTGAGAGCAGAGCAGAGCAGAGCAGAGCAGAGAAATTTATATCCTAATGGGAAAAAGAGGAAGAGTAGAAAAGGAGAGAAAAGGAGAGAAGCATATAGAATGCAAGCAGAGAAGAGAGGATAAGATAAAGAATGCTTTGGAGAAAAAGAGAGCAAAGGTGCACAGAGTTCAAATAATACTTACATGCATATGTATGTACAATGCATACATAATAATATGAACTTATATACTATATATATATTATATATTTTATATATGTAAATATAATTATGTATGGATCAGAAAAAGGAGATAATATATAGTGAGAGGGAGACGTACACATGCTGATAGAGATAGATGGAGCGAAGAGAGACATTGCTCGTAATATTCTGTCACTGCCTTCGTTATTCTTTGCGATTGATTTTCTTCTTGCACTCAAACGCTCTCTCTTCAGTTCATCCGTTTGACAGCAAATTTTATGAAACCGATTGATCGCAGGTCATGGATGATGGTATACGAAGGTACTTTGAATACGTGTGTGGATTGATCTTGATGGTATACGAAGGTACTTTGAATACGCGTGTGGATTGATCTTGATGGTATACGAAGGTACTTTGAATACGTGTGTCGATTGATCTTGATGGTATACGAAGGTACTTTGAATACGTGTGTGGATTGATCTTGATGGTATACGAAGGTACTTTGAATACGTGTATGGATTGATCTTGATGGTATACGAAGGTACTTTGAATACGTGTGTGGATTGATCTTGATGGTATACGAAGGTACTTTGAATACGCGTGTGGATTGATCTTGATGGTATACGAAGGTACTTTGAATACGTGTGTGGATTGATCTTGATGGTATACGAAGGTACTTTGAATACGTGTGTGGATTGATCTTGATGGTATACGAAGGTACTTTGAATACGTGTGTGGATTGATCTTGATGGTATACGAAGGTACTTTGAATACGTGTATGGATTGATCTTGATGGTATACGAAGGTACTTTGAATACGTGTGTGGATTGATCTTGATGGTATACGAAGGTACTTTGAATACGCGTGTGGATTGATCTTGATGGTATACGAAGGTACTTTGAATACGTGTGTGGATTGATCTTGATGGTATACGAAGGTACTTTGAATACGCGTGTGGATTGATCTTGATGGTATACGAAGGTACTTTGAATACGTGTGTGGATTGATCTTGATGGTATACGAAGGTACTTTGAATACGTGTGTGGATTGATCTTGATGGTATACGAAGGTACTTTGAATACGTGTGTGGATTGATCTTGATGGTATACGAAGGTACTTTGAATACGTGTATGGATTGATCTTGATGGTATACGAAGGTACTTTGAATACGTGTGTGGATTGATCTTGATGGTATACGAAGGTACTTTGAATACGTGTATGGATTGATCTTGATGGTATACGAAGGTACTTTGAATACGTGTGTGGATTGATCTTGATGGTATACGAAGGTACTTTGAATGCATGTTTGGATTGATCTTGATGGTATACGAAGGTACTTTAAATATGCGTGTGGATTGATCTTGATGGTATACCACGGTAGTCAGACCGTATGATTGGCAGGTGAATGATGGCATACGGTAGTCAGACCGTATGATTGGCAGGTGGTCGAATCTATCGGTTGAAGCAGGCTAGTAACTAACCGTCCGTCTGTCTCGTATGAGTTGCCATGTCACGGTTGATCGATCAGAACGAGGCAATGGAGAATTGGAGATGGTATATACACGAAGACACTGCTGCTGCTGCTGTTGCGACAGGTAAGCTTATGTCATGTCCCCCCTTCCCCCTCCCCCCGTTGAGGAGACTGATTACATAGGAAGGCAGTCAAAACAGACAGAACGAAACCGGAGACGGAGTCAGACAAAGACAATGCCATTGTCACAATGGAGCAGTAATCGTAAAACTTTTATGACAGTAACTTATTGGTAACTGTTCGGTGGTCACGAATGACCGCATGGGTTAATTTATCATTGATGAATTATTATTTTCGTTTGTTCTCGTGAAGGCCTGCCGACCTTATCCCACCCCGAAATGTTCGCTTTTCATAAACTATATAGACTCCCTGTTTCGTGCTGGTCTGCCTAAACCACTGACACTGCACCGTCCGCATGCCGTTCGCAATGATATCAATGATACCCTGGTGGCTTCATCGACTAAGGAGAAAAGGAGGAGAAAGGAGGAGAGATATTTCTTGATATTGTTTCCGGTTTTGGTACAGTGATATCATCTTCCTTCACCTCCACAGACCCTGGTTTGTCCTCTGTGGTCCCAATCTCAACCTGCACATGTTTGCAATTTACCTGCAGTCGCGTATGCTCAATCGGTCAAATTTATACCATTATTGAATGCTAAAAACTGTCCTAAACTGGCATAGACAGCGACAATAATTATTATGAATAACATGACTGTGAAAAATACTGTGATATTGAGCAATATCAATAAGAGGTAGCCAAAGATCTCTGACGCACAGGCATATTGCACATAATTATGATAGATGCCCCAAATCCTTAAGAAGCTTCATTCCATCAATATTGCTTGGGCCCATGGTCTCGAAAGGCAGCGGAACAAAGAGATAGATGGCATAGTCTAAGTTGATTGTACTTATCGTTCTTCCTGGTAACCGCCACTTCCTCTGCCGCACCCGCAGACACGGATGTCGCCTGGATGTGTGATGGAGCCACGGTGTCAATCACCGTGGCGTCCCAGACGAAGTTTCGACCTTAATTAGTTATACTGTTATGTTATTATTATTTTTTGGCCCCGAGGTATACAGGATCCCTCAGAGACTTCACTAACGCCTAATATAAAATCGAAAGTCTGGAAAGGCCCTACTCATCTGCTTCTTGCTTTTGGACGGCGAAAGTGCCCTTGAAGGCCACAGCATTATAGCGTTGCATCATGAGTGAGATTCGTTGGAACAAAAATGTTTGTCTCCCGTTGGTCCTCCGTTACAATGCTTAGCTTTCGTCCCAGGTCCGAAAGGAATGATAATCCTTTGTTATTGATCGGACCCATGGCAGTGTCTCGAAAGCCAAAGGGACAAAGATGTATGACGTGGAGAGTTAATTACTATTATTAATTATTAATTATTATTATTAATTTAAAACTACAACACTGCAAAGACTACAATACCAAACCGCTGGTTTACGTGCAAGCGTGAAACCCCGATTGGCTGAATCTGAGCTGCCAGACAGAATTACACTATAAGTTAGTGTGCGTAGCCTGTACATAGCTAAATATATTCTGTATGTAATGCATAGTAAAATAGTGTGCATAACAGTACAATAAGTATTTGTATGCAATTATGTACTTAAACACACGAAATTAATGTGATTGCGACTATTAAAACCATTGAAACATCAATATTATCATTACATTAAATGTATATCAATGTGAAAGACGTAACGCAATTGAAGTTCACTCACTCATGCATAAGCAGAGACAGATCCAACATTCTAAGCATAGACTTCGGCCTAGTCGACACAATGTGGAAAGTCAGTAAAGCTCATTACGCGAGCAATATTAGCAGACACAAAATTAGAACTTATTAGGTTCAAAATTTGGATTATTCACTTAGGCCTATGGTATACGAATGTACAGTGACGAGACAAACTGCGCCACATAAACAACAGTAGGCTATACAAAAAGTCTGAGACTCTCTCAATAACAATGATTAATTATACAGTTTATTGTCCATGCAATCAAAATATGGCAACATGCAGCCACATCGATTCTATTGTTTCCACTGTTTCTAAATCATCAGCAAATTCAGTTAGTGTGGCCATCCAACCAACGTGATCTAGGTTCAAAATACGTGGACAACACCAGTTTTCCGACTATTCACTATAATACGTTTGTGCGTGCCTAGCAACCGGAACGACGCTGCGAGCGTGTGTTTGCGAGTCTCCCGAACGTCCCACCATAGCAACAGACAATGCAACCGTGTCAGCACTGAAAATCACGTGATGCAGCCATTGTCCGATGGTTCTACGGTCAAAAGAAGCCGGAACAAAACGCCGGTGGAGTGGAAAATGGCCGACGGGCAGAGTGCAAGTCTTCGTGTGGGTCTGCTGCTGAACAAGAGGAAAACCGCATCGCGTTGATTACGTTTGGTCGATCAGCTTTCCAGAATGGTTTCTTATACAACTCAGAACAAACGGGACACCTAGCGTATACCTGTTGAAGGAGGTGCACTCTAAAATAATGAATAGATTTAATCGTTGTGTGTAGGGCGAGAAGTGACGAAGAACGAGTTGAGAGAAATGGAAGTTGAGTGTTCTTTGATTTATAATTCAGCATTATTGCAGTTTTAATCAGGGACGTAACTAGGATTTTTAGTTTGGGGGGGGGGCTTAAGCCTTATGTATGACCATTGCACGAAGTTGCGAGTGCCGAAGGCACGAAGCCCGTCCCGACTAGGGGTCTGGGGGAGCGTCGTAAGCTCCCCCAGCGGGGTCTGGGGCGGAGCCCCAGCGACCAGCGCATTTTTGGCTGTGTCGACCTCAAATGGAACCATTTTTATGCTCTTGTAGCAAGAGCTATTTGTGAACGGTAAAGTCGCAAAAACTTTAAGAATGAGTCGCTTTTCAGTGTCGCAAGACTCAAGCTACCAGGATAACAATAAAAATCAAACTGCTACGGTCAAACTTTAAGAGTAAGTCGTTTTTCCGTCCGTAACTGCATGGACGGCGTCCATGCAGTCATGGACGACCGTCCTGGCAGTGCTGGCCAAAATTAATAAGCCATAGGACGACGTCCTGCCTTGATAATAAGTGCCAGGACGCCGTTCATGACCGTCCTGGCACACTTTAAGCCATGAGTATAACGAGTGCGGTAGTCTATTTAGCCGTAAGCATACAACGGCTTGAATTCATTTGGGGGGGCTTCGGCTTCGTTTAGGGGGGCTTAAGCCCCCCCCCCAAGCCCAACGCTAGTTACGTCACTGGTTTTAATTGCAACTACACCGTGTCTCAATAAAAACTGTGCCAAATTGTTTCTGTCAGAACTTCGTCAAATTTTCACCAATCTTAATAACTTTTGGCAGGTAGATGGCAAAATGGCTGATATTTTATGCCATATATGAATTTTCCACCTCACCTGACTCATACCACCGCACTACCTTGTTAAACACAGATGTTCCAATTTCTCATATAACGCTTAAATTTTAATACTTCCAACAAACTATCTGACGACTGAATTAGCACGCAATAAAATAAAATTGCAGAGTTTCTTAATTGTTATGACAGATCTGCTTAAAGGTGTTAGAATTGGTGCTCGAAATGTGTCCCGCATGCACGGACACAAGCGCTAAGACGGCGACGCCACTGGTCGATAGCACCATCAACAATCGACTGGTCAAAGCGCGCCCACTCGTCGATCAGACGCGTTTTGAGTTCGTCGACACTGTCTATTCTGGACCGATAAACCTTCTCCTGCAGCACACTCCATATGCTATAGTCGACCGGGTTGAGATCTGGTGAATTCGGCGGCCACAGAGTTGGAGGAATGAAGTCGGGCGTCTCTCGCTCCAGGAAAGAGACGGTGTCGCGCGCTCGATGCGCCGGGGCGCCATCCTGTTGGAAGACAAAATCCTCGCCCTGGGATAAGCGGCGTATGTCTGGCAGTAGCTTCTGGGCAAGAAGGTTGTCGCGATAGTATGCCCCATTCACTTTTACACCCGGTTCGATGAAATGGATTCCAGTGCATTATGCCAAATTTTAATTGTTAAAATTTAAGCGTTATATGAGAAATTGGAACATCTGTGTTTAACAAGGTAGTGCGGTGGTATGAGTCAGGTGAGGTGGAAAATTCATATATGGCATAAAATATCAGCCATTTTGCCATCTACCTGCCAAAAGTTATTAAGATTGGTGAAAATTTGACGAAGTTCTGACAGAATTAATTTGGCACAGTTTTTATTGAGACACGGTGTATATTGTAAATGATGTAGAATTGTACAATGACACTTCAAGACAACAAACGAACGCTCAAATTTTGAGTGATGCTGGCTATAGTTTCAAATTAATTAAACACACATTTAAACGACGCTTAGGCCTAAGTTCAACAAAATCGTTCCTCTTCAACTATAATTCACCCCATAATTACGATTAATTATTATAATTTTGACTTCAATCCTTTAACGATTATTGATCTCTAGTTTGTTGGTTCCAAGGCTTCGTAATTCTTTACTCGACTCAATGCGTTCAGCGTCTTATCTGAGATCCGTTCATCTACTTAAGACTCGTTTCGTTCAAGCTGCCTACCAAACACGTGATCGAGACTCACTTCCGGTTTCACTGAGTCACGTGATCGCAAATCGCTTTCGCAGTGAGCTTTCAGATTTCCATTGAGACGATCGTAGATTGATGTCTTGAGAAAATATTATTATATCGGCGCTACAGAAGTTATTCGAGTGCATCATTGTCATTGCCTTCGCTTAAGGCAGAGCATTATAATCACAGGCGATCGGTTACGTTCGAGGATAACGATTTTTCTATAGCGCTTTTATAATATTATGCATAATATGCCTATGCCTCTGTGAGTGCGGATTCAAGTGTTCCTATGAAAACAGTCGAGCAGGTCCGCACAGAGCAGCTGCATCGATCAATCTTTGACTATTCCATTGAATAGGGAAGACAGCTGAATTGCACTCGCTGTTGTAGTAGTCGATGGCCGTTTGCTTTAGGCCATTGTTTGATATTGGCTAGGGGTTTCATAAGGAAATATTATACCCTCGTAAAAACAGGCTAATCAATTTTAATAAGACACTATAGGCCTACTTAAAGGATAGTAGGCCTATAAAAGTGCATGAGTAACCTAGCCTACATTTTTTACTTAGTGTAGTAATAGGCCTAGTAATAAATTATTATTCGCTTATTAAGTTAAACTGACAAGTGTGCTGTATAGTTCCATGATAATAGTAGCAGCATATTATTATGATAATAAGTCTAGCATGAGTAGAATTTAAATGTGTGGCAGCCTTCCAAGCACTTTTTCGTCATCGTTTATTTTACAGTCATCTACACGTATAAAAAAATTATAGTTGACTACTAAGTAAAGCTCAGGGTGCGTGAGTATCGAACCCGCGTCCCACAATCTTCGTGCATGTTACCATTCAGCCATCTCCTGGGCGCTCGCAATACGGGCAGGATAGGCACTTGCCTTCCCCCTGGAAAATTGGCATCTATTTTTAACTGCAAGTTTTTGGTTTTCAGCATATTTCTTTGCAACAAGATACTAATGATAATAAGGATAGACAAAGTGAAAGTGAGAAAGTTATACTTAGAAACCTACATGAATATATCCATTCTTGGTTTAGGCTACTTGTTTGCATTTTTTCAAGCTCTTAAAAAAATGTACCGTATCTATTGTATTGTCCCTTCTGCAGAAATAACTGCGGTCGCCCCCTTCAAAACTTAACCTAAAAGGTTTGGATTGTCCCCCTGTTCGATCGTTTATCTTCCCTCAGTCTCTCATGTGTACCGATATCTTCATCCCTCTGATGTTGTTCGAGTCCAGTGTTTGCATTTGATCATCGCTTGAGTAAAAGAAGAGAATTGAAGAATAGAGCAACTAACACCTTCAGTCTGACCAAAATTATCAATGGGTCTGCGTCTGATATCTCCTCTCACTGTATTGCCTACACTCCCCAGTCTTGCTGGTCTAGTTTCCTCCTCCGCCTACTTCCTCGCATCTCCCATGTTATTTTATTGGCAAGCTGGCTGTTTGCTCTGGCTATTAAGACGGCATCCGGCTGTTTGTATAGTAGCCATCTTGTCAAATGTACATGTACAGTTGTACAGTGTACACCTCTCATGCACTGAACACCAGCGTGCATGAGAGCAGAATGTGATCGTAATTCTCTCTGACGTTAGTCATCTGGTCAGATTCTACGACTGTCCACTGTGTTCTGTGTTTGTCCGTCTCGAACCAATAATTATAATTCAAAATCAAATCAAATCAAAACTCGTTTATTCAAAGAGATCAAATGCCAAAAAACACTCAAATAGATCAGACGAAGTAATATAATAAAGCACATAAGAATTGAGTGGCCAAAATGCATTCGCATTCTCCGTACCACCCCTGGGCCCTTGGGAGTTGAATTCTGAACCAAGCTTATGAGGGATGCATGACAAGAGCAGGTATTTCCTTATACAAGTATACATGTAGGCTACCTCTCGTCTCATAATTATATTGAAGAAGACAAAAGAGGAAGAATAACTATCGATGTTGATAATATACATGTAGATCCACTCCATAATAAATCATCTATTACATTTACTATTACCATTACTGGCTTCTTGCTCTGTCTAGTCTTTATAGTCTGCTATAATATATAGGCTTAAGCATGAAAAGGTCTACACTCTACAGTCTGGAAATTGATTTCCGTCTTTGTCTTCTTTCTCCCAATCGTAGTGAACTCAACTGGAATGGATTCGTGTCAACAAATCAATGATGCACCAAGCTGCTGTTCGTCGTGACTGCTCTTTTTCCACGCTGTATTGGGACAATAATTATTATGGAGAGTGTAGTAGACGTATACCGTAGCGAGGGGTGTTCGCAGGGCCGGCCTTAGCTATAGGCAAAGTAGGCAGTTGCCTAGGGCGCCGCGGTCTTTGGGGGGCGCCGCGGCACCGGCGACTTAATTATTTTACACTATATTCTTTTAAACTCAAGACTTTCGCTACTGGAAAACATAATAATTCAATTTCAAGGACTGCATAAATTTTATATCGACAAATAAAATTAGATTTCTAACGTGCGGCATTCCGTAGGCTACCGGTACTCCTTGCGTTAGGAGACAGAATACGCGACGCTCAATTTCGATAGTGCAGATGTTTCAAGAAATGAAATGTATGAAATGGGAGTGGGCCTTGCTGAGTAGGACCTATGAAGATGAGATTACAACATTTATTACAGCCTGCCCTTTATTCAGATTCAAAGAAAATAATAGTCTAGTAGGGACGACAATGAAGAAAGGGCAGTAGCTGAGGCAGGGCCGACCTTAGGCATAGGCAAAGCAGGCAGTTGCATAGGGCGCCAAGTTTAGGGGGCGCCATTTCCATCAAAGAGGGCGCCATTTCCACAAGAGTGTATTTTAATATTTGTTAACTTATAGGCCTACCATTCACACAAAATTGAATATTATCCAGACTTCAGTGTACTAATAAAGAAATTATAATGAATTACTCAGTTGAGCGTACAAGGCCGTAGTTAGGGGGGATGTTTTGGGTGTTTGAGCACCCTCCCCCAATGAAATAGTGTAAAAATGAAATAATTATGCATTAATTTTGCTAGCACATGACGGTGTGCAATGCAATTTTGAGCAGAAAACAGTCAAAAATCGCGGAAAATAGTGTTTTTTGACGTCAGAAAATTCGACGACTAACAAAAGTCGTCAGAAAATTTCGCACAAACAATTTAGCCGCAGCGTGTACGCACCTCAAAATTCACGGTCAAGAAAACATCCCCGAAATAAAATTCTGGTTACGGCCTTCTGAGCGCATACCGGCTCTGTCTAATTCATCTTTAGATTCTGTAGTGGGCTGAACAATTGAGTGGGAATCTAAGGGCGCCAAATGCAGGCCTATTCCTTGGGCGCCAAATGTATGTCTTGCCTAGGGCCAAGGCCGTATTTAGGGGGGTGTTTTGGGTGTTTGAACACCCCCCGAAATGGAAAATGCAGAAAAAATCTATTGCATTTTCTAGTTCGTCATGCAAAAAATCATGAAAAAGTGATGAAAACACCCCCCGAAATGAAATAAAAGAAATTTGACGGCGAAAATATGGACCCGGATGACTAAAAAAAAGGTCATCAAAAATTTTGGAAATTTTGGCGGCGAAAATGGAAAATATTTCACAGATTTCGACCGGATGACTAAAAAAGTCATCAAAAATTTTTGCCGCGAAAATGGAAAATATTTTTTAGATTTGGCCGCCACTGAAAACACCCCCCGAAATAAAATCCTGGCTACGGCCTTGCCTAGGGCGCTATTTGGGCTAAGGCCGGCCCTGGGTGTTCGGTGTTCCAGTAGTGGCGCCACGGAACAGGGCGCATCTCAAGAGAGGCGAAAAACATTTAGACGGAATAATCTAGCAATTAAACTAATTACTTAATTCTGAAATATGAAATATCAACCCTAAAGGAAATAAATATATCTAAAATAAGAAACGCTGATAATACATTATTGGTCCTTGGCCGAGTTCTCGTATTGGAATCTCGCTTATTATCCGCTAATCTTTCTGCACTATAGCCTAATAATTATCTATTCATCTATCCGCCTCCACCTTACGCGCTAATTTAATTGCAGGCTGCAGTCTGCCACAGACATGTAGCCTACCTAGAATCCTTAGGCTTGTAAGAGCGCCTTTACTTTCGCATCATTGGTCTCAAGCCCACCTGTCTATCCCGCCTGATAATCCAACTCGCCGATTTGTCAGTTTCTCTCAACCTAAGCACAATACATAGGCCCTGCATGTATTTCTCTCTGTCCTCTCTGTACACGTAGCATAATAGGTCTACTATCGATCAATCATCTTTGGACAATCCTTGTTTTGATGCAGCACTGGCAATTAACTGGTGCCTTACTCCTGTGGATGTTTAGTAGAGCTTAATGCCTACTGAGATGCATGCAGTGAGATACCTACAGATACATGTACATAATTGACAAACACACATAGGCAAAGAGATACATTTATACGTATAGAACTAGAGATACATAAATTATGGAGATAACCTACAGAGGCATCCATGCAGGGAGATCCATGCTGAGAGATCCATACGGTAAAAAAACGATGACAGAACTGCAGACATTAATATTTCAAATATGCCACTAAATAAAACACCAGGCTGCAGAAGGTAGATGGGTATGCAACCTGACGGCAAAACAAAACCTATCGCTGCAGAAAGAGACACATAGACACAGAGACGCAGAGACACAAATACACGTAGACGCATAGACACAGAGACACATATAGACACAGAGACACAGAGACGCAGAGACATGTAGACGCAGAGACGCAGAGACACAAAGACACGTAGACGCATAGACACAGAGACACATATAGACACAGAGACACAGAGACGCAGAGACATGTAGACGCAGAGACGCAGAGACACAAAGACACGTAGACGCATAGACTCAAAGACACATATAGACACAGAGACACAGAGACGCAGAGACATGTAGACGCAGAGACGCAGAGACACAAAGACACGTAGACGCATAGACACAAAGACACATATAGACACAGAGACGCAGAGACATGTAGACGCAGAGACGCAGAGACACAAAGACACGTAGACGCATAGACACAGAGGCACATATAGGCCTAGGCAGCAGAGAACTCAAATGACAGAAAGAGAGAGACGAACAGGAAGAGAAGCAGACACCAAAGCAACATCGTTATTATTATTATAAGAGCAGCTTTTATTAGGCAGACAGACTGACTGACAGACAGACAGACAGACAGACAGACAGACAGACAGACAGACAGACAGACAGACAGACAGACAGACAGACAGACAGACAGACAGACAGACAGACAGACAGAACTAGAGACAGACTAGACAAACAGACAGACAGACACACAGAAGACAGACAGACAGATACGCAAGCATACAAGCACACAGACTGACACGTAGACAAACACAAAGACACGCAAACACGCAGACATACCAACACACACACACAGACAGGCTTTATTTTATGCGCATGGATACTTGCGCAACAAAATATAACTAAAGACAGCAGCTGTTGTCAAACGACACCGTACAATATCATATTCAATTTGATGTTCAACGACTCCTCCCTCCTCCTTTATCCAGGCTTGCGACTGGCACTACCAATAGGTAGGCCTATAATACGGTGGCCGCAGAGTCATGCCTCTAAAGACCTCGTGGATGTGTTTAAAGACAGTAGAGCACAAAGGCAAGCCATTGGTCATGCACACAGATGATCAATAAATAATCCTTAGTTACGACAAAACACGCGACGGCCTTCATTGATGCTGCGGCTGCTGATGTATGTATGCATGTGTGTATGCATGTATGCATGTATGTAGGTATGTGCGTGTGTGTGCATGTGTGCGTGTGTGTGTATATGGTGGCGGAGGTAGTCATGCAGTTGATCCAATTCTTCTTCTTCTTGGTTCGGTAACGTCAGTGCGGTTCAAATGGTCGCCGTCGACACATGTGTCCACTCGCAATAACAACACCTGGCTATACAAGTCGTCGTTATGCTCCACCTGTTGACTACTTCCCTGCTGAACTGACAGGTAAGTCAGATCGCATTGTATCATAGAGAAGAGTTCTATGTTTTGAAATAATTCTGTTTATCTATGAAGGCTTGCACGAACACCGAAAAGCATTTACGGGTATGAAATAACAGCGATATCACATTCTTCACCTCGGCATATCGCTGTGGTAGGTTGGTAGGTTTCGTCTGTTACCCGATCCTCCCGCCCAAACTGTAGACACTTACGGTCTGTGCAGCTATTTAACTGATGCACGTATAAAGCGTAGTAATTTATACATGAAAATTTCAAACTCTGTCGCCACTGTTTGCGCTCTGATGGTGCCAGTCCCAAGCCTTAATAAAGGAGGAGGGCGACGCTAATGATTTTTGTTATCACACAGTGTCGTTAAAATGAAACTACACCGTGACTCAAAAAAATGTAAGCCAAATTGTTTTGCATATATCTCTAATACCTGATGACATATCAAGCTAAAATTTTCCAAATATTTAGAGAAGTGGACCAAGAATATGATTCCAAAATTTCATGAAATAAAGTTGAACGGATAAAAAGATATGAATAATGAAACTTCATATACCGAAATTGCAGTTTACAAGCAATTTTCTGTCAGATTCGATAAACTGTTTCCCTATTATCTCCAATGCCTGATGATTAATCATTCTAAAATTTTCCAGATATGTAGAGAATTGAACTACCAATATGACCCCAACAGTATGGTTTGATAATTTAATTAAATAAGATGCTCAAAATGTCCCCCTCCTGCTTGCACGCAAACCTGAGGGCGCTGGCGCCATTGCAATGGCAACAGCAACGTCGATTATCCTCTTGTTCAGGCCATCCCGCAATTCCAACAAGCGTTGCTTCAGATCGTTTATATCATGGATTGTTGTCTGGTAGGCTCGATCTTGCATCACGCTCCACATTTTATAGTCGACAGGATTCAAATCTGGACTGTTCGGAGGCCATAATGTGGGAGAAATGACGTCTACACAAAAACAGACTTGCTGAAAACTGAAATTTCGGGTGATGAAGTTGAAATATCCATATCCTTCTATCCCTTCACATTTATGACATGAAATTTTGGAATCCTATTCTTGGTTCAATTCCCTAAATATCTGGAAAAAGTTTTTATGATTACTCATCAGACATCAGAGATGTAAAAAAAATTGTTTGGCTTACTTTTTTATTGAATCTGACAGAAAATTGCTTGTAAACTGCAATTTCGGTATATGAAGTTTAAATATTCATATCTTTTGATCCGTTCAACTTTATTTCATGAAATTTTGGAATCATATTCTTGGTCCACTTCTCTAAATACTTGGAAAATTGTAGCTTCATATGTCATCAGGTATTAGAGATATATGCAAAACAATTTGGCTTACTTTTTTTTGAGTCACGGTGTACTACTGAAATATACCACGGAGCCATTATACAGGTTATTTAAAATATTTATTCCGTTTATTCGCAACAATGCTGCCCTGATTTTCTTTACCCGCAAATGTGTGTGTGTGTGTGTGTGTGTGTGTGTGTGTGTGTGTGTGTGTGTGTGTGTGTGTGTGTGTGTGTGTGATCTGCAGGGGTGTGACCTTAGTCCAGAAAGTTACTCTTCACAGAAATTGAAGATCGTCTGTTGGACATACACACTTCTTAATTGTCGCTGAGTTGTTTTACTGCATTGCATGCTTTTGCATTTACCCGATCTCACCATGTTGATACCACGATAAAATCATGCGTAGACCAAGTATAGTAGAACATAAATAGCAGGTACATGAAGAAGTTTCCCTTCTGCCTCCGTCACTGTATACACAGATAATTATATCCGTATGCAGGTCTATGTACAATATTGTACATGTATGCAACTATGCATGTATGCAGGAAGCATACATGCACGCATGCGTTCATGGTCTATACAAGACATTTACTGATAAGTTCCCCATAGAACAAACAGATTTCAGATTTCATAGTTATAATTATCATCTCCATCACTGAAATACACTATAGTCCTGTAAATGGCTACTGTGTACATAAAGACGCACTCAGGCCAACCAAAGTCCAATAGAAAAGTTTAATAATGGTTGCAAATGGTATGTCGTTGTTAAAATCATCATCATCATCATCATCATCATCATCATCATCATCATCATCATCATCATCATCATCATCATCATCATCATCATCATCATCATCATCATCATCATCATCATCAATCATCATCATCATCAGCAGCAGCATCATCATCATCATCATCATCATCAATCAATCATCATACATGTAGTCATCATCATCATCATCATCTTCATCATCTTCATCATCGTCATCAATCATCATCATCATCATCGTCGTCATCGTCATCGTCATCATCATCATCATCATCATCATCATCATCATCGTCGTCGTCGTCGTCATCATCATCAACTGGATACATTCTTTGTGGTTTCAAATCCACATTGTTTAACTCGTCTGAAAACAGGTAACTGCATGGAGCACAACATGTGACAATATGCGCAAATCTTCATCCTCGGCATGAGTTCTTCTGCAACACAACAATCTCAAGGAGATCGTAACACGGATTGGTCATATCCAAGTTCATCCAGAGGAGAAGCTTCCGATCTGATGTCCTATTCAGGTGGATTTCAGACGACCCTGGAGACAGGTATGCCACAAGATTCCTTAATTGCAAGATGATGATGGCTGCTATTGTTATTGTATGAAATAAATGTCCGTGTATATAATGTGTGCCGGTGTGTACATGTAACAGTATAGGCCTAGTTGTTATCATTACCATCGAAGTTGATAATCATACCATCACAACCCCACTGCTACTACTGCTACTACAGCTACCAGTGATGTAGGACTCGAGTCCGGCAAAAGACTCGAGTCCGACTCGAGACCGATTTTCTGCGGACTCGGACTCGGACTCGGGCTGTCAGGACTCGGACTCGGACTCGGACTCGAAGCCCTGGACTCGAAATTTGACTCGGTGACTCGGTTTTCGAGTCACGAATTCTCCGTGGAGCACGCCATTTTGTATTGCCACAACCAATTAAAACATTTCGTCTGCTCTCTTGATCAATCAAGTGACTCAACTCAAACAAAGAAACCCTTGTAGCCCGCGGGTTTAAGTTCGTAATGAAACAACCTGACATTGAAATTATGTCACGGATGGCTGGGCACCGCTGAATATAGGCGAGGGAAGGTAATTACAGGTTTATTTGATGTATATGCCTAGTCGGTGTTGGGTTACGGCAGGGGCTAGTTGTAATATTTGAACATGAGCCTATAATAAGCTTACCTATAATAGGCTTGCACAAACAAAACCAGGCATCCATGGCATGCAAAGGGTCTATATCGAGTTTGATATTTTGACACCTCAATTGACTTGGCATTTATTATGCTGATCTGATCGAACATAGACTTCTAGTCTATCGAAACGTTTATGGTAAGACAAATTAGGATAGGAGGTTGGACGTGTCTATTGGCTACTTGTGGCTGATGGCTATTAGAACTTCTCTCTTCTTGGAATCGGGCACAGAGATTTAGGCCTACATCTCCATTAATAGATCAGATAGGCTTTTACATAATTGGAGGATTGCAACGTGCAGGCAAGGTCGTAGCACTTAGTTGGCCTGTGTTGGGGTATTGGAGTAGCTGATATTATCACAGTGAATAGACGCCATTTCCCAAAACCACAGATTCCGAACATTTACTAGAGTAGAAAATCTAGGCTTAGAGGCATTGCTGATGGGTGGCAGTTTTTGGCCCCAAATCTCAACATACGAGACTTCACAAGATGCGCTGTTGAACTTAATTGTGTTTTGTCAGTGGAAGGATATTTGTATCCATTTCATTGCGCCAGATTATCAAAAAACGTTATCTAATTCAGTATTTTTAAAGTTCAATTCTGATAAATTACACTAAAAATTCTATTAGCATAATTAGTGTTGATATTTTTTTATGTCATTAAGTTGAGTGTTTCAGTGGATCTTGATGTCACTGGACTCGGACTCGGACTCGGACTCGATCCTTAGTGACTCGGACTCGGACTCGAACTCCTTTGGACTCGGACTCGACTCGGACTCGGCTTAGCAGGACTCGGACTCGGACTCGGACTCGGCCCAGGTGGACTCGACTACATCACTGACAGCTACTACTATGGTACTATACTATACTACTAGTCAGTATTTGTTACTAAGCAGACGTATATACACTAAAGCAATAACCGAAAACACATTTTAATTTTTAACCTTAACAAAACACTTACACTTTAACTTTACACAAAGGTGTACATGAGACGCGACAAAAGTGCGCTAGCTATAGCATGTGTCAACTTCAGCAGTTTCAGTGACAGCATAATATTATATATGTAGATTAATCTAATCTAATATGGACATTTGTAAAGCGCTTCTCAACACAGAGCTATTCAGAAGCACCCTCAGCATGACATGCCCATGAAAAGAGAAACGTAGGCTATATGAGATGCAGGTGAATTCCCCACCGGAATCCTGCTTTGAATTGCAGATGAAGGTAATTCACATTGAGGGACCAATGATGGTAAAAGACTGATGCTGGGTTAATCAGATTCGTGATCCTCGTGAGTCACGAATCGTGACCGTGGTACAAATGCAAAATAGATGGAGGTTGTCAGCAGAACGAGATGAGTATAAGCATAATCAACTTGAAGGCCTTGTGTAGGTGAACTTTACCTGTTGGTTTGTGTGCCCCCGTCTTCAAAATTATCATCACGCCGTTTGAATACGTTGTCATAATATGTCAGCAAGCATTGATTAATACCTCGTGCAATATAGGGTCTTTGGATAACTGCATTAGATAACCCCATATAGCAGATGAATTCCATTTTATATTAGATTACATTTTATTAGATTGCATTACATTGTATTGAATTTGGTCAACTAACTGTTAATACGAACTAAATTGGCTTAGATCAAATTGCTTTTTTTATTGATTTGATTGATTTCATTGTTTCATTGTCTGATCTAATTAATTAAAGGAACTCAGGAATCATTGGCAGTGAAGATCGTTGGACCTCTTCTCATCATTCTAATCGCCATCGTCGTCGCCTACTTCGTCGTCTCCTTCATCATCTTCCGCATCGGAAGACAAATTCGACGACGCGGTCTGGAGAAACAATCGACCGGAACCGGTTCCAGTTCCGGTTCCAGTTCCGCCCAGCCAACCGTAACGAAACGAATGCTCGCCTACGCGCTTCCCTACAACGTTCTCGACTTCAAAAAGCTCACCGAAAGTCAGAACGAGTTGCAAGAAGCAAGTTCTCAAGTCCGTAACGAGGATGATGATGTTGGGACAGTTAGAGGACTTCCTGCGGGACAGGAACTGCGCGTCAATGACGATCCGGAAGACATTTCAGAGCTGTGCGCCCCTCCCGAGAGATCTTGCGACTTCGAGGAGTTGGCGGTGCCTGCAGCGAGCAAGGTGTACGGCTCTGGTGAGTTGGGGGCGATGGAACCGAGGTACCTGGAGCACGGGGGCCACCACCCTCAGCTGAAGGAGGGCAAGGCGGCGAAGGTGCGCAGCCCGGTGAAGCAGACGAAGTACCTGCTGAAGAAGATGAAGAAGCGACGTATTCGTCCGTTCTTCAACCAAGGAGATAATAATATGATGTCGCATCGGAGAGGAGGAGATGATGAGACGTCAGAAGATGGATTCTCATCGTCCGGAAGTGGAGTCCATTGCATCAGCGATTCATCGTCACTCAGTGTCACCTCAACGTTCCGCATGAAACTCGATCATGTCTGACGACAGAGGCCACCCTCAGCTGAAGGAGGGAAAGGCCCAGTGAAGAATTCGTCACACCTTGACCGATGTGCTGCTGCTGTTGCCGCATGATCGCACACCACGCACCCATGTGTAGCAATTACTCAAGGGTGGCCGTCGAGTTTCGCTTACCACATTGTCTGTGATACACGTCTTGAAATACATTTAATTAAGGACCTAACTCAAATGTGATAGTGTTACACTGCAGCGCTGAATCTTTTCAATTGCAGCACGACCTGCATCTTTTCAGACAACATTTAGTGGATATCTTAACGAACTTAAAGGTGCCAGAAAACTTGGACAAAGGGTTGTTTGAGGGTTTGATAATGGGAACATTTCCTTCCCAGCAATCAATCAACTGCATGCCAAGAGCACACACACGTGTACACAGTTGTTTATAGTATTTCCATGACGGTCTCTTTGTGACCTGTTTGAATTATTGTATGTTTTCACCGAAGAATATGCTTTATTTTGGTAATCATATTTGCATTTTATTCAATTCAGGTTTTTGAATAAAACACGTTTTATCTGACTATGCGTTTGAAGCAACTCCTACAAAACCCAACTGAAGCAACAGTAATTACGTAGACCTATAGTCATGAAACATGTACAGCTTTGCTCTTGTAATCGTAGTCTCGATGTTGGCAGAGTAGCTCTCAACATTCGAGCACTTTGCACCTGCTATAGCCTATAGATCTATAGGGTGTCTCGATAGGTCGTGAACGATTTTGAATGCAGATAAATATATGTTATACACAATATAATGTGGAAAGTTTTATACTGGCGGATAGGTTATTCAAATGAAAATGTTAATATAAAAAATTAGATCACTAGCTCACTTAATAAAATTGTAGCGCCAATATCCGTGACGTCATCAAATTCGTGCCAAATAAACGTCAAGTTAAGCCGCAAACAATATTGTACGACCATCATTGCTAATCCACACATAATTAATTGATACAAATTAGCATTT